>SMDT01001796.1:0-501396 GCA_005392925.1 Aquilaria sinensis
CAAAAAGACTATGATCCTACTCCAAACGGACACACTACCATCGTCCAAAAAAGGAGTCACCCCTGCGCGACGTCAGAAGGAAGAGGGTAAACGGGCAAGTGCGCCGAACTCCAAAGACACTGCATCGCGCACAGGTCCAGAAGGGGACATTATAACCCCAGGCAACAGCGGACCATTGTCGAAAGTCCAGAAATAGAAAAAGGGGAAATCCAACGAAGACCGAATATAGGCGAAAGACAAAAACTCCTGACCGAAGGGGCTCCAAGCGCAAAAACACTACGACACTGGAACGATAGTTCGGAGGCCCGAGGATGGGGAAAACGCCTGAGTTAGCATATTTGGTTAATAAAGTCGTGAATCACCCAAGACCGGCATTATTGGGAACAAAAACCTGGGATAAGGGAAGGAAAATGCCCCGCAAAGAGCCATCTTCCAAAGATTCTGATGAAATGGCAAAAAGTACAGAAAATGTTCTGGATAATCTTTCCTTGATTGAGGAAGAACAACGTCGGAAGGAAAGCTCAGGCCCATTATAGAGAGGCATCGGCAGAAAGAGGTGCAGAGCAGCGCGCAAAAAGAGGTGCGAATAGACGCACCCGAGAAGGGCGAGAATGGCCAAAAAACGCACCAGCACCCGAAAAACGGCCTTCGGAATAAAATGCCCAAAATACTCCCGTCGGAGTGGCGAATTCCGAGAGACTGCCCTCACCCCTCGGCAGATACGGTTCACTGCCAACAAAGCCTGAAGCAAAATGCTACGAGAAAACAGTAAACCACCTCGTTTGGCGAAGCCCCTACTGATCAAGCAGGCAAAAAGCATACAAAAGCCTGCTTAAAGGAACATGATGCGCGGAGATGGCACATTATTGCCAGCAGCATAAAGGGCTTCAGCCTTTAGGCAAAGGAGGCCAAAAAGTTAGCCATTACCTCCGAAGTTAAAAGATACTTTGGTCCACCAGCTTAGTTTTGAAGTAACAAGCAAGTGGAAGTCCCCGAATAAGAATTACACACCGGGGACTACGAAAAAGTCGGAAAAAGCAAAAGGAGAAGGTCCAGCAGGGCCGATAAAATTCCTGCTGGGAATTATCAAGTAGGTCTTCTGAAAAACTACAGGGAGAAAAAACCTTCCTTACTCGCCTGCAAAGGCCAGTGCCCACTTGGAGCAATAAAGCTACCAAGCAAAGCACGAGTATTTGGAGGAAGGAAGGATGAGCTCGGGAGGAATGCTCGGCAATAAAAAAAGAGAGAGAGAGAGAAAAAAAAGAAATAGCCGCAAATCGGGAACCGAACTCGAGCCACTCCCAAAAGCATAAACAAACTCTGGAGAAGTGTTTCCTTCGCAAAAGATGGCCGTGGGCGCAAAAATGCCCCGAACGGCAAAAGGAGACTTCATTCTCCAAAAGGCCAAAACACAACCCTGAGAACCGCCTCAGGGGAGAACTTCAGCCACCAAAAGGACCTTTCCTAATTGAAGGCAAGGTCCGAAAGAGAGTATCATCAGCTTGGCAGCGTCAAAGGGAGAAAATTGAGAAATACCTCTAAAGAATTTTTAGGTAAACAGTATTTTTAGCTAAACAGTACTTAGAAAAATTTCTCTTTTCTCCCGCACAGGTTACCCGCCGAACAAGGATGAAGCACGCACGCTCAAAGGCTCAGAATCCATTAAAAGGCAATCTAGTGTTCACCTGAAAAGTCTTTGATAACCGAGAAAACAAAGTCAGCCAGCAGAAAGGCCAGGGAATGGTTCTTCGAAGACCCCTAGTCGTCACTACAGAGACCGTTATCCCTACAAAAGTAGTTCGGCCGACAGGTGTCTGGTTAAAGAAGAAATCACCTCGGAGTGACAATTAAGCTCGCCCTACTTGATGAACACTAAGAAACGGCCAAACTCAAAAGAAAGGTTTTTTCAGCAAAAATCGGCGATAAGTGCGAACCTGCATGGAAGGACAAGAGGAATACGGAAGGAAGATCTTGCTCTCCGAAAGGCCGAAACCCGAAAAACCACCACGTGGGGTGCTTCGGCCAAACAGGAAAGAGCCTTGCTCGGTGAAGTCCGAAAGAGAGTATACGACCTCGGCAACACCGAAGGGAGAAAAACTGAGGAACAAGGCACCTGGGCACCTTCAAGAAATTCTATACTTAGAATTTTCAGACAAGAAATAGTGCAAGCCAGGAATTCGTCTGAGTACTAAAAAGTTTTCTCCTGTCTGAGAAGAATCGCCGAACAAGGACAAAGCAAGCATGCACTCCCAAAAATCTCCTGTTCCTCCCGAGGTTGGCAGGGTCATAAAGGGGGGAAAGTGTATCCACGGCCGAACAAGGGTAGGCTAAAAAATTTTTTTTTTTGCCCAAGGGAATTTCACCAACTACGCAAGATCGCCCGAAAAAATAGCTGGAAAAACAAGCAAAAGAAGTATGCTTCCGAAGCCTCCAAACTGAAAGAGTTCGGGACAACGAGGAAACAAAAAAAGCGCATTTCTGAAGTCCTCTAACTGAAAGAGCTCGGGACAACTGGCAAACCGAAAAATTGATCAAAAGACTTAGCCAAAAATATGAAGGAAAAAAAAAATTCATTGATACAAGGAGAAGATTACAAAAAGTACAAGAGAAACACGAAAAGAAAAATCCTAGGATGCTTAAGGATCCCCGGCAGCGCGAGAAGTTCCAGCTCCCGTGTCTCTAGCCGTCGCCTTCGGCGCAGGTAGAGGAACAGGTGGCAGGTTGAGGTGATTAGCTTTTGACCAAGTCCACCGAGGACCCTTGGGAATACCCAGGGCCAAAAGAAAAGAGGTGTCGAGGTCCGGATAGTGTTGCAAAAATTGATGGCGAGCTAAACAAAAGCCGTCCTGAAAGGACACCTTTGACATCTGGACGGCTTTATCCCTCTCTACATCTAGCAAGTCCGCCTCATTATCAAGACCAGCAACCTCTTTCTCGAGACCCAGGATCTCCTCCTTCAGACCGGCAATCCTCTGCACCAATCCCTTCACGTTTCTCCTTTTCGCTGCACTCCTCCTCAGAAAATAAACCCTGGCTTGAAGAGCCGCCTTTTCGGCAAGAGTCTTCTTCAGAAGGGCAGCTTCTTCTTCTTTCTCCTTCTGAATAACCTCATTGGCCGAAGTCAAGCGCACAACCTCCTCGCCAAGGTCACTCATTTTACGGGAAAAGTCCTTCAAAAGGTCCGATTGGCCTATGAGGAACTCATCCCAGAGCAGAGCAACCTTCTCCCTGGCTATGCGCCTTAACTCGACATTGGCTATGTCCAAGTTAATACAGAAGAACCTAGCCTGCTCCAGTTCACTTTCAGCCCGAGCCCGGGCAGAAGACTGCTCTGCCGCCCAAAATCGGAGGTGTTCATTGTACCCCAAAAGCTGCGAAAAGAGAAGGAGAATATCCTCAGGGAAAGTAGCATAAGGAAAGGCAAAACACTTGGGAAAAAAAAAAGAAGGCTACCTGAGCGGCGCGTTCAGAAATTCTAGTGGCGAGGATATCCCCAGAAGCACACTCCTCGGCAACTACCTTAGAAGAGGCTTCTGTAAGAACACCCCTCGCCATCTGGGGAGCCATCTCTTGGCAATCTCCGGAAAACAAGTTCATGTCTTCCGTGAAAGACAAAAATAGCTCCCTCGGAATTTTGTCTTTCGGGAGTAGGGAGTCCCGAAGAGCCCGTCTTCGGGCATGATCAGCCATCCATGTGGGGGTCGCCCGGTTCTCTGCAAAATGGAGGGGCGCGAGTCAGGAAGGGCTCCCCGAAAACATAAGTTGTGAGCAAGAACGTATTCGGAGCAAACCTGGTGCAACCCCGGTAGTACCCTCGGTAGTGTCCGCCGCAAAGGCCGGAATATACTTGCCTTTGTCCTTGCGACCTTTGTCCAACTTTTGAATAGTTGGACTCTCGGGCAAAGAGCCTGAAAGCCCCACGGGTGAGATGGGACCCGACGAAGTGAAAAGGGTGACTACTCCAGCGGGCACCTCGGCCGCCACAATATCGGCCTCAAAAGATGTCGCAGTTACTTCGGAGGGGGTGACAACCCTGGTGGATAACAGAGTAACATCAACCATGGCCAAGGTTGCAGTAGCGTCAGTGGAAGTGGCCATCGCATCGGTTGAGATATCAACCTTGGTGGACGTAGCAATAACTTCATCGACCTCCACCACATCTTCGGAAGGTGAAGTAAGGGCTCTTCTTCTTTGACTTCTTGGCTGAAGACGGTCCGCTCCCAGTAGACTTACGCCTTTTGGAGCCACTTTTCTTTGCTTGTTCTCCCTTCTCTACTTGACCAAGGAAGAGATTCTTGTAGTAGGCGGCAGAATCGTCAGCCATCTCTGAAAAAAAAAAAGAAAGGGGGGAAAAGCATCAGTATGAGCCAAAGGCGTTTAGCCAAAAAAGGAGTTTCCGGGAAATAAGAAAGGCGTCAGCAAAAAATTGAAAAAATACAACTTCGAGAAATTGAGAAACTAGCAAAAGTCAAACAACTCCCAAGGAAGGCACTCACGAAAAACCTTGCCAAAATCAGGATTCCTGGATGCCGTCGTAAATAGTGGCCGGAAATCGCTCCGCCGTGCAGACCGTCGCTCAAAGAAATGAAAAGAGCGAGAAAGTGAAAGCAAGGGGGAAAGCACAGAAAAAAGCAAAAGGAAAGAATGACAAAGGGAAAACTTATATAGAGCAAAGAAAGGGCGATTGAAAAGGCGTCATAACTGCTGCGTGGGAGCGAAACGTCACCATAATTACCCTTCCCGCGCAAAAAGACGTGCCATACCAATTGACGCTTGCCACGTGTCGGTCATCGTGAAAAACGAGAGCATGTTTTCTGACATCCTAAAGATTTGGGTCTAGCCCCAGATTAACGCGCCTAGTTTCAAGGCATGGCAGTTCATTGACTTAAAGACAGAAAAGATAAGAGTGGACATCTCGGACATCTCGGCAACGCCGAAGGGCAGGTATGCGACATTCGCCCGAGCAAACTACACCCTTAAAATGGCGAAGTACCTTTCTTGCAAATGGTATAAGCTGGATCCTCTGAAAGTGCTCCCAAAAGGGCTACAAGCCGAAGTTATACTTCGGCTTTCCGAAGGAGGGCATGTGATGGCCGAAGTGCCATGATCTTGGCCACTAACTTCGGAGGAGGGGCCAAACGCCTGACATATCCGACCTCGGAAGACCCATCGCACCAACCTCGGAGAGTTACTGTATCGCCTCCCCATCAGAGGACGAATGAACCAACTTCGGAAGAGTAAGAACACCCCGAAGAAACGGTGTCACCCCGGGAGAAGTCCTTGCTCGTCTACCTAAAAGGTAACGTCGGCCGAGGGACCTCGGAGGGGTGATGGGTGATACGAAGGAGTCTCTGACATATTTGCCCGTACGTCCTAGACGTTGACCTCAAGCATTCTGACAGGCCACTGTAGTCCGTGCTCTGGCACACTGAGACACGATTTTCGACAAACATTGCCCGAGAAAGCCTGCACATGGCTGACCACTTTCCTGTTTAAGAGGTACGGATCCTATCCGTCCATACACGTGTCACGATCAGGAGGGTTCATTTTCTCCTATTTACAGCAGGAAAAACTCTGGGCAAAAAGGGGGAGGGGGCTGGATAGGAGCTTTGGGGGAATACTCCAGAGTCCCAGTTTTCTCCTCTCTTCTCCTCTAGGCATGCCAGAAAAACGCCTCTGGTGTGATGCTTCTCCTTATGTGCATGCCAGAAAAATACCCCCAGCCAGTCTATTTTATGCCTATTCTTTGCTATTTAGAGGCACTGACTTGGGCGTCGGAGGCTCCTCCCCGGAAAACCGCTCCGGGGACCTCCTAACCCCTGTTTTCTGTATATTTCAGGCCGAACCGCTTGAAGACGTCAGCTTTTTCAGGCTCCTTCCCGCACCAGAAATCCTTCGTAGCCCCCGCTCTCCATTGTCGGGCAGCCACTAATGACATCCCTCATGAGGTCCCTGTCACCCCCGTCGTGGAGCCACGGCGAGATCGTAAACGATGGCTAACCCAACGCCATCAATCAGTTTTATGCTTCTCTACTATAGAATTCTCCGAAAAGAAAAACCATAAAAAGTTAACTTGGGCGAGGCTTGCTCTTCACATCTGAATATATCATCTTGGCCTATAAAACCTATATGGATCGAGCAGATTCCGACCGGTAGGTAGTAGTAGCAGTTAGAGCAAAACATGGGTGGAGGCCTAGTGGAGCCGAACGAGGAGCAACTTCGCCCGACTGGCGAGACTCGTCCGCGACCAAGAGCTCCAGCAGATGAAGAGCGTCCCTTTCGGGTCTGAGTACGAGCCCGTGGAGCACATCGGGATCTCCAAGCAGAACCACGACACCATCCAGAGCCTCCTCGCCAAGGGCGTGATCTGTTGAAGGACCTCCAGAGCGAGGATGGCAAGTACGAGGCCGCCCACCTGATCTGGGAGCAGGAGAAGGGCCTGGTCAACTTCGGCATCGAAGCCATCCAACTACTCCGCGCAATGAGTTCCTCAACGAGGTCATTGCTCACGCTGAGGAGACCATGGCACAGGCGCGCGCGATCGCCTCCACGGACGAGGCCGCCCTCGCTGGCTTGCCAAGGACGCCGAGCAGTTCAAGCAGGGCATCCGTAACTTCATGGCCAAGCACTATAGCTTGCTCTCTAGGGTCTACTCTGAACAGATCAGCTAGGAAGGCATCTCCTTTGAGCAGCTTGTGACAAGGTTCAATTTTTTTATCCAGTTACTAATATTCCAATGATCTTTTTTTTCTGTTAATCAAATATTTATTGGCTAATTTAGGGCTAACTACAAAAGGCATCTTTACAGTGCAGAAAATAATAAATTTAACGCCCCTCAGGTTTAGATGTTACAGTTTAACTCCTCTTGTTTCAAAAATTTAGATTTTGTCCCCGAAGTGGGAAAAAAAAATACTATTTTGAATTAAATCAAACTAAAATTAATAGTTTAAACTGTTACCTGACTATCGAATTAAATATTATGAAACAATTTGAAGTAGAAATTGAAAGGTTAATGTAACACACAGTAAAAAAGAATTTCACATTCAAAGATAAAGTGAATGTTTCTGAAATATAATGGGAGAATAGCTTATCTACCTACTCAAAATGGTTTTTGTAATTAGTCCAAGATTCAACGTGTGCAATTGGGTCATGTCTTAAAACCTTCATTTCAACATTAAAAGTCTATAAGATAAGCCAGTCGATAGTGTATTACTGAAAGAATTATCATGTCTAATTTGTTTGTTTAATTTAGTTACAAGGTGAGGCGGGGACTAACGGGGCCGTTCAAGGACATAAGCCCAGAAGAGAAGTTCCTAGTGCACAACGACATCATCAAGAAATCGGGTCGAGGGTCAATGATAGATGAAGCGTTTGCTGCCGCCAGGAAGGAGGTTCCTGCTCTTCGCTTTCGTCGCTGCAGTTACTGTCTGGGACATTTACATGGACCCCAAGACCAAACTGGTCGAGCGAGCGACGCGCAATGTGAAGGACATAGCGGCCAGCATAGGTGGCTCCACACTGGGACACATGGTCGAAACTGCCTTGCTAGACACGGACCTTGCGTTGATGGCGGGGGCAGAGACGCTCTTCGCGGTGGCCGGATTTGTTATAGGTGTGGCCATACGTATGGTCTTGTCCTTACTTGGTGGGCTTGTACTTGATGCCATCTTTCACTCTGGCGGCTCGCACATGCCGAACAAGAATGAAGTTCGCATCAATATTGCGCCCATGCCCGACGGTGAGAAGTTGGCTCGTCAAATTGCTCTCTCATAACTTGGTTTCGGCTGCTGTTTATTGTTGCTTCTGTTACCTAAACTCTCAACAATAAAATAGAGTGAATAATGAAATTTGGACTTTTATTCAATTGGCTTATGATTCACGCGACTTACAGCAGCATTGGCTCCTTATATATATAGGGAAAGGTGTTAAAAGTGGATGAAGCAACTACTGAGAAAGATGGTAATCAGACTTTACTCATAATTAAAATTATTAATGTCAAGGCTAACAATATGTTACACGGAATTCGGATGCTCGAAGATCTATCCAATTTTGTTGGGCCGAAACTGAATTCCTTGCCATGCTATGGATGGTGGAAGAGACATGGTGAAAACGGAAAAATCTTCATCCAAATTCTTACAAACCAATTTGGAGTCTATGCTTTAGAAGCTCAGAATAGCCAACATTCAAACATTGACTACAAATTATTTTAGCACCTCCTATGTAACTCAACTGATTAGGCAAATATTCCCGTCCTAAAGTTGAGAGGTTATGATAAATTCCTACTCAAACTTGAGCTGAAACATATAAAAAGATCTCATTAGACAAAACTCCAGTTCTTTTCATGCATCAGTTAGAGGAAGATTGAGGAGGAACAACATCAATGGATTATGCATTGATGGAAAATGGAGAGAGGAGCTAGATGTAATCAAAGAAGAGGTGTTTTGGTTTTTCAGAGAAAATTTTTAAGAAAAGATCGTTGAGAGGCCAAAATTTAGAAACGAGAAGTTCAAAAGCTGACGATTGATTTAAGCAAATAGCTAGAAGAACGTTTTTCAGAAGAAGAAATAAAAGAGAGTTTGGAGTTATGGAGGTTCGAAAGCACCTAGGTCGGACGGATTTACTTTTAATTTTTTGGAGAAGCATTGGGATATAGTCGGTTCGGATATTATCAATTTTGTCAAGTATTTTGAAGTATCGAGTAGAATTGGGAGGGGTTGTATCTCCTCATTCGTGTCGTTGATGCCAAAGAATAAAAGCCTGCTTTCACTTGGAGAGTATAGACCCGTTAGTCTCATTGGCTGCCTGTACAAAATCATCGCAAAAGTATTTGTAAAAAGGTTGAAGAAGGTAATCCCTCTAGTTATAAGTGAAGTTCAATCGGGTTTTAAAAAGAGTAGGCAAATTTTGGATGGAGTGTTGATTGCAAATAAAATAATTTATTTGGTTAAGAGAGAAAAGGATAAACTGATGGTATTCAAGGTGGATTTCGAGTGGGCATATGACTCAGTGAATTGGAAGTTCTTAGATGCAATAATGGAGCAAATGAATTTTGGGTTGAAGTGGCGGCAATGGATATTGAAGTGCCTAGAAACTTCAAAAATATTGATGCTTGTCAATGGGAATCCAACATCGAAGTTTCAAATGGAGAGAGAACTTCAACAAGGAGATCCACTATCACAATTTTTATTCCTTATTGTGGTAGAGGCTTTACATGTGATGATGATTAAGGTAGAATACAATTAGATTTTGGAAGGTGTCTTGGTTGGTGAAGATGGGGTGATGGTGTCCCATTTGCAATGTGCTAACGATGCCTTGTTTTTGGGAAAGTGGTCAATTAAGAATGGAGTAAATTTGAAGAGGCTGTTGTAGTGTTTTCAACTAGCGTTTAGTTTAAAGGTGAATCTTTGTAAGAGTAGATTATTTGGAGTTGTAGTTCAACAATCAGATGTTATGGTGTTAGCTAAAAGGATGGGTTGTAATGTAGGTGTGCTGCCGTTTAAATATTTGGGGGGGTTGCCAATTAGGGCTAACATGAAAAGGATATGGTCTTGGCAGGTGGTTGTTGATAAAGTAAATCACTAGTTGAGTGCCCGGAAAGCAAAAACATTGTTGGCTGGTGGTAGACTGACCCTACTAAAATCAGTCTTAGGAAGCTTGCATATGTTCTTTTTCTCACTATTTCGAGCTCCGGATTTGATTATCAACTCACTAGAGAGCAAGAGATGTCATTTTTTCTGGGGGGGGGGGGGGGGTGCAAGGGTTGGGAAAAATTGGCATAGGTAGAGTAGAAAAAAATTCTTTCAAAAAGGGATTTTGGGGGATTAGGTGTGGGAAGTCTAAGAGCAAAAAATTTAACTCTCCTTAGGAAATGGTGGTGGAGATTTAGGGTAGAAGAAAAAGCTCTTTGGGTAAGAATTACTAAATCCATTTTCAGGTATAAGGGTGGGTTTGATAGTGATTTGAATAGGAAAAGATTCTCAGGTGTTTGGGGTAGTGTGGTTAAAATTGGTTGGGAGTTGAATAATTTAGGTGTGGATTTTACCAACTCTTTTAGGTGGAAGGTGGGGGTAGGTGATAAGGTTAAATTATGGGAGGACATCTGGGTTGGAGATAGGAAATTGAAGAAGTGTTTTCCTAGGCTTTTTAGTTTGGAACAATCAAAAGATTGCTAGTTAGTTGAGAGGTGAAGGGCGGCACTAGGTGTATAGAGTTGGAGAAAGGAGTTACGTGGGAGAGAGAAGGGTGAGTTTGTAGAACTAATGAAACTTTGAATTCTTAACACTTGGAGGCAGGTATTCCTGATAGTTGGTGGTGAAGGGCGACTTCTCTATAAAGACGTTGTCAGACAAGGTGGATGAAATCAATTTGTACTTGGCAGCAGCGGAGCAGATAACAAGATGGAACAATGGGTTCTTTGAATGGTTAATAAATGGGTGTGGAGGGCGCTATTATATTGTTTTTCTTCAAGGGTCAACTTATCCTTGCATTGCATCCAGGTGGAGGAGCTAGTATGTCCTTTCTGCTAGCAGAGTGATGAAACATTGGATCATGTGCTAACAAGCTATGCGTATGCTGTGGTAGTTTGGAAACTAGTTGAAGAGTGGTAACAGGTAAAAAACTCTTCGGTTGCAAGCATTGTTGAGGCATTATTAGGTCAAGTGATTGCTGGACTTTTAGGCAATCAAGAGAAGGTTTGGCAAGCGGTAAGATTCACTACATTGTGGTCTTTGTGGGATAGAAGAAATCAGCTGGTATTTAAAGATCATAAAAAATCCGCAGGTTAACTGCTGTTGGAAATTCAAAGTTTATCATTTCTTTAGATAAAAAATAGATGTCTGAAGTTAAATTGTAATTGGTTTGAATGGTTTAGTAATCCTAAGTTAGTTATCCAAAATTGGATGTTATTTTAGATAGGTGCCAAGTGCAGTTGGAAACAAGCAGGATATTAAGCAAAGGGGCTTGTTTTCACTGTTGTTGACTAGCATCTTGCTAGTTCTCTTTTGTCTTTAAATTTTTGTTGAGGTAATTCAATTCCTTTTCTGTTATTAGAAAAAACATGTCTGCCCAAGTGCGACTAAAACAAGGTGAATTGGTTGGTTTTTTAAAAATAATTGAAATTGAGCTTTCAGACCTTTAAGTAACAAATCAAAGAACACAAATAAATCCATTCTAACTAGAAAGTCTTCCATGAGCATCTTAAATTTTTCTTTGAAAACTTTCTTTGAAATGATTTTAAAAAATTAACAACAATTCACCCAACTTCAAGTAGTTAGAAAACTCAAGCAATAAGTAAGGAGTAGGAGAAAAGCTTAAATACAAGAATTTTTTTAGATTTAGTGTCTCCTATTAAGAGCTTACTCCTTTTCTAAAGTTCATGATTTGAGAGTTTTTCCTTTTGTAACAATTCAAGAGTACACAAGGCCTTTCACTATTTAGTAACTATCCTTATCACCAAATATAGGCTAACTACAAACCTCATCAACATTGTTTCACTTATAAGGAAATAGATCAATCAGACAAGCTAATCTCACCAAATTTGTGTTTACAAGGTTCTACACACAATTGAAGCACTTGTTGCTTGATAAGCAAATGAAAGCACAATATCTCTTGGCGTATCCCAATCTAAGCATACTTGATTTGATCTTGATGATAGATTCTTGCTTCTAATGATCAAAAGTTATTCTTAAAGTGTTTCTTGATGTTTTTATAGTCTTTTAGGAGCAAGAGAGCCTTTAAAAACCGTTTGAAAGATCAAAAAAAGCTCTAGGAAAAATGGTAACTATCATTATCAAATTTGATAAGGGAAATGCCTCTATCACGTGTTCCAATCGAGTGAGAAACTTTCCTTTGTGAAAATTGAGTCTTGAAATACAACTTCAAATTCCTTATCCAACGCCAAGAGTAACTCTACAAAAATATGTTAGGTCCCAGTCCACATGGCAATCTAATGAATTTAATTTGAAACTTGAGAAAAGTTTTCAATTGGACTTTCATGCATACTTCTGGCTGAATTTTTGAACTGTTGAAAATTTTACTTTAGTGGTTTTTTCTTGTCCATCAGCCAACATGCTCTCAGGTTTGAGAAATGCTACTAATTTCAATCTGCTGAAATTTTTTTCCTGCTATTTTTTCTTCCCCTAGAACTTACCACATTCTTGCCATAAGATCACCCTCCAAGTGCACTTTTTAACTTATTTGATGACTCTAAACAACATCAAAAAAATATATAATTTCTTGGGTACCTATAGTCTTTGCACTAATGCCTATGTTGCGGATTCATCCTGAAAACTATAGAATGTTATACCATTCATCCTCCAACTATAAAAATATTACACTATTCATCTTGGCATTAACTAAAACTGTTAAAATGGATAGAAAAAATGTGAAAAAACTAGTTTTAACCCCGAAAAACTTTCCATTTATCCTAGAAACCTCTAAACTTTTACATCTTACAATTAGATTACATTCTCTTAACGGCTCTCCCTCCTCCCATTAATTTTTATTTCTTATTTTTTATCTAGGATCAATTTCATGTAGCTAATAATTATTTGACTAATTATTTGAAAGAAATACATAATGTAACATTTTCATTTTTTAATTTATCTTTTACATTTTCAAAAATTTTATTTCTATTTTATTTTCATGATTCCAATAAAATTTTCATAATTTTAACCCCAATATCATTTCCAGATGGAAGAACTGCCTCTAGTGGTCCCCCATGTATTTTACATTGATTTGCCATTTTCTAATAGTAATAAATCTTCCTCCTGATCTTATTAACAAAGTACTTTTTTTTCATGTTTCTTAGACGAAATACTAGCTGCTTACATATGTCTGTTTGTGTGTTTTGAATAAATCTAAAATTCTATCCATGGACAGATTTGTTCATTTACAAGTGGATAGATTCGTTCATTTACAATGGAGAAGGTGGTTTGATTGTGAGATGTAAAAGTTTTGAGATTTCTAAAGTAAATGGAAAGTTTTTCAAGAGTTTAAACTAGTTTTTCATGTTTTTTTAGTCTATTTTAATGGTCGCAATTAACGGCAATACAAACAGTGTAATATTTTCATAGTTAGAGAACTATAACTTTTTGTAGTTTGAGCACGAATCCGCAACATGGCATTAGTTCAAGAATGATAGGTGCTTTTTGCTCTAAATTCTTCTAATTGTCTTGCACACTAAAATAAACACAACACATTAGTCCAATAATTTTGTTTTGTTGTCATCTTGATTAGAACAAATCTAAAATAAATCTTATAAGTTCTTAGATATGATTACAGATATTCACAGCGTCATGTAGAATTGAATTTCTCGCGTGTAAACTCTCAATAGAATAAAGAGGGGAAAGTACAGTCTAAGTCCTAAAAATTTTCAATTTTTCTGAATAAGTCCTAAAACTCCCCAGTTAACAAAGATGTCCTATAACTTATCCTTATTAGTCCTAAACGTTTTGGGGTTTTGCCAAGTCAGTCGGACATAACGCTTAATGTCGTTATCACCTCAAACTAAACTGACACTCTTTTAATATTAGTGACCTACTTGAAAATTTATCAAAATCTTTATTGGTCCTAAATGTTTAAAGTGTGTAGCCAGCGTATAACTGGAAAGGTACAACCAGTAAATTCAGCATTGGCTAAACATTAGCAATAAAATATTTATTAACTAAAAAATATAGGTAATTAAATTTTGTTGAAGATAAAAACAACATATTTAAATCATATAGTATAGAAAAAATAGGATGATAAAAGTTTAGTTTATTTCATACCGTGCCTGTTTTGGCGGAGATTTCTTAGAGATATTGGTAGAGTATTTAATGATCTATTAATGTTAGAGATTAAATAGCTAAAACTAAAAATTAAAAGATACCATTAGATCACTTTTTTTAAAATATATCATGTGTCGATAATGCCAGTATGAAACGAGACCATAGTTGAAGTTGATTCCCAGTGGCATGGGCTATCCGGGCTCAGTTTCCCGTACCGTATTCTTGGCCTCACTGCATGTTCTATTATTTATCTTATCAGTTCTTTTAATCTCCATCGGGTTTGGGTGTCCTCCCACCTGATGATGGCCATGGCAAATGTAGTACCCGTGAACGAAAGCCCTCTCGCTTGTTCTAAGCATAGATCATGCCTTCCATGTTGACTAGGCCAAAGCGCGTTATTACTTTCTTGGCAATAATTGTACACATCTTTTGTACAACAATGTCTTGACATTTCGAAACTGAGATTGCTCATATTTTTTTATATAAATAACACACAACCTCATTTATTCATTGCAATCACGATGTGCAAGAGCAAACAGACATGCGTTTGGTACCATATATAGGACCATGTTCAAACACAAAACAACACTCGATCAGATCAAATTCAGAAAATAAAAACACCAGAGACAAATTTATTGGGCACCAACCAAACTACTGGAGGAGTTGGACGACGGCGCTATACTCGCAAATGCTGGTATCACCTATATTAATTTTTGCCTCATGAGGGTAGGGGTTTTCTGTCCACTGGTTGTCCTCGACCCGCCACATCTTGTCCGCAATCACCCCCCACACGGTGTCGTCAAAGTGATCTCTCCCACGGATCTCGGCATAGCAGTGGTTCTGTCCTGCCCATCTGGTCCACCAGCTCATCATGCAATCTGCAGAGTTGAGGCGGTAGACAACAGCCCCCTGGGAAGCTGTTGTCACGAACGCCGGTTTCTGGTGGAAGAAGACGCCCCACTGGCCATTCTTGATCTCAGTCGGGGGCATCGAATCCCCGAAGTGGCCTGCATAGTCGTGATGCTTGATGTATGTCATGGACTCCCCCGTGGCATTGTAGATAAGACCCTTAGTGGCAACGCCGTTGAAGCTACCGTACGTATCTGCCAAATCATTCAAGTAGGCGCGAGCCCTATCCAGCTTGTTCTCGGCATTGATCATGTCCATAGCCACTGTGGCCAAGTCAAAGCGGGTTATCACCTTGCTGGGATCGTCATATCCCGGTAGCTCCCTCACCGTCATCTCCGTCACCGCACTTCCGTACACATTCGTGCTCATCGTTGGATGATGCGACTAGTTTAGGATTGCTGGCTGTATATATGGGCTTTGATCTGCATGACGGCCACCTGTTATTTCCATGCTCTTATATATAGCGAAACCCCAGATAATCCCAATCCTAATCTTCTCTTCCATAGTCAGCGTGTGTTAATTATACACATATTCCATTTACTTCGAAACTTCTAGCCGTAAAAATATTTCAAATTTTGGGATAAAGCTTATTATATGAAATAAAAAACAGAGAGAGAAAAGACAGAGAGAGGCGGACCACTTATACCAGAATCATGGAAACGATCAAACGAGAGCGACCTTCTTTAAGATTATTAATGAGTTTTCATTTAGCTGACATGAAATTAAGGCAGTAGTGTTGGCACGAAGCTACCAAATAAAGCATAAAAAAATGTGGTAGGGCATAGGCCAAAACAAGACCCAAAATGTGGTACGGCAATGGTAAAATTTGACTCCGCCCGACAACCTAACCCAACTCATTGGAACTCAAGCCAGACTTGACCCAATTTGATAAAAAAAGTCAATGATATGAATACGACTATACCCAACCCAACTTGAACTTGAACCCGATTAAAGGGAAAAACCGAAAAAATCTAAATCAAAATGACCCAAATCCGAAATACCTAAACCCAAAATGACCTAAGCCTAAATTGACCTGAATTCGAAATGACTCAAACCCAAGACTGACAAAATGACTAAACCCGACAAGATCCAATTTGAACCATCACTCTAAACCTTAACTTTCCTCTTTCATTATCTTTCATATTTAGTAAGTCCTAAATATAGACGTTTTTATGTTTAGTAATTTTCTTTTTTGGAGACTTTTAAATTCAGTATGTCCCATATTTAGAAATGGTGACTTCCGTAATTAGTAATTTCTAGTTTTTGGTACTTCCATATTTAGTAAGGAGCATATTTAAGAAGGAAACTTCTATATTTAGTAGTTCCATTTTCTTTTTAGACATTTTTATTTAGTAATTGTCATATTTGGAGAGAGGATTTCCATATTTAATAATTTCAATTTTTTGAGGACTTCTATATATTGCAAATATCATATTTGGGAAAAAAAACTTTCATGTTTAGTAAGTCCCATATTTGGATTTTTTTAAAAGAAGTAATTTTAATATTTAGTAAGTTTAATGATCTTAGTAGGGAATTGGTAAAAGCACAATATTCATCCCTAAACTTTTAAGTATAGTACAATAAGGTACCTAAATTTTAAAAAATTTCATTTTTACCACCCTTAATAATTACAACATGGGTCCCTAAACTTTCGAAATCCTTGCACTTTCACAAAAAAAATTCAAATTTTACAGTTTAGTCACTAATAGTGAACTTGGTTTGCTTTTCATAGTAATTTCAAAAAAAAATTATCGAAACATAAGCATAGCAAAATTGTCATGATGTATGTTTGGGTAATAGGTAGGTGAGGATCAAAATAACCTGCACAGTAATAGTTGAAGGGTATGGGTTTAGAAAAACAATTGAAAAAAAAATGAATTGATTCAATCATTTTGGCTTATACTCCAGTAACCAGAGCAAACACAAAAGTTGACCCAAAACTTAACCTAAAGTTACCTGAAACTGAAATTAACCTAACCTGTAGTGAACCCAAACCCAAATAAACCGGGCCCAACCCAACCCGAACTCGAAAATCAACTCAACCTGAAATCAAAGGCATAGCCATAAATTCAGCCTAGGGGGCAGGGGTGGGGCCTTAGCATGGGGCAGGTTGTTATCATGTATAAATTTACAATCAATAATATAAAACACTAAATAATACCATATATAGACACATGAAATTTGAAAGTTTATAATAATTAAGTTTATTTCAAAAGTTTATAACTCAAAATTCAATAGACACTTTACATATATAGATACATAGAATTTGAAAATTTACAATAATTAAGTTCAATTGAAAAATTCAATTTAAATTTTATAGCTTTTTTCATGAAGTAAGTTCAATTTATAGAGTAAAAATGGTTATTTGAATTTTTTATTAATTATAAAAAAATTATTATACAAATTAAATTTATTATATAACACTTACTGGACAGTTCAAATTGTGATCTAAAAAATTGTTATTAGACAAATACTTTCAGTTACCATATTTCATGCAATTGAACCAAAATGAAACATTTTTAATAGATTTAGGACTAAAATGAAATGTTTTTAATACATTTGGAACTAAAACAGAATGTTTAATAGGATAGGGACTAAAATGAAATACTAATTAAAGATTAGGAACAATCATCCAATTTAATCAATAAGAAAATGAGTGAGTCCTTAAAAGGATAAAACACACTAGAGCCCCTTATTAATTACAAAACTTGTAGATAGGTACCGAACTTTAGTTTTTCTACAATTTTATTACATATCCAATAAGCCAATAAAAATTTTTAAATTCTAGGGGGGTAGCTGCCCCCTCCCGCACCTAAAATCCTACACCCCTACCTGAAATGAACCCGAACCCAAATGACCCGACCTGAACCTGACATGGACCCAAATTCATACTAACCCAATTAGACCTGAACCTGTATAACCTGACCTAAACTTGACTCGATCCACCCAATTATTATCTCTATCCACAACAGGCAAATCAAAGATAAGAGGCCCAACAGGGCAAAAAGGAGACCCACCTAGGATGGAAACAAAACCTCCAAAATTATGTGCGAGACTAAAGGATTTCCTTTTAGAAGCGATTCATGTGAATCTTTTTTCAGCTATATAAACCAGCTTCATTCACCATTCCTGAAATACAAAATTTTCACTACACACTCTGTTACTTCTTTTCACTCATTGGAAACTGACTTGATTGTTAAAGGGTTTTTAGGCCTCTACCATCTATCAAATCCTTGGGGCAAGCTATGCAAACCCATTGACTATCAAAATGGTTAGACCTTGTGGGACTAAACTGACCTAGCTAGGCTTAATTGTTTTTGTCAGGCTCAGGATATGCAAGTTGATGCTCGGTCAGGTTTGTACAGGTTTGGACTTGGTCTCGGTTTTTCTAAAATAAATAAGACAAATAACAAGAATGAAATATAATCAATTTTCAAGATTAAGAGTCAATTCATTTTCCAGGTATTTTTCGATTTAATAAAAAAACTGCTAGGCAAGGTTTAATTAATTGGATTATGGTTACTAAAAAACCATTTAGACAAGCTAAGGATGAACACTTAGAAATATTCATCCAAGAAAATCTAAATCCTGCTTATAAACAAAAGTTTAGGCAAACGGCTATAAGAGAAAGCTTTAAATAGTATGAAGCTAAGATGAGTGATTTACAAACATATTTTTCTACCGTTGATCATTGTCTGTCATTTACATTTGATATGTGGACATCTCCAATAAGAGAAAATTACTATTGTGTCACTGCTCATTGGATAGATGATGAATGGGTTATTTAAAAACGGATAATTACTTTCAAATGTATGAAATCTGATCATAAAGGTTGAAATATTTTCAACTACATTACTGAAAGTTTGCGTGAATTTTTTGTTGCCGATAAAGTTTTCTCCATTTCTTGACAATGCTTCAAACAATGATTCGGCGGTGAGAAAATTCATAAAAGAAATAAAACTACCGCTTGATGGAAAATTTTTTCATGTTCGTTGCTTATGTCACATTTTGAATTTATGTGTCCAAAATGGTTTACAACAACTGCAAAACCAAATTGAGCCAATTTGAAATGCTTTACTTCTTGTTAAAACAATGAACAAATTGGCTTGTGAATTTAAAATGTTTTATATTGAAAATGGGGTGAATTTTTTTTTGAAAATATTTAAAATCGATTGCTCCACTCGATGGAACTCAACATTTGAAATGTTAAATGACGCTCAATCATGGACAAATCTTTTGACTCACCTTATGAACTCAAAAGTGCAAGGCGACTGGCTAACGGACAAGGTTTGGGAAAAATATTTTAAGTTAATTAAGTTGCTTAGATATTTTTACGAGGCAACAAACTTTTTCTTTGAGGTTTATTAACCAACAATGCACCAAGCACGATGAGTTTGAAATCAACTGTTGAAATCAAAAACTGTTGAAGCAATGTAAACATCATCTATGTTTTCCACCAATACAAGGACGATGAGTTTTTGAAATCAACTGTTGAAGCAATGTAAAAGAAATGGCTTGATTATTTTTAACAAATCCCACAAATTTATCTTGTTGCATGTGTATTAGATTCAAATGTCAAAATCACGGATTGTCTGCAATTGTTAGAAGCATACTATCATACATATTTAGGTCAAGCAAAAGTTTTTACACTTGTTATTTCTGCTGAAGCTGATCACAATTTGAGGGAGTTATACAAACTCTACTCCGTTAAGCATTCTGATAAAGTTAGGTCATCCGATCCAATATCCGCCCAACATTCCACCTCCTCATCATCATTAAGGTTCAACTCAGCAGCAAATATCCTCAAACGACCGAGACCCACGAACCCGAGATTGCCAAAATGGGATGATTACCTCTGCACTTCATTTGAAAACAATGAGGAAGACATCCTTGAGTGGTGGAAGAATAAAAGAGGAAGATTCCCGATCTTATCCATACTGTGCAAGAGATTTTAGCAGTTCCATTTTCAACCGTCACCTCCGAGGCTGCCTTTAGTATAGGGAAATGAGTCATCTCAGAAAAACGAGCAAGACTTACACTTGAAACCGCTGAGGTTTGCGTCTGTAACCGGGATTGGGCATTTGCTGCTCTAAGGAAACAAGATATTAGAAGCTCTGATGATGAGATCCCTTCTGATGATAACCAACAAGAGTATATTATAGGTTTTCGTTACAATTTTTTCATGGAATTTTTTGTCATTTTCAAGTGTTAAACACGTTTCAAATTATGTAAGTACCGTTTGACTTTTTATTAATAAAATTTACACTGACGGTGGTGTTTCTTCTAAAAAATATATATTTCATAAAATTACTATCAAACAAAGATTGAAACATATTAAAATATATATATTTTTTTAATTGGATTAACTCGGCCCAGCTCAGACTCGCCCCGTCCTAACCCGGGCCCAGGTTCAGGCCCACCTCACTTTGATGCGGGCCGTGCCCGGGTCCGGAAACTTCAACCTAGGCCGGGCCATATCCGGGTTGCGCTGGCCCACCGGCCACCACTACATGTAATGGTGGGATGATACTGTTTAAATTTTGTTCCAAATCCTAACCCTTAAAATATTTTGTTTAACTCAACTTCTATACGTGTCACGGGCTAGAAATAAGTAGTTGGAGTCGTGATTTTCGAAGCTACGCGTATAACAGCTTCCCAGTCAAAAAAGAAGTTAGACATTATATGTTGTGTTTACAAATTGTTCGCAAGAAATAAAAGTAAGAGATGTTTTTTCATCTCGCTTGCAGTATAATTTAGAAATTAAGCATGAATTCATCTGATTAAGCAATTCGTTCCAGCAGCATGTGACAACTTTCTAGTATTTTTGCGAGAAAGGGGCGATCTTTACGAAAAGAGAGGAAAATTAAAGCGCAAGTTTGGTGTTTGATGTGGAAAAGAAAATCGTACCAACTTTGGGGCGACCTTTACGAAAAGAGAGGAAAATTAATGCACCAGTTTGGCATTTGATGTTAAAAAAGAAAATAGTACCAACTTTTTAAAAAGACGGAAATTATTATCATCATCATCATTATTATTCACCTTAGTTCTTCTTTTTTTTCGTTCACATTAATAACATGTTTTTCATCTCAATTCACTTTGTTGTTTTTTCTTTCAGTTTTTTGAGACTCCAGAGTAGTTTATTTGTTCCATTTAATAAGCAACTAATTGCAATGATTATAAATTTTATTTTTTAAAAATAAAAATAAAAAGATCACGTAAAATATGAAAAGTCATTTGAAGCATATGTTAATATTACAATCCCTCCCAAGTTCTTTGCACATTTTATTTTTTTCTATTTAAGTTTGACTTAAATTTATTTACGTTAATATTTACTATTTTTTTTAAATTGTATTTACAAACTACAATACTTATAATTTTTAAATATATTTTTTAAAAAATAAGCAAAAATTAATATAAATAAATTTATGTCAAACTTAAATTAAAAAAATTGAAGGGATAATTACAATTTACCCCCTAAGGTTTAGGTGAAATTAAAATTTTTCCCCTCCTCATTTCAGAAATATACACTTTGTCCCTACCTTTTTTATACAGTCCGACAGTAACTTCTGAAATCTTAATTTAGACATTGTGGTAGTCATTTTCCAATAATTTTAATCTGTATGATATTTTTTTTACAGTTAATGGACATTTTAAATTATTAATTTTTTTTTGTATTTCCTTTAATTTTTAAAATAGTAATTTTTAAATTTCAATTCATTATAAAAAATATTATACATATTCAAATTGTTTACAGATGACAACCGTACAGTCTAAATTAAAATTTCAGAATTTGATGTTGGACTATATTCAAAAGACAGGGGGTAAAGTGTATATTTTTTAAACAGGGAGCAAAGGGTAATTTCACCTAAACGTCATGGGATAAATTATAATTAACCCAAAACTGAAATGGTACAAATAACTTAGAATAGAGGAAGTATATTATGTCCTTTTCTGTTTTAATGCTCACAGTCATTACAAATACAAAAATTAGAAGGTACTATAAGAAAGTTAAGGAAGTAATGTATCTACTGCACAAAATCTTGGAGGGCTCCGGCTCCAATTTCACTAGTTTTGAATGCTTAGTAATTTGAAGTGCGATGCTAATCAAACTCATATTTTTTGCCTGAAATGTCTCGCATTGCCAATTGAGTTGGAAATGTAGAACAACTATCATCTTTTATGAGAACCTCAAAGAGAACGAGGGTCATGTTCAATAGATAAGTCATTCCCTAGCACCAGGTAGCAAGTCTAGTATTGGGTCCTAGAGGTAGTAGTGGATTCAAGATTTTTATAAAAGAAAGTTGTATACATATACAATTACTAAACACTAGCATTAAATAGTAAAGCTTATGGTTTCACATACACTATAATGTGATGTTGAAGTTTTTTCAAAAGAAAATTAATTTGAAAAATGTTTTGATTTAACATTTTTTTTCCATCATTGCTCAAATAACTAGAAAAATATATAAAATTTGACGCAGATGAAGTCTTATATTCATATTGTATAGAATGTAAGAGACGAAAGTCCTACTCCAGTTATTAAGTTAACTTAAACTAAAATTGCTTTTTTTTTATTTTAATTTATTTTTTTATTTGAACCAATTTCATTTGAAATTCAATATTTTCTTAGTGTAATAATTCATTAAAAACAAATTTTTTATAATGTTATTAAATTTCTACAAATTATTATTTTTTTATGCCTATAAAAATTAAAATTTATAAAAAAATTCCTAGTATCATAAAAATTTTATGACCAATGGATTAATTTTATCTAAATAATATTGGCTTTCAAATAAAATTGGATTCAGGAAAAAAAAGGTATAAACTTAAAAATAAATATTTTTTTTATTAAGTTGACTTAAGTTATAAAACAAATTGGGTATAAGTTTCTTAATTGGGAAACGCCACCACTGGTCTAAATTTTATTAATTGAAAAGTCAAACGGCACTTATAAAAATTGGAACAGGCCTTACAAGAGATAATGAAAAAAAAGTTCCAAACATAACCGAACAAGAAACATAGGGGCTGTGTTTAATAGCATAATCATGTCAAATATAAACTAAGAATAAAAAGAAGAAACCTAGGATCTATGCTTGTGCCTCCTTACCAAATGATACCTTATCAAATGAACTCTTTTCTTATTACTTTTGTAAAACAACAAGGCACTAATCACTATTGCTTAGATTGACCTTTAATATGTCTAGTGTTATCCTTACCTATTTCTTTGACATCACTCATTTACCTGCATTGAAAGCGGATTGAGATACGATTTCCAATTGGGACAGTTAGAACCTCTTTAGCAATGATGTACAATATGAAAAAAAATATATTTTTTTCATTTCCACTATTCCAATACATCATTCTCACTTTGCTCAAGTAAGATGTGGAGGTAATCAACCACTTCAAGCGCACCCGAGGATGTTGATCATGGACGTTTCAGGAGTTGGGCCACGGGATTGAATGGTGCTGAAGAGGAATCATCAACAACAGTAAAAAGAGCTAGAATACTTATACGCTCCATTTCTAATTAAAAAATCGCTCAAGTGATAATTGCGTACCCATTATTTTAATGATTGGTTAAGTATAGATGCAAGCAAAAAGATAGAGGGATTAATATGTATGTGTTTGGAGCCAAAGGAAACAATAGGCCATCAGTTTATTAGGCGTAAATTTGCTTCAGACTTGTGGTAAAAGATTCACTTTTGGTGGCAGCTGGATGGAGGTACTTTTGTAGAGACACCATGAAATGCAGTTCACACATTAAGGGGGTTAAATTCATCTTCAAAGTCACGATTTGTACGTCATAACTAGTTCAAAAGCATTTGCAGTATTTTAGATATATCTTTGGCTATAAATGTCCATTTTATGTGATTCAGGTATCATTTCAAAGCTAAGAAAGAATTCTACAACTTTTATGCTTTGAGTTTTGAGAAATAATGACTACTTCAAGGTCAAATTTCATATTAAAGTTGCCACTGATGTTCTGAAGCATTTCTTGGCTCACAACTGAGCATTTTTAGTATTAATTAATTTTATTTTAATTCTATAGTTAATTTATTTTAGAATTCAATTCAAGAAAACCCCCTAATAAATAGTTTTCTAACATGAAGTTTTCAGTTAAAAATTTCTTTTGGGATTCGACCTAGTTTTCACTATTAAACTACAAATTTATTTATTCTTAGTTGCTAATAAGACCGGAATTATTTTTCACAGTTTCGACGACCGAGCAATAATTAATTAATCCATTGCAGGGTGTTAAAAATTGTAGCAACTGATTTTGGCTATTATTTCTAGTTCTGTAACTTGGTTTTTGTTCTTATTAGCCTTTTTATTTGAGGAAAGGTCGTGTTAGTGGTGGTCAATTTGCTGTAATGTAAGTCCAGGGGTTCATGTCTTAGGTATAGTAACTAGCATCTTGCTAGTTGTTGGGAACAGTAATTGTATATTTCCATCCTTTTATTTAATAAAATTCTTCATTTTCTATTCAAACAGAAAAAAAAAAAGATAGGGGGATGTGATTGAAATATGCAATCTACTTTTTTTTTATGGCTTTAAATTATATTTTTGCGCTGTTAAAAAACATAGACAATTTTCACCAAATGCATGAAAACTTTGTGTACAATAGGTTAACCAAATAGTTTTTTATAAAAAAAAAATCTAATAAGACAACACATACAAACTGATAAATGAATGCATGATGCATGCTATGCACTAGGTCACACAAAACTTAATCATAAGTATATACCTTGAATTTTTTACTTCGATTAGGCCGGTAAGTATTTCTATATTTTTCCTA
The DNA here is from genome assembly GCA_005392925.1 of Aquilaria sinensis. Lineage (NCBI taxonomy): Eukaryota > Viridiplantae > Streptophyta > Magnoliopsida > Malvales > Thymelaeaceae > Aquilaria > Aquilaria sinensis. The sequence goes on from SMDT01001796.1 coordinate 24,472, forward strand.
AAGATGTCGTATCATTAAATGAAAAATCACCGAGATTTTTAAATTAATAAAAAATAGACAAGCATAATTTATATCAATTTTTTTTAAAAAAAAACTAATTTGCCTATTTAACATAATATTTATTTCATGTATGCAATGTTAATGTTGAGGAGCGTGAGATTTACCAAACCTAACATTTTGGTAAATTGATCTTAGTTCTTTTAAATTCAACGTTAGGCGTGATTATTCAGCGATGTCCGTACGTGCAAGTAATTATTGCATCGACGCGTGAGGTTGATTCGAGTAAATTAATGAAGGTCTTTCTTTGCTAGTAAATTTATTAGGATCTACTAATTCCGTTTTTTTTTTTATGGAAGAATCTTGTAATTCTTTTGTGGTATCTTTTGATAGCTATGAAGAATTAGCATGATAACTCTAAATAACTTTGACAAGGTTAAGCATCAGATGAAAAGATGAAAACGTTTGAGAACTAAATCACCACGAGTTAAAGTTAAAGGACTAACTTATGAGAGTTTATAAAGTTGAGGTACCAACAATGTATTTAGGCCTTTTGCGTGATGAGTGTTTTAATGAAGGGTAATAAAAAAAAATTATTTTTTGAGTTTTGTATGGTAAAAGTTTAAACAAATGTAATAAAGTAAATAGGATATTAAAAATTTTCAAAAAAACGAAACGCTTCATCCATTAAAAAAACCGGAGAGAAAAAAAAAAAGTACGTTTGATCTTTTTTAAAACGGTGAAAGTACAATTTAGTGCCCTTAAAAATTGCGTCCTAGGCACTAGAAAGTCAGATTACTCCTTATGTCATGGACCCCAAAATAAAAAGGCAACCTACCGAACTTGTAACGTGTAATGATGGAAAGAAGTTTCATCAAGCCGTACAAAAATGTTTATTACAATTAATTAACCGAGCAATCTACTACCAAACATAATGAATTCATAAATATTGAAGAAAATTTAGGTAGTAACTAATTTAACTACAATATATGATGCCAATTCACCGGTAAAATAGATAAAGGTACAATTTTGGTGATGGAGCAAGAAGCAAATACAATAACCAATACGAAGCATTTAAGAAAAGAGCTGCGAAGTTATACACGACGTTGTAAGGTTAATTTGTTTTGACTTAATTCAATTGACTTATTTTTATTTTTATTTTTTTTCGTTTGAAATCAATTTTATCTGAAAGTTAATATTATGTAGATAAAATAATTTATTTCAAAGTAAATTTTTATAATATTATTAAATTTTTATAAATTTTTCTTTTTTAATGTCTTAAACTAGAAAAATTCATAAAAATTATATAATATTAAATTTTAATTAAAATTTGTTCTAAATAAAAATGACATAAGAATAAAAAAAAGTCATTTAAAAGTTAATTAACTTAAGTTAAAACGAACTGGGTGTTCACACTTCTTAATAGTCAAGGGATATTGGCTTACCTATATCCAAAATCTTGAGTATGTCTGCCATTTTAATACAGGTGGGGGAGAGGAAGATTTTTAGTTGCCATCTGGACTGGGACATTGAGGAACAAAAAAGAATAACAATTTGTTGCATAGGATGCTTCTCCTAATTTTTTTTATAGGTTTTTTTTCAGTTAGAAGCTTAACACAATTTGCCTCCTCAAGTTCTTTAATCTTCTCAAACCATGGGGAAGTCATGTTTATAATTCTAAATTCTAGTGGTCATGTAACGTTTATTACTTCTATAACTGGTTGGAGGATAATAAATTGATAATTTCGTCCACAGCTGGCTAGTAAAATGGTAACGTAAAGCGAAACCCACAAATAAAACTAGAGTTTGAGGAGTGAACCTGTATTCTACACAAAATAGATACCCAAAAGTGGACTAATTGTAGCCTAGGGTTCATGTAGCAAATCCCTTCACCCATTGGTTTAAGATTGTTTCCTCTTATCCATACTCTTGTACTAAATTATGCTAAATTCTGTGTAAAATAATAATAATAATAAATAAATACATTTTTTTCTCAAAGTTTGATTGAAAGTACAATTTACCAACCCACTTTAGAAACTTATTTTATTTTTTTTTTGAACTGCAGAAGAAACTTATATTAGAAAGGACTGGAATAGTACAAAAGCTCTTGAGAATCAAAATCACCTCCAGCAAGATGCTATAGCTGAAATAGCCCCTCCACCAAAACTCCACCTAAATTATCCAATTTGAAATGGCTAATCTGGGGTTGTACATCCATTCTTCCCAACATGTCAATTCATATAATTATTTAATTAAACAGCCTAGATTTGTGTACGTTGTATAAATCATCTTAGATGGCATATCAATTGCTCTTGTATTTCATAAGAACAAACATAATTTTTTGGCCAAACAAGAACAAATGTGGACCAATGACCACAGAATCAAACAAAGAGACAAAAAATCAAAAGAAAAAAAGAAAAAAGAATACCATAAAAACCAAACAAAGACAAGAAAGAAGTAGGTTGTCTCGAAGGATGAAAAGTTAACCCAACAACTATGAGAATTTGTCTAGTTTAACACAACCTTTCTATAAGGAAGAATGCTGGAGAAAGAAGTATTGCTGCACCAAAGTCTCTCGGGCTGCTTTTGTCTCTTTATATTGTTTGAGTTACAACATAATCACAACGATAAATACAAGTGAAGTGATAATATAAGTGATAACAATACAAGATAACTTCTATCTTAAGCTATTAATCTCACAAACATGCTTCCGTAATAAAAATAGCCTTGGGTAGACATTGAAAGTGTCCCAAAAATAATGATGAAGCTGAAGAGATAATGGCTTAGAAAGAATGTCTGTAACTTGGTCTTGAGTTGAAATAAACCAAACAATGAGGTCTTTTTGAGCAACTTTTTCATGAACAAATTGGATGTCCACCTCCATATGCTTGGTGGAAGCATGAAACATAGAATTTGCATTGAGAAAGGTGGCCCCAATGTTGTCACACCACAAAACTAGCGGCTGGAAGAAATAAACAACAAGTTCTCCAAGCAAGCTTTGGATCCATAAAAGTTCAGTGGTAGCATTGGCCAGTGAGCGGTATTCTGCCTTTGTACTTGATTATGAAACGGTGTTTTGCTTGCGGGAAATCCAAGAAATGAGATTGTTCCCGAGGAAAATAGCGAAATGACTGGTTGGTCGTCTATCATCTGGATGTCCTGCCCAGCCCGCATCAAAGAAAACACTAAGAACAAGTGAGGTCGATAGTCGAACATAGAGACCAAGGTTCAACGTTTGCTTCAAGTAGAAAAGTATACATTTTACTACAGTCTAGTGAAGGTCAGTGGGAGCTTGCATGTATTGACATAGCCGATTGACAACAAAAGAAATATTGAGCCTTGTGAGAGTAATATATTGTAGTGCACCAACTGTGCTCCTGTACAGCGTTAGGTCCATCATAGGAGTGCATTCAACCTTGGACAATTTTTCTGTGGCTGACATAGGAGTGGAAACAAGCTTCGCTGTGGTCATATTTTTCTGGGTGAGTAGCTCCAAGATATGTTTTTGTTGGAGAGAGAACCAAACCATGAGGTGCTGAGACAGCTGCGATGCCAATGAAATAATTGAGGCAAGGCATCTATGTCCTTGATAGGAAATTTTTTTTGTAATTCCAAGAGGAGTTGATCAACTGCAAATTGAGAAGGACCTGCAACTAATGTATCATCAACATAAATGAGCATACAAATAATAGTACCTGACTTTTTGAAGGTAAAAAGAGACATATCTGCTTTGGATGCCATAAATCCAAGTTTAATCAAACTAGAGTTCAACTGAGAATACCAAGCTCGGGGTGCTTGTTTCAAGTCATGTAAAGCCTTATGGAGTTTACATACATAAAGAGGATATTTAGGATGCAGATAACCTGGTGGTTTTGACATATAAACATCTTCATTAAGAAACCCATGTAAGAATTCATTTTGAACATCCAGTTGATGTAAGTTCCATCACTAAGATATTGCAAGAGAGAGAATAAGCCAAATAGTAGTCGGCTTGACAACCACCCTGTAAGTATCATGATAATCGATGCCATACTATTGTTTGAAACCCTTAGCTATAAGTCGAGCATTGTGTCACTTGATGCTACCATCAACCCTCCTTTTAAGCTTGAAAACTCATTTGCAATCTATAATATTCATGTCTCATGTAGGAAGGACAAGAGTCCAAGTATTATTTTTAAGGAGAGCATTGAATTCAAATTGCATTGCTTGGCACCATGAAGGATCACCTTTAGCAGTAGAAAAACACATTCGCTCATTTTTACCAGTGGCCATCTATGTGTAAGATAAAGGGTACAAAATAGTTCTATCAGTAAACTGCCTCAATTTACTTATAATGTTATGAAGCTATATCTGCATGGGATAACAGACTGAGGCAGGTGAAGCAGGTACCAAAATTGGTAGAGCTTTAGGTTGAGAATGGCTAGAAGGATCAGTACTATTAAATGAGGATGAACTATTGTACATAAGCGGTGTAGGCTGAGTCTTAATAGCCAAAGGAGAAATGATTGGTAAATGGCTAGGTAAAAGATTAGGGCTGGAGCAATTTGGACCTGCACTAGGAATCATCTGTGCAAACAGAAAAATACGTTCATCAAAAGTAACATCTCTAGAAATATAAACTCTACCAGTAGAAAGGTCGAGGCATTTATAACCCTTGTCGAGACCACTATACCTGATAAACACACACTTGGTAGAACAAAAATCAAATTTGTGTGAGGTGAAAAGGGATAAATGTGGCCAACAAGTACATTCGAAAGTTTTTAGAAATATGTAATATGGCTTCCTATGGAAAAGACGCTCTAATGGAGAGAGATTATGAGTAACTTGGCTAGGCATTCTATTTATGAGATATACGGTTGATTGACAAGCATCATCCCAAAACTTTAATGGCATTAATGACTGAGCCAAAAGAGACTTGCCTATTTCAATCATGTGGTGACATTTTCGTTCAGCTGAGCCATTTTGTTGATGAGTATAAAGACAAGAGACTCTATGTTCAATCCCGATAGAAGAAAACAAAGTGTGTAACTTTTTGTACTCCCCACCCCAGTCAGTTTGAACATCCTTAATTTTTGTGCCTAGAAGGCATTCGACATGCTGCCGGAACTTGTAGAAGATAGAAAATACTTGAGATTTGCACACAATTGGTTGTAACCAAACAAATTTGCTAAAATCATCAATGAAGTTGACATAGTACCAAAAACCATTAACAGATTTGGAAGCTAGTCCTAAAAAATTAGAAAAAATAAGGTCCAAAGGACAGTTCAACACAAAAGATGAGGAACTAAATGATAATTGACAACTCTTTGCTTCTTAACACACATCACAAATTGTCAATTTATTTTTGACATATGGAAGACTATGTTGACAAAGAACTTGTCAAACCATAGGTTTAGAAGGATGACCAAGCCTGGCATGCCACTGTTGAAGACTAACACGCTTTCTAGTAAGGGCGTTGATGGAAGGAAAAGTCTCTAGATTTTTAGTGGAAAACTAGTAGGGTCTATTTCTACATGGTCCTTTGAGAAGCCTTTTCTTTATAACCCAATCCTTGATAATAAAATAATTATGATGAAGCTCAACAAAAATAGGATTATCATGAGTGACTTTACTGACAAAAATAAGATTCTTCTTGATACTAGGAACATGGAGAAGTTTTGGTAAGTGGAGAGGAGCTGTGGCAGTATGAGTCTTAGAAGAACCAATGTGGTGAATAGACAAACCTACCCCATTGTTGACTTGTACTCGATCAGTACCAATATACTTTTCATTGAATGAGAGATTATTGTGATCAACAGTAAAGTGATCATTTGCCCCTGAATTTGCATACCAGTTGGTGTTGAGTTAGTACATGGGAGCAATAACTATTGTAGCAAAATGACTTAGCTCTCCCTTATAAGAATGATCAAAATGGTGATAACGATGACTGGGGTTCTTACAAACTTTACAAGTAATGCTTAGGGTGTTATGGTTTCCTCCATCTCTTTGATTGGGGTGTTACGGTTTACTTCATCTCTTTGATTGGGGTGTTACGGTTTACTCCATCTCTTTGATTGGGGTGTTACAGCCTCGACATTGTCCATGGTTGTTGGATCCCCTACCACCTTGGTTGGTGTTGTTCCTAGTGGCCATGTTAGCAGATGGCAGATGTATTGCAAGTAGTACTCTTGTATAGTGTTGCTCAAGTCACAACTTATAGATTAGTAGGTGTCCATACAGATCATTGAGTGGCATAAGATCAATCCTTGTTATGGCAGAAGTAACAAAGGGATCATATTCCAAGTTAATGCCTACAAGAATATAGGACACAATCTCATATTCCTAAAGTGGCCGTCCAATAACAACAAATATATCGGCAAGATTTTTAACACGCTAAAAATAGTTAGTTACCGAGAGATTTTTCTTCTTCATAGTAGAGAGTTGGTAACGAATCTACATGACATGAGTGTTAGATTGCAAGGCAAACATTTTTTCAATAGACTTCCATACCTTATGGGATGTTCTCATGTTAATCACATGAGCACAAATTTTTTTGGAAAGGGATGAGATGATGGCACTGAGAATCATTTGATCTTGTTGATACTAGTTCTGATAGACTAGGTTGGGAGCAACATTTTGGAAAGGCTAACCTTTATTGTTGGCAGGTGAGATTGAATCCACAATAGTCTGAGGTGGACTTGGGTTGCTGCCGTCAACAAAACCCATAAATCGTTGTCCACATAGGTAAGACAAGAATTAAGCTTTCCATAGGAGATAATTATCCTTGGTTAACTTGATGTTTATGAGGTGGCCTAGATTTATTGAAGGTTTCAGCAGAAAGACAGGATGGTTACTGACTAGAGAGGAAGTATTTGGGGAAGAAACAGAGGTTGAGATTTCAGAGGCCATATTGTGACGTGGGTTTTTCGGCTTTGATACCATGTAAAGAAGAATACTAGAGAAGGAAGTATTGCCGCACCAAAGACTCTCAGGTTACTCTTGTCTATTTATATTGTTTGAGTTACAGTAGAAATATAGTGATAAACACAAGTGAAGTGATAATATAGGTTATAACTATATAGGTGCTGACAACACACGATAACTTTTGTCTGAAGCTATTATTATCGCTAACACAATGAGCACCAAACAAAGACAAAAAAAAAAAGTAGGCTGCCTCGAAGAAATAAAAAGTAATGCAACAATTATATGAAATTTTCATGTTTCTTTTAACACAACAATTATGTGAATTCATCCTCTTGCGTGCGTATTAATTTGTCCTCTTGTGTGCATGTTTGTGATTGATACTGTTGACCTTAAGGCTCTATATTTTTTTTTTGCTTCGCAACATAAATACAAGTCAAGGGAAAAGAGAAGTAGGGCAGAGTTTTAATGCCATGGAGCAGGGTCCCAGTCCCCGAATTACTTAACTTGTAGACCCATTGGAACTATAATCCCACTTAGTTACTATTAGCTAACCATTACTTGTAGGTAAATTAAAACAATTTATGTGTAACTAGTTTCTTAGCCTACTTTACAAGAAGATATGCATGCGATTGTCCTGGTGATGCAAACAGGTAAGTAAACCATTTAAGAAAACATTGCTCGAGCATTACATTTTAAAAGTACTTAAACCATGTCAAAACAATGAACTCCTAGTTACTTCAACTTCAAGTAATAGTTTAAACACACTTTACATCACTAGCATGCACCTAAAAGTAACTCAATGGTTTTATACCACAATGGTATCTTGATAGAGGCAACATCTTAGTACACAAGGTACTATATAAATACAAGACAAAATCCTTAATTAAGATCCTCTACTTGAGCCCCAACTTTGAGCTATCAAGCTCCAAGTGCAAGCCCCTTTTTTATCCTTGTGCACCATCTACCCTCTAAACTGTAAAGGCAAAACACTTAGTTAATGCAAAGCTTAACTTCTAAGAAAACTTATAATCTTAAGGATTCTGAAGAATCGGTACCTTCAAAAAAAGGAAACTTAGCCCACAACTATCCACTAGTTGTTAGGCCAAGCGTTAGCACCTGCACAACAAAATTAAGGGAGTAAGTACATGAATGTACTTAGTAAGGGTCCCTTGGGGTACCTGCAAAAAAGATAGCAAGCAAACATGCAATATGGCACACAAACAAACATACAACCAACCAACAATCAACACAAGACAAAACATAAGAATATGTAATGCAAGAATGTATGACATGCAACACACATAATCCTTGGAACTTTTTATACCTTAGGTGTCTTATTCTTCTCGTGAGCACAAACAGCGAAGGTACTTGAGACACTGACCTTCATATCCCGAAGCCTTTACCTCCCTTAAGTCCTATTTACGGGTCATAGAGTAGGTCATCACATCCTCTCAAAACTTACTTGTCTTACCCTTACTTATTGTGCAAGGTAGCCATCTTATGTAGTTTTAGTTGCCAAGCTCTTAGAGATTAGCTTTGAGCTCCTTAGTGGCTTACTTACCAAATCACATGGTTTGGTTGCGATCCCCTTAGGTTTCTTCCTTATTTCTCAAAGGTCTAAAACCTAACTCTTAGGCCAATAAAGACTCAGAAACCTAACTTAATCCCCTTAGTGCCACATTGACAACTTGAGCACTTATATCCCCTTGCCACTCTACTTAGCTCTACCTTAACCACACCACTTAGCTACCACTTAAATAGTGCATAATTCTCAACTTAGGAATAAGTCTTAGACCTAATTGAGGCTACGGTACACATTAGAATGGCCTAGGGATGATAACCGAGAGATTGGGGCATTCTTAGGATGCCCCGAGCGTAAGAGACTTATGCCTTGGCGACGCCTTCAGTGATGCATCGCCAATGGCATCGATCCTTGGGTATCCTAGAAAATTGCTAGTGACACATCACCAACTTGCGTTGCAGTCGCCACACAATGTTCATCCAGCATTATGCAACTACGTGTAAAATTGCACAAAACTTGCCCAACTTTTCAATCCCCAGAGCCAATTCACATGGGCCTTATTCCTACTTTATTCCCACATGTAGTACTACATTTCTATGCATTATTTGAGCTAAATTAACTTGAACATGTACCTTAATTCAGCAACAAAGCAAAAACAAAGCACAAGCACATTTTAGCCCAACTTAGCTCTCTTGAGTTCCAGACCTAAAACCAACATGATATGGCGCCAAGAACCCCAAATCAAGACCATTTCAAGCTACTCAAACAACTTAGAACTAACTCAAACCAAACCAAGAAGCTTACTTTAGGTTTCAAGCCTGAAACAAGCATCAAAGTGTTAAATGGGAGCAAAAACACGAAGAACAAGTTAGAGGATACTTGGATTCACTTTGGGACCTTCAAATTTGATGGAAACTTGAGGAATTTGGGAGGTTTGATGCAAAATTTCTGGTGGGGAGAGGGAGCCACGAAATTGGGAAATGAACAAATGGGTAATGGAAGTCAAACTTGTTCAAAATATCCTAACCACTCCATGAAGACATACTTCTTGTTTTCTTTTCTTTTTACTCTCAAGTTCTCATTTGTTTCACTTTGGTCACTAAACGCTCACCCAATACCATCCTTCCTTGGTCCTAAAGAATGTTCAACGCCTCTTACACTTAGCTTCTTGAACACTTACGCCACTCAAGACATAAATGGCTCAATTGAACACTTAGTGCAAATTTTTGCACTTTTCCTTCAAAAGATGATTCTATTTGTTTCACTTTGGTCACTAAACGCTCACCCAATACCATCCCTCCTTGGTCCTAAAGAATGTTCAACCCCTCTTACACTTAGCTTCTTGAACACTTACGCCACTCAAGACATAAATGGCTCAATTGAACACTTAGTGCAAATTTTTGCACTTTTCCTTCAAAAGATGATTCTAATAGCTAGAATAACTTATGGTCATAGATTAATTAGTCAAAATTCCTTAAATGAACCTAATTTCATCAAAATTACAACCATGCCATTTACTTGGGTCAAAATTACTATTTTGCCTTTTTGACTCTTAGGTGTTAAACCACACTAGGTAATAATTGATCTTCCTTCAAATGAGAGGGGCATTTATCACCATCCAAAGCCAAGTAGCTGCCCCCATTGCACAAGAAGTATGCCAAGCACCATCAATAAGGAATATCTTCAGAGTAGTAGTAATAAATAGCAATTTCTGAAGTTCCCCATGACTGAAAAGAGGGTGTGGGGTGTTGAATGAATGTAAAGAAACAAGGTGTAGGTAGTTTGTAGCCATAATTATTTGTCACTAGAAAGCATCAATAAGACTTTACAATTGGTCTTGGATCCATTTGCAGAGAAAAAATAAACCCCTGAAATATATATTTTTTTTGGAAAAATAGTTAAATTTATAATTAATGTAGAAAATTGACTAACCTACATTTATTGCACCTTTATCTATAAGTTATATATGATATAAAAAAATTGTACTCCTCTCCCAAAAACTCTTTTTTTGCTGTTCTAAAAATATTGAAACATTTTATTTTCTCAAAATTTTTTAACTTTTAATTTACCTCATCACCCTTACGTAAACTCTCAATACATCAAACTTAATGAGATTTTTTTTTAATCTTTATCTAAACTCTCACTACACTTGCTGTTAAAAAAAAAACTCTCACTATACAAAACCCAAAAGAGGAATTTGCTTTAAATTATCATTCAAACTATCATTATATAAAACCAAAAAAGAAATTTTTTTAATTCTAGTTTCTGGGAAAAAATTTGAGAAAATATCATAAAATACATATACCCCGATTCTTTTACCAAGAGAAATGTTTCATCCTTTACAAGACAGAGATAATATATGATTTAAGGAACCTAATAAATTCAAAATTGGTACTTTGTATATAAATTTATTACTCCCTCCGTCCCAATTTACTTGAAACGTATTCCTTTTTGGGAAGTCCCAAAAGGTTGAAACATTTCCCCGTTTGAAAAATTTAAACAATTAAATTATCATTTTACATAAAACCCAATAAAGATACTTTTTTTAATCTCCACTCAATCTCTCACTGCACAAAACCCAAAAAAAAAATATTTTCTTTTTTAATCATTATTTAAACTTTTACTACATAAAAAAATAACACAAATTACATGCATCTTAATCTCCGTGCCCAAACAAATGTTTCAACTAAAATGGGACAGAGGTAGTATTATTTTTTTGATACTTAGAACTATAATGTAAAATATGTTACTCCCACAATGTGAAAATATTATAAAATATAATAATGGAAAAATATATAATTTCGGCAAAGTTTATATCTCCTGACAACATGAAAATTGATAGTTTTCAAAATGCAAATCTAGTAAATATTGTATGTTAAAATAAGTAAAAAAATAGAGAAAATATTACCTATAAATCAAGGATAAGTTATTGAGATGAGCCTTGGGTCCACCAACCCTATTTTGGATGTTTCCTGTCATACTTGTACAACAGCTTTCATCATATCACCCTCAGGATAAAATAGCTCAATCACTTTATTGTATTTCCACACAATGACACACACATGTATTGTGGTGAAGTAGAGCTCCAACCACACATGTCTTTACCTGATACTATAATTAACTTTGTGATATATCGAGAAAATAGGAAATTTTTGTTATATTGTTTACGCAAACAAATGAAAGGGAAAACATGTCTACATACATACATGCAATCTCTTGAAAAATGGCATGACTTGTAGTTTATAATTATTGTAGGAATTATGGCCCAAACGGTAAAAAATAAACAGCTAGGCATCTTGTATAGGAATTTAGTGACAAAAAAAAAAGCTGAACAGTATAAACATAAACTATAAACGACTTCTTAATTAGTTGTTGACAAATGGAAATAAAAATTATTACATGTCAATATTATTTTTTATTGAAATAAGAACTCCAACAATTTCCTCGCTTTTTCAGTAAAAAACTAAAATAATATATAGACAGGTAAAGACAATTTATTATGCATAATAAAGGTGATGATACCTTGAATTTACTTAGTGAGTTGGATACTTAATTCCACAACAAACAGTGGTGCAACCTCGAACTACGGCTATTTGTGGATACAAGGTTACCTAATACACATAGTAAACCAGGCGTCCATTGAGCTTATACGCTTGCACTATTAATGACCATGTGCATATCACTATTTTGATTAGTAATTTAAAAAATTCCAAAGGAGTAGCCTCACTCCAAAGCTCATATGGGTGACAATCCATTAACAGTTCTTTTCAACCCTGACATTTTTAAAGAGTTACTGGTTTTTATTATGAGCTAATACTCAACCCTTAATCATTACAGGATGGATGCATCTACACCATAAGGATATGGGCAAGAAATAAATATCTAAAATGATGCATCTCTCAATGATTTCTCTATGATTCATTACTCCATAATTCAAAACTCGAACTCAAATATCTCTGAGTTTTAGGTTGGGTATCATCATACAAAGCTCCATTCAATTTTAGCGTAACTCATCCCTTTAATATAATCCCAAAGTAGTAGTAGCAGCTAGAGCAAAACATGGGTAGAGGCCTAGTGGAGCTAAACAATGAACAAGTTCACCAATTAGCGAGGCTCGTATGCGACCATGAGCTCCACCATATGTGTAAACGCTATCATAGTATTTCATCTACTTTGAATGTCGACCTAAGTAAATCCCAAGTTATTTTTCTCAAATAAGTTTTATTAAGCAAGGAAAGCATGCTAAGTAAGGTTAAGTTGAGTTCTAAAATGTAGTTGGCACCTAAAGAGAAAAAAGGGCAAAATGGTAATTTTGGCCCAAGTTAGTGGCATGACCATAATTTTAGTGAAATTAGGCTCATGCAAGTGTTTTGAGTTAATTAAGTTAAGACCATAGGTATTTCTAGCCATTTGAACCAAAAGTAAAAGTTAAGGCCGAAAAATGCACTAAATGAGGGATTGAGCTATTATGTTTTATAATGGCTTAAGTGACTTAAGGGTAAATGTTTGGGTATAAAAAACCTTTCAATGGGACCAAGAAGTGTTGGTGTGGGAAGAGTTTAAGTGGCCTAAGTGATTCAAAGTTAAGGTTGATGGCCAAAGTGTCAAATGGAAAAAAGGTTGACTATATAAGTGGAGGAGATAGAACTATTCATCATCTCCCCTATCCACCATTTTCGTAGCTTTCCTTCCTCCACAGCTCCTCACCTCCAAACCTCCAAAATCACTCAAGTTTCCATGAAAATTAAAAGTCTCAAAGCCATCCCAACAAGCCTTTAGCTCATTTTTTGTGTATTTGGTACATTTGGAGTTGTTCTTCCAAGTTTTTGGTTCAAACCAAAAGGTAAGCATCTTTGATCCTTTTGGGTTAGTTCTAATCTTATTAAATGGTTAGAAATGGCCTTAATTTCATGCCCTTGGTGTCTAATTTGGTTGATTTCAAGCTTGGAACTCAAAGAAACTCTATAGAGCTCAAGTGTGTTTGTTGCTTGTTTCTTGCTTTAAGGATGATTTGATGTAAGGGATTTAAGTTAATTTAGCTCAAATAATGCATACAAATGTAGTATTATATCTAGGAATGAAGTAGAAACAAGATCCATGTAAATTAGCCATAGGATGGGAAAGTTTGAGTAAGTTTTGTGCAAGTTCGCACGCTGTCGCGCAATGCTATAGTGCATTGACGATGCTGTGACACGTCACTGGTGGTGACGCAAATTGGTGACACATTGCCAGTAGACCTCAAGATTCTCAAGCGTTGATGTCCTTGGCAACGTGTCGCTGTCAGCGTTGCCAAAGCCTTAGTCCCTCAAGCTCAGAGCATTCTAAGAATGTCTCAAACTCTCGGTTATCATCCTTAGGCTAATTTAAGATGTTCTGTAGCCTCGATTGGGTCTAGAACTCATTCCTAAATTGGAAATTATATATTATTTAGGTGGTAGCTGAGTTGTATGGTTAAGGTAGGGTAAGTAACGATGGCTAAGGAGGTTAAAGTGCTTAAATTACTAATGGAGCAGTAAGAGGATTTAGGCGGGTTTTAAATTCTTTGTTAGCCAAGTGGAAGGTCATAGACCTTTGGGCAATGAAAAGAAAACCTAAGAGGATCCTAACTAAACTTTATGGTTTGGTAAGTAAGCCACTAAGGAGCCCTAAGCTAAATTCAAAGAGTTCGGTAAGTTGAACCACATAAGGCAGCTACCCTGCACAATGAGTTAAGGGAAGAGACAGGTAGGGAAAGAGTAAGCGGTGACTTACTCTGAGCAACACGTTAGTGGCGGACAAGGGTTGAGTAAGTAACGACTTACTCTAAGGCACCCGTAATAGGACTTCATTGGGTTGGTTAAGTGCTAGCATAGGATATAATAGCCAGTATCCAAGTACCCCAATCGTATGAGCTCACGACAAGTCTAGCACCTACAGGTGTAAGGAAGTCCTAAGTGCATTTGCATATGCATATTTCATCCATCCATCCATCCATCTATCCATTATTTGCATTGTTTATTGTTTTTATTCTTAACTCTGGTTGTGTAGTTGGTTGCTTGTTTTGTTTTGTGTGTGTGTGTGTGTGTGTGTGTGTGTGTGTTTGTTTGTTGTGCTTTCCATGCTTGTATATCTTTCTCCTTGTTGGTACTGAATCCCTTACTAAGTACTTTAAAGTACTCACCTTTTAAGTATTGTGCAGGATTAAGCTGACTAGTCGGGCTTAACAGTTAGTAAAAGGCATATGTTAAAGCTAAGTTTTATTGGTTTAAAGGTATTCTCTAAGTAGGAAACTCAAAGTTTCTAAGTTACTTATGGCATAGGCTAGTACTAACCAAAGTATTTACCTTATAGTTTAAGACTAAGTGAGTGCAAGGAAAGTGTGGCTCATCATTTGAAGCTAGCTTGCTTAGGTGAAGAGCTAAGGATGGATCTTAGTAGTGTATGTTGCTTTTTCTACATGTATGGTGTTTCCATACAAAAAGATTGTCTCTACTAGTGTCCATTAGTATGTATAACACTATAGTTGCATTTGGGTGCATATAAAATTGGGATGAATGCACATAGTTGTTACTTGAAGTTAAAGCAACTAAAGTTTTTATGTCTTGGCTTGTTTTCACTTATGTTTTATGATCTGGAGCAACAGTTTTCTTTATAGTTTTAATTTATTATTCTTGTATAGCTAGGACAATACATGCATATTTTTTGTGCAAGGTAGGCTAAGTAACTAGTTGTACATAATGATTTAAGATACTTCACAAGTAATAACTAGTCAATTGAGCCTAAGCTAGATCATAGTTCCCAAAAAGCCTACTACTATTAGCAATTCAGTGCACAGGGCCACTGTTCCGCCACAAGATGAAGAGCATCCCATTTGGGTCTGAGTATGAGCGCATTGAGCACATCCAAATCTTCAAGCAAAACCATGACACCATCCTGAGCCTTCTCGACAAACTAAAGAGAGAGATCTAGCAAAGGACTTGCAAAGCGAGGAAGGCAAGTACGAGGTCGCCCACTTGATCTGGGAGCTGGAGAAAGGCCTGGTCATAAATGGCTTCCAAGCCATCCATAACTACTTCATGTGCAAGGAAGTTCCTTAACAAGGTCATCACTCACGCTGAAGAGACCATGACACAGACGCGCACGATTGCCTCCACGGATGAGGCCGCTGATCGCTGGCTCGTCAAGGACATTGAGCTATTCAGGCAGGGCATCCATAGCTTCATGGCCAAGCACCGTAGCATGCTCTCTAGGGTCTTCTCCGAACAGATCAATCAAGAAGCATCACTTTTGACCAGCTCGTCACAAGGTTCGTTTTACCTAAATCTTAAGGAGGCTTCTGTAATCAGTCTAAGATTTAATATTGGATCTCGAAACGTTACTTTCAACATTAAAAGTTTGATTTGTTAGTTACCAATTTGGGTATAAGATGAGAAGGGGACTAATGGGGTCGTTCAAATATCTTACCCTAGAAGAAAATTTCCTAGTGTACAACGACATCATCAAGCAACCCAGCCGAAGGTCAATGATAGATGAAGCGTTTGCTGCCACTAGGAAGGAGTTGCGAGGAGGGTTCCTGCTCTTCACTTTCATCACCGCACTTACCATATGGGACATTTACATGGACCCTAAGAACAAACTGGTCGAGCAAGCAATTAGCGACATGAAGGACATAGCAGCCAGCTTAGGTGGCTCCATTCTGAGGCACTTGATTGAAACGACCATGCTAGACCTGGACATGACTCTGATGGAAGGTGTAGAGCCGGTTATCACAGTGGCTGGATTTGTTATTGGTGTGGCCATACGAATGGTCTTGTGCTTACTTGGTGGGATTGTACTTGATGCCATCTTTCACTCCGGCGGCTCATACATGCCGAACAAGAATGAAGTTCACATCTATATTGTGCCTGACGGTGAAGAGTAGGCTCATCAAATTGCTTAATCATAATCTGGTTTAGACTGCTATTTACTGCTACTTCTGTATTTTTGGCGGACCATAATTGTCCTTATGTAAATAAATAAGAAATAGTGGTTTTGGTTGTGTTAACAACTTCTTGTGCAACTAATAAATTTGCTTTCGCTCCTTAAGTTTAAGTCATTTCTTGCACATGAAGATTTCTTTCGTTGTATGTAGTCAGTTAGTGTCCATTTGAATAAAAAACTAAAGTAACATATAGAGTGGTATAGACAGTTTATTATGCATAACAAAGTTAGTGATACATTGAATTTTTACTGAGTGAGTTAGCTCATTTCACAACTAATAGTGATGGAACTTTAAACTATGGTTATTTATGGATACAAGTTCACCTTATACATATAACAAACCAAGTGTCTATTAAGTGTATACACTTGTACTATTAATAGCCATGTGCATATCCTGATTTTTTCA
Source organism: Aquilaria sinensis (assembly GCA_005392925.1). Classification (NCBI taxonomy): domain Eukaryota; kingdom Viridiplantae; phylum Streptophyta; class Magnoliopsida; order Malvales; family Thymelaeaceae; genus Aquilaria; species Aquilaria sinensis. The sequence goes on from SMDT01001796.1 coordinate 41,259, forward strand.
TGAGCAATGTAAGAATACATCAAGAAGTGACCTCACTCCAATGCTTATATAGGTAAAAATTTGTTAACAGTGCTCTTGTAAGTTTGACACTCTACTTAATAAAGAGCCACAGCTTTTTTTTAAGAGCTAATGCTCAACCATCAATCGTTACAAATGGATACATCAACACCATAGGGATGAAGGTAAGAAATAAATCTCTAAAATGATGTATCTCCAATGACTTCTCTATGATTCATTCTTTCCATTTAAAGCCCAAGTCTCATGATCTTTGATTTTTGGGTTGGGCATACTTAGAAAAAGCTCCATTCAATTTGGGCTTATCTCATCCTTTTCGATGTAATCTTTTTAACCTTTAACTTTGATAGAAGATTTAACAAAATATAAGTGACAAAGGTTAGGGTCTATTGACTGCATGCCACAAGTTGTTAGCATTGATGTCCATGTTTATAGGTGATAGGCATTGAGCTCAAATTTCATTCTCCATCATTTTTACTTTCAATCAACCTAAATCGTGTGGCCAAATAAACTTATCATATGTCCATATTTTTTATTCCCATCTCCTGGGATTTTAAATATGATTTATCTATAACGCACTTGTTCATAATTACCATCTTATGGGATATTAGAATATGCTTCAATGGGTATGTGCACGTGTGAATTGTGGTATATGTTATTTCCCATATTTATTTCCGTTAATGTGCAGTCCTCAAGTGAGCATAAGTAGGGGTCATCTCATCCTTTTCATATTTGCGTCTTCTTGTGTGCATTTTGCACTTCAACATAAATATGGGGTCCATCTCCTTTTTCCATTTACATGAGACATAATTTGTCACACAAGAAAACTCTTTTGGGGTCTTTGTGCCTCATGATAAACTATGCCATAAATGGGATTTATATATGCTACAATAGCATTTTATGATTGCTACTTGATTTAGACATTTTTTTGGAATCTAAATCTTCAACCGAATACTTTCCACAAAAAAATTTCCTAAGATGACAAATTTTACATTCTTCCAACTAGAATCCAAGGCAACAAATTTTAAATACCACAACATAAATATGAGGCAACAAGTATTTCTCTCCCAAAGATACCTTTTCCCTTTCCAACGTACAATTCACCTTAGGCACCAAAATATAATTTGACAATTAGGAGAATTCAAAAAAATTTCCAACAAATTTCTTTCAAGTATTTTTACCAAAACGCTTTCTTTTACACACTCTTTTTCACTCCTTAAAATAAAAAAAACTCTCTTTTTTTAAAAAATTATTAGTGTCACTAAAAAAAAATTTAGCAAAAAAATTGGAATTTGAAATTCACATTTCATTGATATACAAAATCTCACTTGTTGCAACGGTTTAGGAGTCACTATCAATTAATTATCTTCTAGGTAAATTGTATACTGTTTTGGTTTATGAGATTTTTTATAAAATGAGTGAATTTTAAAAAGTAAAATTTCCATAAAAACAAGTGAATTTCAAACAAGACAGAGATTTCATAAAACTAGTGAATTTAAAAAATGAGAAATTTCACAAACTAAGCAAATTTTTAAACAGTGAAAATTTTCACAAAATAAGTAAATTTTAAGAAAGCTAGAAATTTTACAAAAATGAGTTAATCTAAAAATGGAACAGTAAAAAAATAAGTGAATTTTGAAAAATAAGAAGTTTCATGACTTTCTAAAAAAATGAGAAATTCTACAAAATGAGTGAAGTTAAAAAAAAACGAGAAATTCTAAAAAATGATTAACATTACAAAAAAATGAGAAATTTTCACAAAATGAGTTTCAAGAACAATGAAGTAAATGAAGCAAATACGTTTTATGGGAAGCACTGCTAAGATAAAAAAGATAAAGGAAGCAATGCTGAGAAAGAAATCAAAGGGAAGTGGATTAAGGAAACAGACGAAAATTCTAATTTTTGCCACGGAGTAGTAAAGGGTAGAGTAGGACAAAAAATGGAATTTGTGGCATTTCAGACAATGGTAGTTGGCTAGAATATAAATATCAGGTAAAGGAAGATGCTTTCAAGCTCTTCAAAGAAAAGTTCAAAGAATTGTCACCAAGCAGACTTGAGTTCAGAATCTTGGGTTTCAGAAAATTGGGGGAGGAAGCAAAGATGTTTGTAAAATCTGAATTGATCAATTGTATTCCAGCAGTAGCCGAAGCTCTTGGATATATACATGTTCGATACTTGCATACACAGCAAGCAGAACAAGTTGAGTCCGAAACCAAGTCTGACTCAATTACAAAGAAACCAACTTCTAGGCTAACTCTACCTAAAGCTCCTATCATTATCTTAATACTCCCCCTCAAGTTGGTGCATGGATAGTTTGAATGCCCAACTTGGAGATGAGAAATGAAAAGTGCTCCTTGCTGAGTGCTTTGGTGAGAATGTCAGCGAGCTGATGTTTGGTGGGAACATGCCTGGTTGAGATGTCCTTGGATAGCAATCTTTCTCGAACAAAGTGACAATCAAGTTCAATGTGCTTGGTTCTTTCATGAAAAACAGGGTTGGCAGCAATATCAAGAGCAGCTTGGTTGTCACAAAACACTTCCATGGGGGCTGGATGTGACAGAGTTAAATCAAAAAGAAGGGCTTTAACCCAAAGAAGCTCACTTGTAGCTGAGTCCATTGCTCGATACTCCGATTCAGCTGAGGATCGAGACACTGTCGGTTGTTTTTTTGATTTCCAAGAAAGAGGTGTGTTGCCAAGTAAAGTAACAAAGCCTGTGGTGGACCGCCTTGTGAGTGCACAACTTGCCCAATCCGCATTGCAATACGCTCGAATGACAGTAGATCCATGTGAAGGAAAGAATAATCCACGACCTGCTGTACCCTTCAAGTATCGAAGCACATGTTTCATAAGGTTTCATAAGGACTCTTATTTTCCAAACTCGTAAGAGGAGTATGGTTAATTAAATAGGCAGCAGTTTGAACACATTCCCCCCAAAATTTGGTTGGCAATTTGGCTTGAAATTTTAAAGCTCTCGCCACTTCCAATAGGTGACGATGTTTTCGTTCAACAATCCCATTCTGTTGAGGCGTATCAACACAAGTGGTTTGAAGCATGATCCCATTATTTTGGAAAAAATTAAGCATAGGACCAGCTGTAAGTTCCAAAGCATTATCACACCTAACTTGCTTAATGAGTTTGCCAAATTGATTTTTAACCAAGGCATGAAAAAATTCAAAGTGCATATGGACTTCAGATTTCCGTTTGAGCAAATATATCCATGTGCATCTACTAAAATCATCAACAATGGTTAAAAAATAATGTGCTCCTGATAAAGACGCAGTTTTGTAAGGGCCCCATACGTCCATATGAACAAGATCAAAAGCATTCTCAGATTGATTTAAACTAAGAGAAAACATCTTCCTAGTCTGTTTTGCACGATGACATGCATCACAACAAAAATTATGATTTCTAAGTGACAAATTTGAAACACAAGGAATGTGGGTAAATTTACTGAATGGGACATGGCCAAGACGTTGGTGCCAGACGGTGGGAGAAGTTTTTGAGTTGGCTACAGATGCCACAGGAATTTGGAGCTCCTTAAAGTAATACAGCCCATCTCGCAATTCACCCCTCCCAATCAGCTTCTTCGAAGCAAGGTCCTGTATGACACAAAAGGAAGGATAAAATGTCACTGAGCAATTGAGTTGTTGTGTCAGTTTACTAACTGAGACAAGATTGCAAGTAAATGAAGGTATATAAAGCACATCATGCAATTCTAATCCAGGGGACACAATTGTTCGCCCTTTGGCATCCACTCCCAAACTTGCTCCATTAGGTAACTTAACGCCAGGGAGACCCTCTCCTTTCTCCAAACTCTGCAACAGATCTTGACATCCTGTTAAATGCTCAGAAGCACCGGTGTCCAAAATCCAACTGGAATTCTTATGACAAGTCTTACCAAGATAATTGGCCTTCGCATCCTCTTTCTGTTTTGGTAGTAAGGCAAGGAGTTGTTGAATTTGCACCGGTGTCAGCTGCATATCATTGGCTGACTTTTCCTTGTCATCGACAGAGACTTGATTGATTAAGGTTTGTCCAGGCTTGGGATTCCTCTTCCCTTGACTGTATGGATTCTTCTTTTTTCCTGGCCACCAATCTGGATATCCAATAATTTCGAAGCATTTTTCAGTAACATGCCCACTTTTTCCACAATGGTTGCATTGTTCATTATTGTCCTTGCCCACATTATTTTTGCTAGTCCTTTTAACGTTGAAGGCTGCAGCCTCAGGCACTATGTTCCGTTGTGTTACAACATCTCGGTGTTTCTCTTCCTTGGTCACCAAGGCATATGCCTTGTTAAGACTGGGCAAGGGCTCCATATTCAATATATGTGAGCGAACACTGTCGAAGTGTTCATTGAGTCCCATTAGGAACTGATGTAGCTTTTCAGCTTCTCGTTCTGCAACAATCTCCTTTGCGGCACCACAGCTACAGTTTGGCATGTTGGAATACGTCGCAAGTTCATCCCATAGTGCCTTCAACTTGGTGTAGTATACAGCCACCGAGAGTTCCCTTTGTTGCCCAAGCGCAAGTTCTCTCTTCAATTCATGAATTCTAGGAGCATTGCCTTGAGAAAAATGTTCTTCCAAGTCAATCCACATGCTCTGGCGGTGTTGGAATAAGCAACACTATCGTGAAGTTCTGGAGCAAGCGAATTAAAAATCCAAGAAATCACCATGGAGCTACACTTGCTCCACGTTGAGTAGCTGACATGCGCTTCTTCTGGTTTTTCTATTGATCCATCCACAAAACCGAGCTTGTTTTTGGCTTTAAGGGCGTTGATCATCGCACGTCGCCATGTTGGATAATTCTCCCCTTTGAGGAGACAAGTGACCAGGATTCTCCCCTTTGAGGAGACAAGTGACCAGGACAGCTCCTGGACTATCAGACGCATTCAGGTGATAAGGGGAGGAGGGATCGTTTCCAGCAGGCAGCAGCAAAGCTGAAGCAGACGGCGCAACGACCTTGTTATCCACCATGGCTGCGTTCCTTGGTCTTCAGTGTTTTTTTTTTGTTTTGATACAGGTACAGATCAGTGCTCTGATACCATGTAAAATCTGAATTGATCAATTGTATTCCAGCAGTAGCCGAAGCTCTTGGATATATACATGTTCGATACTTGCGTACACAGCAAGCAGAACAAGTTGAGTCCGAAACCAAGTCTGACTCAATTACAAAGAAACCAACTTCTAGGCTAACTCTAACTAAAGCTCCTATCATTATCTTAATAATGTTACTTGAGAAACCGATTAAAGAGCAAGAAATTAAGGCGACAGCGTGGAGATGTGGTTGCTCAAAGGCTCCAGGATCGGACGGGTTTATGTTCAATTTCATCAGAAGATACTGGATTATTATAAAGAAGGAGATCTATAATTTTGTTCATGACTTTGAGAGCTCGGGTAGGCTTGAAATGGGGTGCAATGCTTCATTCATTACTCTAATACCGAAGATTGCAAATCTTCTGAGTTGGAACGATTATTGACCTATTAGCTTGATTGGACATATGTAGAAGATAATCGCAAAGGTTCTAAAATTGAGATTGAAATTGTGATGCCACAAATAATTAGGGAAAGTCAGTCTGCATTTATAGAAGGTAGACAAATCATTGATGGAGTACTAATAGCTAATGAGACAGTGGATTACCTAAAGAGATCGAAGAAAAAGGTGATTCTTTTCAAAGCGGATTTCGAAAAGGCATTTGACTGTGGAAATTAGGCTTTCTTGAATGGTATAATGAATCAAATGGGCTTTGGGGGAAAATGGAGAGGTTGGATCAAAGCATGTTTTTGTTTGGCTACAATATCGGCATTGATAAATGGAAGCTTGACGAGTGAGTTTAAAATGAAAAGGGGCCTAATACAAGGAGACCCATTTTCTCCATTTCTATTTTTCATAGCGGCTGAAGCTATAAATATCATGATGAAGGAAGCTGGAGAAAAGAAGCTGTTTAGAGGAGTTCAGCTAAGGACCGAAGGGGAGGTGATCTCACATCTTCAATATGCAGATGACATGCTATTTATGGGCGAATGGAACTCAGAAAACATGCTAAATCTTAATAGAATTTTAAAAGTCTTTCAGCTGACTTTGGGGCAAAAAATAAACATGAACAAAAGTCATTTACGTGGGGTTGGAGTTTCGGATGGTAAGGTTGAAATGGCAGCAGCAACTCTGTAGTGCTCAGCGGAGAAAATCTCATTTTCTTATCCGGGACATCCAGTAAGATGCAATATGGGAAGAATAATTGCTTGGAAGAAAGTTGTAGACAGTTTTAAAGCAAGGTTGAATGGGTGGAAAGAAAAAACTGCTGTCTGGAGGTGGCAGATTAATACTGATAAAGTTCATACGTAATAGTTTACCTTTGTAATTTTTTTTCGGCATTCCATGCCTCGGTGAGTGTTCTCCGATCTCTTGAAAGTTTGTGAAATAATTTTTTCTGGGGGGGTTTCAGGCAGTTTAAAAAAATCACTTGGGTTAAGTGGAGCAAGGTGATAAAAAATAAGGAGGCATGTGGGTTGCTTGTGTGGAGTTTATATTACAAGAATATTTCCTTATTATTAAAGTGTTGGTGGAGGTTTAGATGTGAGAAGGGTGCTTTGTGGAGAAGAGTTATGGTTAGTCTTTATGGGAAGGAAAGATGGTTGGCATGTAGTTGCTCAAAGACAAAGAATTGTAGTTGCTCAAAGAGGCATGTAGGCATGTAGGTTAATCCTGAAATGAATGATGAACCAATATAGAGCTTAGCATCAAATGGCATTTCCATAGCAGCAAGGATGTGCACCTACATTGAAGGAAAAACAGAGGAATCCCAAGTCGCAAGTGAAGCAACTATTTGGAACAAAAAGGTGCTGATGAAGATTAACGTATTCACTTGGAAGACGATATTAGGTAGATTACCTTCAAAGAAAAATCTGATTAGTACAGGAGTACAATCGGTGGATCACTTACGTCAGACCTGTAATGCTGAGAAGGAATCAACAGAGCACATTTTGCTTCGCCGTTGCTATTCTTTTCAGGTGTGGGAAAAGGTTTACTTTTGCTAGCAAATAGCTAGCCCTTACAACACATGTTTTGCTGAATTGGTGAAGGAAGGTCATCACCAATTTAAAATCGCTGGGCAGAGAAAATGCTGGAAGCTAGTCAAGTTATGCACAGAGTGGATTATTTGGCTAAAGAGGAACAATGTGATTTTTAAAGGTAAATCTTTTGTGGTTAATGAAGTTGTGGATGAAGTTAAATTGTTCTCTTATTTGTGGCTTAAGGGCAGGTGTGAAAAGTTAAAGTGTTCTTCGTATGACTGGTGCCATAATCTTAAGGTTGCATGTATTTTCTAAAGTAATTTATTTCTCCTTTTTTATTGGAATTAAAGGTCTGCAGTATAGTTTGAAAGAAATTGCTTCAGTACCCGACTAGAGATTTGGTTGTAATACACTTCTTTACATTCAATGAATTGCCTCTTTTACTGTTCTAAACAATGTGTCTTCTTTTGAAAATCTTAGGGTGATGGATCTATGGTCACTATATGCACATGTAGTTTTTGAAAGAAAGGTCATGGGTTGATTTTCGAATTCCTTTTACGAAGTCCTATCAGACTAGAAAAGGTTCAATTCCTCACCCATATGGGTTATGAGAAAAATGATTAATTTGAGTCATAACCTTTTTAGTCCTATGGGATGACTATCATCACACCTGGGCAACATTACTGCCTACTACAAATTAGAGAAAGCATGCACAAAAAGTATTATCTCGTATGACTAGCCTAATCTGGGTATTTTGTAAAATTTTTGTTGAGGTAAGCTCGGGCATAGAGCTCATTGTGCATGCCAAAGTGTGGATGTTGGATCATATAAAAGAAAAACAAAACGCATCAAACCAATAGTAAAGAAACAAACAATATAGAAAAGAGAGAAATCAAACCCTTTTATGGCTAGACTCGTCCTTAGCAGAGTCACCAAGCTATAGCAATGGTTTAGAAGTGGTCACCAATTAGTTTACACATAGTTCAATTTGATAGCTATTATGGTCTATGAGAGATTTCAAGATCATGAGTCAATTACATTAAGGGAAAACTAAGCATATTTTAACACCAAAAAATCGGTGCCATGGTTCCAAAATTTTTTGTTTCTATTAATGCCTAGTCCTTGATAAAATAATTTTATGAATCTTATTTAACTTCCTAATCAATTTTTTAATTTAATCCCAAACCGTAAATTTTACTAGACCAACCAAATATGAAATTTTGTTTAGACATCATTGAAATCTTGGAATTTTAGCACATCCACTAAAAATTTGAAAAGACATCTTATTCAAATTGCATGTCCTATCAAACCAACCAAATTTGAATAAATAAATCGGTCTCACAATTTTATTAAATTCACAAAGAATAGTTTTCTTCAAAATTTATAGAGAATCTCATAGTCATAATTTAATTATTTTTTTAAAATAAGTCAATTAAATAATCTAAATAATGAATAACTAGCCTAAACTCATAGTTTTATGTTCTTCTTAATTTTGAATCTAACTCCTGATTGAAAATATAAACAAAAAAAATTTGAATAAAAAATAAAAATTATAAGAATGCTGTCAGTGAAATAGAAAAGCGTTATAGACTAAAACAAGTATGGATAGTCTCAACTTGAAAAACCTTACTTTATTAAGGAAGTGATGGTGGAGATTCTTCATTGAAGAGGAAGCACTCTAGCAAAAAATTATTGTTATTTTGTATGGTGTTAAGGCCGGATTAGAGGAAAAGTCAGGGCCGGGGAGACCGAGATGTGTTTTGGGGTGGGAAGGAGTTTGACAAAGCTAGTCTACATTTTAGGAAGGGTTCAAATGGGAGTTGGGCAATTTTGGGAGGAGTCTGAGTGCCTTAAAACCAGGTTTCCTAGGATATTTCTCTGAATTACTGCATCTATAATGCTATACCCAACGGGATCGAATTGATGAAAAGAGGTGTGGCAAATTCTACAACTTATCCTGGGTGTAACTCCTGTGAGGAAGCTTTGGATCATATTTTTCTCGACTGTCCTAAATCCATGCAAGTTTGGTCTATATTGGGTCTGTGTCCTCTTCAAAATTTTCAGGGCATATTCCTCACTTGGCTTATTTGTGTGACTGAGGTTGTGTCGAAAAGACAACAAGGGTCGTCGAATTATTTGCTCACAGTTCTTTGGTCTGTTTAGCTAAGCCGTAATGGGGCTGCATGTCGGTGAGCCCTGCTTGGAGCTCATCGAATTCTAAGTAATGTGGAAGAAATTATTCATGATATCAGGAGTGCTAGGGTTCTTAGAACTATAACTCTCAAGTCTTCTCGGTCAAATCCATCTCCTTCCTTTATTTCATGGGGAGATGGTAGTTCTTGTTCTCAGTCTACTCTTTTTATGTTGATGATTCGTCGTAGTCTTCGTTGAAGATGGGAGTGATGGCATAGACAGCTAGATGTGATCAATCTGGTGTGACATATTCTCATGGTTGTATCTTGGGAAGTTGATTCCCAATGACTGTTAAGTATGCTCTGATTAGAATAAGAACAACTCAAACTGGCTGAGAATAACTTTACCTTTATTCACAAGAAGTTCATATATATATAATAGCTTTTACACAAATTTGAAAGCAAAAACAGCCCACATTTTCAGCTAATTACGTGATAATCAATACTGGAAGAATCATAACTTTTCTCCTATTTAATAGGAAGGTTATTAACAAAAGATAGAGTCCTAACAAGCATAAAACTTATCATTCCCTCCCTTAAACTAATGCTAAAAAACATTAGTTTATCACAGACACATCACAGACTCCCATCAAATCTCGAAGCTTCAGAAATAAGTCAACCTTAAAAGGTTTAGTCATCACATCAGTTATCTGATCCTGTGATCCACAGTGAATCAGCTCCATAGCCCCTTCTTTTGTTAAGTCTCGCAAAAAATGAAAACGCACATCAATATGCTTACTTCTGCCATGCATTACTGGATTTTTGGACAGTTTAATTGTAGAGCTATTATCACAATAAACTATTGTGCATTCCCCTCCTTCATATCTGAGGTTGCTCAAGATTCTTTTCATCCACACAGCTTGACAAGCACATGTTGCAACAGCCACAAATTCAGCTTCTGTTGTTAAAAGTGTGACAATCGGCTGTTTTTTTGAAGACCAGGCCACGATGCCAGACCTCAACATAAACACATATCCAGAGGTGGATTTTCTGTCCTCCAATGATCCTGCATAATCACTATCTGTGAATACAACCAGCTCCTTGTTCCCTCCCTTCTTGTAGAAAATTCCAAAACTTGTTGTACCCTTGAGATACCTCAATACTCTCTTAGCTGCCATGAGATGTAGATCAATAAGCTTTGGCATGTATCGACTGATTAAACTAACAGCAAACATCAAATTTAGTCTTATGGCTGTTAGGTACATTAAGCTTCCCACGATCTATTTATAGAAAGTGCCATCCACCTCCACTCCATTCTCATCTCTGGAAATTCTTACACCTGGAACAATGGGATTTTGAACTGCTTTGCTTGCTTCCATCCCAAATTTCATCAGTACATCTAAAGTATATTTCCTTTGACTGACAAAAATTCCATTATCTTGTTGCAGCACCTCAATCCCAAGAAAGTATTTCATTTTTCCTAAGTCTGACATATCAAATTCTCTCATCATTAAGCTCTTGAATTCACTAAACATATCTTCATCATTTCCAGTATATATCAAGTCATCAATGTAAAGACTAACAATTAAAATTTTACCTTGTTTGTTGGACTTGATAAAAGTGTTTGCTCACTTGGACATCTTCCAAACCTTTCTTTGGAAAACTATGCTTCAATTTTGTTGAACCAAGCCCGAGGAGCTTGTTTCAATCCGTACAAAGCCTTTTTTAGCTTGTAGACCTTGTGAGCCTCATCTTTATGCACATAACCTTCAGGTTGTTCCACAAATACATCTTCTGTCAAATCTCTATGAAGAAACGTGAATTGACGTCCAGTTGATATATGCTCCAACTTCTTTGGGCTGCAAGAGCAAGGATCAATCTTGCTGTATCCATTCTAGCTACAGGTGCAAACACTTCTGAGTAGTCAATGCCATACTCCTGTGCATAGCCTTTTGCAACCAAACAAGCTTTGTATTTGTCAACTTCCCCAAACTCGTTCAGTTTTGTTTTGTATATCCATTTGACACCAATCCTTTTTGCTCCTTTAGGAAGTTCTGTGAGAGACCAGGTGCCATTTCTTTCAATTGAATTCATTTCTAAATCCATAGCTTTCCTCCATTTTTTACATTTTATAGCTTCTTCAAAAGAGATAGGATCAGCGTTGACAAATAAGGCCATATTAAGATTAGCATCATCTTCGAACATACCTTCTCCAGTTACATAGTCCTTCATCCAACATGGAACCACCTTATTTCTTCTTTCTCTTATGTTTAAAGAACTTGCAGCACCATCAGCATGTGCTGGAACACCACCATCTTCATCTTCACCTTCAGATTCACTTGAAATGGCATCATTTTCTTCATCTTCCCATTCAAGATCAGGGAGAATTTTTCTTTCATCGCTGTTGTCCCAGCTCCATTGCTTGTCTTCCTCAAAAACAACATCTCTACTGATCACTATTTTCTTCGATACTGGATCGTATAATATGTAAGCCTTTGATTCTTAACTTACTCCACGTAAAACACAGTCGAAACTCTTACTTTCCAGCTTCGTTCTTTGAGCATCCGGTACATGAACATGAGATAAACATCCGAAGACTCTAAAGTGGTCCACAAAAGGTTTAACACCACTCCAGGCTTCTTCAGGAGTTAAATATTTCATAGCTAGAGTAGGACACTTGTTTAGAACGTAGACTGCCCAGTTCACAGCTTCTAGCCAAAAGGTTTTTGGAATTTTTTTCTCAGAAGGCATGCTTCTTACCATATTCATCATTGTTCGATTCTTTCTCTCTGCCACACCATTTTGTTGTGGTGTGTAGGCAGTTGTAAGCTGCCTCTTGATACCATTTTTCTTACAGAAATTATTGAACTCATCTAAAATAAATTCCTCCCCATGGTCTGTGCGTAGGCATTTAATGGCTAGTCCTGTCTCCTTCTTTACTTGACTTTTAAAGAGCCTAAATGAACTTTTGTGACTGTTAGAGGCTGGAGCGATTGGTCCACACAAATCAGCATGATTGAGTTCCAGCCTTTGTGATGCTCTCTAAGTGCTTCTTTTGGGAATAGGGTCTCTATGTTGTTTTCCTTTAAAACAATCTGTGCATGCTGTGTTCGAGTCAGAGAGTTGAGGCAGTCCTTTCACCATTTTTTTTAGAAGTAAAGTTCTCAAGCCCTTGTGACTTAGATGCACAAACCGACGATGCCACAAGCATGTGAGCTCTTCTGCAGCTGTGAGAAAACAAGCCTCCTTTATTAGCTGAGACTCTGCTGGTTAAGAAACAGCCAAGAGAACGAACATGCGATTTGTGCTCATGTCCGTTTGCATGATTAACCCTCTTGATGGATGGTAAATCTTGCATTTCCCTGATTGAATCAGGATACTAAGACCCTTCTCTTGTAGTTGTCCAATGTTTAGAAGGTTGTTTCTTAGTTCTGGTACATAGAATACTCCAATCACGACAAAATTGAGGCCCTCCAGACACATCTTCACACTTCCTTTCCCTGCAATACTCATCTTAGTGTTGTTTCCCAACTTTACTATTTGTTTGAATTTTTCGTCCAAATCATAAAATAATGCTCGGTCACCGCACATATGGTTGCTGCAACCTGAATCCAGAAACCATGCATTTTTCTTGCCATCTTCATGCAGCTCGATAAATGACATCAGGAGCATTTCTTCAGTTTCCTCAAGTTCTGCATAATTAGCTTCCTTGTCCCAAGTTGGACATTCATATTGAAAGTGACCAAGTTTGTGACATTTAAAACATTCAATTGTGGCCTTATTGAAGGATTGACGTCCCCGTCCCCTTACTATTCCTTTAGGGCTCATTCTTCCACGTCCTCTATCACCACTTCTTTCTTCATATGTTACTTTGAGTGCTTGCTCATCATTGCGATGCTTCTAGAATTTTTGCTTATGAACTATTAATGAACTCTGCAACTCATCTATAGAAAGCTCATCAATATCTTTAGATTCTTCGATCGAGCAAACAATATAATTGAATTTGTCAGTCAAAGATCTAAGAATCTTCTCTACCACAGTCACATCCTTCATCTATTCTCCATAAATACGCATTTTATTTGCCACTGCCATAACTCTAGAAAAGTAAGTCATAACTGTTTAACCTGGTTTCATTTCTAGAGTTTCAAACTCCCTTCACAAGGCCTGAAGAATAAACCACTTCACTCTTGCATTTCCCTCGTATTTTCTCTTCATCGAATCCCAAATTTGTTTTGACGTGTCCTTCTTCAAAATGGTCTCCATAATTGTCCGGTCAATTACCTAAAATAAATAATTTTTTACTTTCAGGTCTTTTAGCTTCAACTCATCGAGCTTTTTCTGTTGTGCTTATGCCAATGTCACACCTTGTGCTGGTTCTTCATAACCCGTTTACACCAAGCTCCAGTACTCCTTTGATCTCAAAAAATTCTCCATCAACATGCACCAATGATCGTAGTGACCATCAAAGCAAGGGATTGTTGGTTGAACGAATTTTCCTTCACTCGTGCTTGCCATATTTTTCATTAAAAGTCACTCAAGTTTGCTACTTTTCTTCAGGCCCAGTGAGGGCTCTGATACCAATTGTTAAGTATGCTCTGATTAGAATAAGAACAACTCAAACTGACTGGGAATAACATCACCTTTATTCACAAGAAGTTCAGATATATATAATAGCTTTTACAAGAATTTGAAAGCAAAAACAACCCACGCTTTTAGCTAATTACGTGGTAATCAATACTGGTAGAATCATAACTACTCTCCTATTTAATAGGAAGGTTATTAACAGAAGATAGAGTCCTAACAAGCATAAAACATATCAGTGACTGGGTTGTTCGGGCTCCCTTTACCGTGTTCTTGGACTCATTAATTACATGGTCTATTAATTTTATCATTTCTTTTTATCTCCATTGGGTATCCTCCCACATGATAATGACCATTGCAATTGGCAGTAGTGTAGCTAGCAATTTAGTATTGAGGGAAAGCAATCCCTAATTTATTATTTGTTGTTTGATGGTTTTCAATTAATTCTTACCCATACTAAGTCTGTTGTCATTTTTAACTGCTAGATGTGATGAGAATTTCAATAAAAATTTCATCACATATAAATTAAAGATATAAAAAGTCTTATCTATGTAGAAACAAAACCTAACAGCTAAATATGTGCAAAAATTACCAAAGTGCATGATGGTGATGAAATTTTTCAAAAATTTGATGAAGCATAACAAAAAAAATCAATTTACAAATCTCAGCAAAAATTAGGGATATCAAGTATACAAAAAATAAGTTTGAGCTGGATTTACAATAAGAAATGAAGATTATGCACTTTTGGTGCAATTTGCCTAGTAACAGTATATATAATTCTACATTATTAGAATAATAATAAAATTTAAGGTAGATGCTTTTTATATATTTTTTTATATAAAAAAATTAATTATAACCACTTAAAAAGTTTTTGTTTACTAATTAAGAAGATAATACATAATAGTGTACAAATATCATAACAATGTGATAATAAATTATGGTATGAAAGTTCTTCAAAAATGTAAGTGAAAATTATTGAACGTGATGGAAATAATTTATGTTATATGTTTTTCTGTTAATCAATAAATGAATTTGAGATTTCAATAGTAAAACTAATCTATCAATAAATGGAATTTTTTTATGTTACAAAAAATTTATTTGAGGATGTTTTGTTCCATATAAAAGTTACATGAAAAACTGTAACAAATCATAAAATTATGAGCTTTCTATATTTCTACTTTTACTTATGTTGTAAGTAAATTATTCCAATATTGCTTGGAAAAAAAGTTCTATATAAAAGTTGAAAAATAAAATAAACTGATTTGATAACATTGATATTCTTTTATAAAGATATCTTTACTAATATACCTCATAATTTATATTTTAAAAATTGTTGAGGTACCGCCGCACCTCCCTACATCCCTAACTGCCCCACTGGCAATTGTAGCTACTCCGTAAGCGCAAGCCCCTTGCTTGTCCTAAGCATCGATCATGTCTAGAGCCATGTTGGCTAAGTCGATGCGCATCATTACTTTCTTGGCATGCAAAATAATTGTACACATCCTCTCTACAACAATATCTGACGTTTTAAATTTGAGATTACTCATAATTTTCTATATAAATAACACACAACCTCATTTATTCAGCACAATATTTCACAACGGGATGCTCAGAAGCAAAGAGACATACGCTTGGTGCCATACATAGGACCATGCTCAAACAGAAAATAACACTCATCAAACTCAAAGAAACATCACAGGCAAATTTATTTGGCACCAACCAAATTACAGTAGGAGTTTGACGACGGCGCTATACTCGCAAACACTGGTATCACCGATATTAACTTTCGCCTCATAAGAGTAGCCGTTTTCTGTCCACTGGTTGTCCTCGACCCCCCACATCTTGTCCTCAATCACCCCCCACCTAGTGTTGTCAAAGTGATCTGTCTCGCGGATCTCAGCGTAGCAGTGGTTCTGCCCTGCCCACCTGGTCCACCAGCTTATCATGCAATCTGCAGAGCTGAGGCGGTATACGACAGCCCCCTCGGAAGCTGTCGTCACGATCGGCGGTTTCTCATGGAAGAAGACGCCCCACTGTCCATTCTTGATCTCCGTTGGGGGCATCGAATCACCAAAGTGGCCTGCATAATCATGGTGCCTGATGTATGTCATGGTCTCCCCTGTGGCATTGTAGATAAGACCCTTAGTGGCGACGCCGTTGAAGCTGCCGTACTTATCTGCAAGATCGTTCAAGTAGGCGCGAGCCCTCTCCAGCTTATTCTCGGCGTGGATCATGTCCATAGCCACGGTGGCCATGTCAAAGCGGGTTACTGGGATCGTGGTCCAATAGCTCCTTTACCGTCATCTCCGTCACCGGACTTCCGTACACGTTCGTGGTCATTGTTCGATGCTTCAATTAGCTCAGGATTGCTGCAAGCTGTGAATATGGGCTTTGATCTGCACGATGACCACCTGTTCATTTTCATGCTCCTATATATATAGCGAATCCCCAGATAATCCCAATCCTAGTCTTCTCTTCTATAGTCAACATATGTTAATTATACACTTCTTCCGTTTACTTCGAAGGTTCTAGCTGTAAAAAAAATATCAAATGTTGGGACAAAGCTTGTATATATGAAATAAAAAACAGAAAGAGAGAGAGAGGCAGGGACCACTTATATCAGAATCATGGAAAAGGAGAGATACCTTCTTTAAGACTATTAATGATTTCACATTTAAGTAACATATATTATTATGAAATAAAGGCAGTATTGTTGGCACGAAGTTACCAAATAAAACAAAACATGGTTAGATCTAACAATATGTTAATGTACACTATTGTTGTCTACTCTGGGTTGATATTTTCAAAATTTTCCACAGATCCGTGTAAACCAACATTTTCTCGTACAATTTGCCAATTCATTGAATTTGTATGAAATGAATTTATAATTGATTAAATGTACAACAAAATTTCTTTAAATTTAAAAGAGTTATATAATTTTTTATTTTCTAAGCCTTAAAAATATGGTTTGGCTCTCTGCTTAATATCTACTAAAATAGATTGACTTTGAATTTATATTCGAAATAAAGATATACATTGAAATTTTTTGTTAGATTAGATCGTTTAGTATTTGTATGTCTCTTCTAAATATCAGTAAATGAAACCTCATCCAGATTTTTTTCATTGATATAAAATTGACAAGTATAATTTATGTTAGTATTTTTCTAAAATCAAGTTATCAATTTTGACACAACATTTATTCTATGTAGGCAATGTTGTGTGTAATTCTTATATGCACTTAAGTGGATATACACACATAGGATGATGTTAAAGAAAGAGAGGGAATCCGTTACTTTTGGTAGAGAATGGAAAATCATGTTTGCCAGAATTTACAATTTGATTGGATAATAATTTGGTAGATTTTGAATTTGAATAGAAAATTTTGTTTGTTGGAAAATAATTATGGTAAATTTTTTAATTTGAATCCATTTGAAGAGATAATGTTAATCAAACAAATTAAGTTAATATAATAAATATGGTAATTATTTGAAATGAATTCATTCATCCATTTTTCACACAATTAAATATGTTCAAAGAGTTGCATATATTTGAATATCAGTTTCGTACAATTGATTGTCAATTTAATATTTTAAGATTCCAATTTCATAAATTTGAAAATTTAATTTCATGCAATAGAAACTCATGAAATTTAATTTCATTTGATAGTAAACCATTTTTGTTGAATAGATCTCTAGTTTAGTACATCAACATTTCAATTTGATACAATAAGGACTCAATTTCTGAAAACAAGAAACTTAGTTTCATATAATAGGAACTCAGTTTCATTTTAAAGGGACTCAGCTTCGTACATCAACATTACAATTTGGTATAATAATAACAACAAACTTTTACAATATGATCTTTCTTTTATACAATTTGGTTTTTTTTTTCACCTAGTGTACTGTTGGGTGCATCCTTATGTTTCATTCATATAGCTGCACATTATGTTCCAAAAAATTTACTTAGCTTCATATAAATAGTTCATGGTACCATACAAATAAATCTCAACTTCATACAATTGATTACTAATTTCATATAATACCAAAACTCAAAACTCATATAATAAAACACAGTTTCATACATTAGTGAACCTAATTCTGTATAATAGCAATACAGTTTTACATAATAATAACTCATTTTCCTACATCAATATTTATATTTTTAAAACTTTATACCATACATTGTCATCCTAGTTTTATACAATTCATTTCCAGTTTCATGTTTTGTGTGTGTGTGCGTGTGTTTGTGTGTGTGTGTGTGTGTGTATTACAAAACCAAAACCAAAAGCATACAAATAAAATATAGAAGCATACAAACAAAACCCAAAAACATACAAATAAAACTCAGAAACATATATACATATGTGTGTTTTGTTTGCAAACCAAAATCATACAAATAAAACTTAGAATCATACATACATACATACACATACATACATACATACATATATATATATATATATATATATATATATATATATATATATATATATATATTTGTGTCTCTTACAAACTAGAATTGTACAAATAAAATCCAGAAACATATATAACAATCTATGTTATTTGCAAAAGAGAAGCATACATTAAAAACCCATAAAAATACAAATACCATATACATATTTGTGTTCTTTTAAAAAAAATCCAAAATCATACACACCTTTTGTTTCATACAAATAGTTCCATACAAATAGTTCATAGTACCATTTAAATAAATCTCAATTCATTTCTAGTTTCATACAATATAGAAATTTAAAACTCAAAACTGATACAAATCCATAAACATATAAATAAAACTTAAAAGCATATTAATAAAATCCAGAATCATCCAAATAAAATCCAGAAGCATAAAATATATATATTTGTGTCATACATAAAAAGTCCAAAAGCATAAATATAAATTTGTGTTTTCACAAACCCATAAGCACACATATAAACTTCAGAAACATACATATATATACATAGATTCTTTACAAACCTAGAACATACATATAAATCCCAGAAACACACACACATGCACACACTAGTAATTGTATACGTGCGTTGCACGTAAATCAAAATACTTAGTTTTAAATTAAATAACGCTATTTCAATTATATTGTTCAAAATAAATAGCAGCAACTATTAGTTTCATTTTTCTATTTTTTAGATAATTTTTATTATAATATTTTATCATAACTATCCTCACTTGCACCATCCATTATAATAGATTGCTCATTGTATTTGATATTTTTATTATAAATAATAATAATAATAATAATACAATGCAAAATTTGCTACAAGTAATACTAATTGCAAAAAATTGATAAAATTTTTTTATTTGTGATGGTAGAGTACTTGTAAAACTTTATTTCTTGTGCATTTAACATCTTATCAAAGATGTTAAAAATTCTTTTTAATCCTTATGAAAATATTTTAATTTAATATACTTAATGATATTATGTATTTGCAAAAAAGATAAGTTAGTTATTTTTATTTAAGTTTTTATACTTTAGATTAAAAAAGGTAATGTTTAAACTAAAAATCTTATAATAGTTGGCTCAAACAATTAAGTAGATTTATCATTAATTTATTAAAAAAACTCTAACTCTTTTAAGAGATATAATCCAAGTTTTTAATGGTTCTATTTAAAAATCGAAAAAGGACATGTGCTCACATCACTTAGGTTTGGAAACTCAATCTTATTGTAACACTCCTATATCTCACATGAAGAAAATATTAAAATCCTTATGTAGATGTATAGGCTCAAGTTTTAGAGCACAAGCACCTAGTGCTTATCTTTTTTCAAATAATAACATATGTGGTGTGGGCAGATATTCTACTGACTAGTTCTGAACTTGGGTCACGATAGATGATATCAGAGCTGACCTGGGACTATGATGGTACGGCACAGTGAGTGTACATATGCATAATCTACCGGGGTAATTTTGAATTAAAGAGGTTACTTGATGGAGAACCAAATAATCGGACTAACCCCAATGAAGATACTAGGTACATAATTGGGAAAAGTAATAAATTATAATTTAAGGTTTAGTCAGTCTATATCTTTGCACTTTTTATTATATATAGATATATATATAGACATGTAGTTGTCCTTTTAAGTTATGGTCAAAATATTTAAAGTTCAAAAAGTAAATAAATTGATAACCACATTTTTAGGCATGTTTAACCATCATATAAATGAGTATATTTTTTTATTAAAAGTCAAGAGTAGGGTTAAGCTTTTTAGCAATGTACAGTTAGTTACTATTATATGTCTTTAGGAAAAGTCAATTTCTACACTTTCACCTCATGATCCATATTTGTGTCATGTTTAATATAAAAATTTTATTTTTTCTTGATTTTCGTAGTGAATATCTTACTTATGGACTTAGCTTATGTCTTTTTTATTTTTTCTATTTTGATCTGAACCTTACATCACTCAAGTTTGAAAACCTAATCTTATCGATTGTTCTTATAATATAATTAGTTAACCATAGAAAAATAGAATCCTTAAAATAGAAAAAATTCCTAGTACCTAAAAGGAAAACTAATAAATTATAATTTAAGGTTAGTCACTTAATATCTTTTCACTTTTTTTTATATATAGATATAAATATAAATATACATAAATATGAAGTTGTACTTTTGAGTTTTGATCAAAATATTTAAAGTTCAAAAAGTAAATAAATTGATAACCATACTTTTAGGCATGTTTAACTGTCATATAAAGTAATGTATTTTTTATTAGAATTCAAGAGTAGGGTTAAATTTTTAGCAATGTGCAATTAGTTATAGTTATATATGTCTTTGGAAAACTCAGTGCTGCCTTACCAAAACTATATTTTGACATCATGTTTTATACGTGTGTCATACTAATTATAATAAATTTATTTTTAGTTGAGTTTCATATTAAATGCCTCATTTATGAGCTTAGCTTATGTCTTTTTTTTTTTCAATTTTGAACAGAACCTTAAAACATTTATTAAAAGCTTTGGCTCAATTCATATAAATATAGATATAGATAGATATGAAGTTGTGCTTTTAAGTTCTGATCAAAATATTTAAAGTTGAAAAAGTAAATAAATTGATAAACATATTTTAAGCATGTTTAACCATCATATAAATTAGTGTATTTTTTTATTAGAAGTCAAGAGTAAGGTTAAACTTTTTAGCAATGTGCAATTAGTTATAATTATATGTCTTTGGAAAACTCAATGTTGATTTACCAAGACAATATTTTGACATCATGTTCCATGTTTGTGTCATACTTATTATAAGAAATTTATTTTTCCTTGAGTCTCACCTATGGGCTTAGCTTATGCCTTTTTTTTTCTTTCTATTTTGAACAGAACCTTAAAATATTTATTAAAAGCTTAAGCCCAATTCATTTTAACTTAAGTTAACTTAATCTAAAATAATTTATTTTTATTTTTTCATTTTTTGATTAGAACCGATTTTATTTTAAATCCATATTATTTAGGTTTAATAATCCAATGACTGCAAAAAAAATTATTATTTAGTATAGAAAAAGAGTTAGTTGCTAAGAATAAAAATTTGCATAACAGTATTAAAAGGGATGTCCATATGGAAAAAATAATTCTTCTAATTTTTTAATATTTTAAAACAAGGAAAAAATGTAAAAGGATTTTGCAGCATTATTTATATTTTGATCTTAATATTTTTACTATTAAATTAACTGAATACTTAATCAGCTCAATTTATGTATCTTTACCTTTTTTATTTGTCGTATTAAGTTGCACTTTTAAGTTCTAATAAAATCATTTTTTTAATATATTAAAAATAAAGAAATCAATAAAATCTTATGTTTGATGGCATTTTTTACATTATTGTAGACATAGAGGCATGTTTGTTGCAAAACTTTAAATTTAGTGACAACTCATAGATTTTGGCTATAACTAATCAAAAAATTTAGGCGGTTTTTTTTCTTTATTTTTTTCCATTTAGAGTGCAAATCATATTGTTCCAAAATTAAGCTGATATGCTGCCATACGAGGATTTTCCAACCGAGAGTGTGTTGGCTTGTTGGATAGTGGGACAAACTTTCCAACACTCATACATTAGGAAGTGCATAAGATTAAAAATAAGATGCTTCAAATATAAAGGACTAAAAAGTGGAGGTATTTTGAATACTTTAGCCATTAGTGATTAAATTAAAACCAATAAGGCGAGCAAAATCAAGAGAGGTGAGAGAGAGAAATCCTTGGGCCATGCGATTTTTTTCTCTAGGATGTTATAATGGCATTGAAACTCTAATTAAATATATAATGACATATCTAGGTCTCATTAAAATAGTAAATTATCTTATAATTGAAGAGCAAAAAAGTTGGTCAATATTTGTGCACTTTCGTACTTTTTATAATGTAATATATATATATATGTTCTTTACAAACCTAGAAGCATACATACATACAAATCCATGTTATTTTGTCATATAAAACACAAATCGTTGATGTTTTTTTTCTGAATCTCAAAAAATAATACGCATCTTTCATTTTTTTGTCGGGATCTACATTGAAAGCACCATTGTTCACTGTACTCACTCCCTAAACCTTATCACTCCTTCTTCACAATCATTTTTCATCCGTCTCGACGGCGTCTACTATGTCCTCCCTGGGTCATCTTCAATGTTTGACTTCCTCTGCACTAACCAGAAATCTGATTGTATGTTTTTGGGTTGCGTTGAACAAGAATCTAAAATGCTAGAATAGGTTGCACCTCCGTCTCCCGCCAGTTGTCGAATCGTGTTCTCTTGGGTGGTGTTCTCTTTGTTGTCCTCCGTCAACGCTACCATCCTCTGTCTCGATCACCAACATCTCTGTCATCAGTTTTCGTCACACCAATTTCACAATCTAGAGAGATGAAATTGTGGATCTGAGATTCATGGCTTTAGTGATTCTAAATGATATGGGGAAGTTTTTGTATGGTAACCATTTCTAATTAGGTATCTCCTCATTATTCACTTCCCCAATTTCACACTTCCCAATTTATTTCAAACTCTCCTTAACAGCAGAGTTCATTAGTGACACTAATAGTGTTACTAGATGGACTTGCACAGTTAAACGTGTTTTATCACATGGTCATTATCCTAGTTATCTAGTTATCTTCTATTTTAGATACACTTGTAAGTAGAGTCTAGATACATACAAAACACTTGTAAGTAGAGTAAGTACAATAGAGGAGATTGGGCTAAGTAGAGTCAGTACAACAGAGGAGATTGGGCTGTACAGGTGTTTTGTATGTATCTAGACTCTACTTACAAGTGTATCTAAAAAAGAATATAACTAGATAAGTAGGATAATGATCACGTGATAAAACACGTTTAACATGCACATAGGTAGATAGTATCAAACCTCCAATGTTGTTTACGTGTGTAAGATTTACTAAGCCTTATATTCGTATTAACTGATCTTAGTTTTAACAGTCGACCTATTAATGAAAGTGCTTAGAGTGGTTGAGCTATATCTATCGAGTAAATTACATGATGGGCTGATTCGACTAAATTAGTCAAGGTCTTTTGAAAATTATCTTGGAAAGGGGGAGAGAAAAAAAAGAAAAAAGATAAGGTCTATATTATATAAGTGATGTTCTTTCTTCATTATAGACACCTCATAGATCCGACAAACTCCGATTACATCAGTCAATGTGGTCTTCTTTTATTTCGAAAGAAAATAAGTCATAGGTCTTTTTTTATTATATCGTGCTCATCTCTCACGTTAAATAATATTCTAATATTGTTTTCATTATTTAGAAGTTTAGATGAAAAAGACTAAATAATACATTTTATAATTTAATTGGATAAAATCCATATTTAGTCCCTTAACTTTAAGGGTCTTTCTAGTGTAGTTTCTTAACTCTAAAGTGACTATTAGAGTCCCCTAACTCAATTAATACATCCTATTTTAATCCCTACCGTTAGTTCTACCGTTATTTCGGATGAAAATTGCCTATGTGGTGACCATACTACCACGTGGCTGCCCTTTGCATGACAGTAAGTGTCTAAACTAAAAAAAAAAAAACAACAACAAATATCAGGCTAAAATGACGCAAATGCATAATCCAAAGGTCCTAGGGCATAGTTTAACCCAAATCTTCTTCACCAAATCAGCGCCGCCCACTTCGACTGTCCAGCCACCCACTCTCCATCGATACACCGCCGCCCACCTATGCCTCTACCTCTCTCCTTCCCCTAAACAGCAATTGAGTCAGCCGCTTAGTGTGACGGTGAAAAGGGAACCTTATAATCTGGTAAAACCTTGAGGCGGATGAATCGGCCGGCATATCAGCAGAGGAAATTCGGTGGTTGGCCATCTGGAGGAGAGAATGGAATATGGTGGCAAGCCAGGCAATGAAGTTAGCAAGCTGCTGGAATCTCAGAAGGTAGACCCAAGAAAGCTGGCTAGCGCTACGGGATCTGTCCTTTATAGGCCGGGTGATCTCCGACAGGGTTGGAGATCTCGACAGTAAAGAATGAGCTGGGGTGGAAGGGTCGGCATAGAAGGCATCTTCATGGTTCTTCTTACGCTGGTTGTTCCACCATTCTTGGGATTTATAGTTCTATCCACGAGACATGAAAAATTAGGAAACGAAAAGAAGGAAACGACAAGTGCGTTGAAGTGGCAGCGACATGGATGGTGGAGTGGGAGGATGGACGACCAGAGTGGGCGGCGTTGATTTGGGGTATGCCCTAGAACCTTTGAATTATGCATTTGCGTCATTTTAGCCTCATATTTGTTTTTTAAAATTTTAGCCACTTATTGTCATGAAAAAGGTGGCCACGTGGCAGTATGGTCACCACATAGGCAATTCCCATCCAAAATAATGACAAAACTAACAGTATGGATAAAAAATAGGACATGTTAATTGAGTAAGTGGACTTTAATAGTCACTTTTGAGAGTTCAGATACCACATTAGGAAGACCCTTAAATTTAGGGGACTAAATGTGGATTTTATCCTAATTTAATTTATCCTATATCCTATCGTACACAACCTAAATAAATATATTGGTTGCAGATTCAAGAAAAACTTCTAAAACAAATCGGGATTTTGTTAGTTTATAAGTGAAGGTCTTTGTGTGTTTCTTCATTATAGACACCTCATACATCCGACAAACAAACTCCAATTTGTTTGTTTCTTCATTACAGACACCTCATACATCCGACAAACAAACTCCAATTTCTTTATTAATTATGTGGTTTTCTTTATTTCGAAACAAAAAAAAATCGTCTACATCTGTTTTCATCGTACTTACCCGTCGTGTTATAATATTATTATTTTTTTTTTTTTTACGGCAACAAGAAGTTTTATTTCAAATGAGTTTGATTACAAGGTAAATAACACATGGACTAACAAGGAGCCAAAACATGTATTCCAGTTCACTACAAAAACTTATGCTCAGATGCATAACTTTAGAAGTTATGTTTTAACCAAAGAAAACCATGCGCAACACCAGGATGTCTACATGCCTCCAACTACTAATGTACATCATCAGTTGATTAATACGCCAGCAATTGCACCCATCCTATCAATAGGATAAATCCTCAACAATCAACACTAAATAGCCGTTTCCGAGCAGCGACTTTCTTCAACTGATCTCAAGTTAAATTAGCAATAGATAAGAAAGGACAATGGCACCATTCATACATGCGTGGAGCGTCTAATGGATGAATTCTTAGAACAAGCTGAACATGCAAAACTAAAGAAGAAGTTCTAAAAATAGGCCTTATGGTACTCTCAATTTTCGAGAACTATAACTTTTGCTGTAGTTATTAAAATAACTTTTATAATATATATCATTTCAAAGAGAATTTTGTAATCTACAAATGTCACTTGTGACCACACCTTTTAAATAAAAAAGCCATTATTTTGAGGGGTATTTGATCCTCCAAAATTTGTGTCCATTTTTACTAGTTATTTTCTTATTCATTCTATTAATAATGTTGAAGTATTCCAATGGCTTTTGTTGTCTCTACGAGTGAATTCTTGTTTTCCTTTATTGGTTCGGTATGTTGTCTAATCAATTTCATTACTCACTGCATCAATGTCAAGTGCAACCATGCTTAAATCCTTGTTGTGTGATCCAAAGGTAAGCGTATGCTTGCACATGGTAGAAAAAGTATTAGATGAAAAAATTACCTCATTCCTTTTCTTCCACAACATCCACCGTATAGTGGTTCTAAAGCTTCTAAAGCTTGGGCTTGCGATTTCTTTAGAGGTAGGTTCGGCTTATATTTTAGACATTGCAGCAAGTTCAGATGAATTCCAGGGGGTCTTCCAACCTGCCACCAGTCTAAAACCATGTTCGGACATTACAAGCAAATATACAAAGAACCAAGATATGACTGTTTTGTTTTTTTTTTTTTTACAGCAAGACGGAAATTTTATTAAATTTGAAAAGAAACTAATGTTTATGGAGGTCTAACCAGCTATTAGATACAAAAATAACCAGCCCACAAAATTCCCCTTCTAAGTACAATGCCCTATCACTAAAGCAGCTATAAAATTATAATCTCCCCAAACCCGTCAGCCCTACCTTTTCAGCCCCAGCTTCTTCACCCATAAAAAACCACACTAATCACCACTAATCCTTAATACCCCATTCTAGTCTTCTCAATTCATTCCGTAAGGCCGAGCCTTTTCCACAGGAGCTAAACTTTTTATGTCTTTTTTTCACACTTTTTACAATCTCCAATTCATTGAACATTTCGAGAGCTAATCCTTCACACTCATCAAAAGGGAAACCTAATATTTTGTTAATTTTGTTAACCTGATTCTTTAACTAAGAAGATATGACTCATATCGTTAACATTGTTTTTGCAGAACGAGCATAAGGAACTTTGAATCAGGTTTCCTTTCATCACCAGCTTTGATCTAGTTGCAATCCAGTCTTGTAAAGCCCTCTAATATATTAACTTTCAAAGGAACCAGCTTCCTCCAACACTCATTGTCGATCGAAGAGGAAACATATAAAGTGTTTTCATCCAGCTGAAGACTAACTTCCTTGATTGAGAATTCGCCACCCTGCTATCCATTTGACTCTGTCATTCTAATTTACATTTGGGATCATCGAATTACAAACCTGCACAAGAGTGTTATATTCTCCCAATTCTCTCCCTTTGAACATCCTTCTCAAGGACCAATCACAGCTCTAAACACCCTTTAACCGCTTCCCCAATTCACATAGCTTGCTTTGTTTATTTTCTGATAGACTAAATAACCTAGGAAATTTGTCCTTAAATTTTACATCACCTTCTCAGACATGATTCCAGAAATCGATTCTCAAAAAAGGAACCCATGCAGTTTCTATTTCCCTTTCCCAATTCCCATTTGAAAGCACTCAAAAAAGGAAACCCCACACTTTCTTTCCCCTTTCCCAATTCCCATTTGAAAGCACTCAAAAAAGCAACCCCCACACTTTCTATTTCCAAATCTTTTTTTTTATATATTTTTGACCTGGAACTAATTTTACTTAAAAACCAATATTATGTATGTACAATAACATCTCTTAGCTGTTATTTCCACACTTTTTATATATTTTATTTTAAAAGGAACTAATTTTTTACCACACTTTAATTTTATATATATATATATATATATTTCTAACACTGTTAATTATTATTATTTTATCTGACAATTTTTATCATTAGAAATAATTATTTCAAATGATTTTCTTATGATTAAGACAGTATAAAAACCCTGCTCTCTTCTAGT
Organism: Aquilaria sinensis; assembly: GCA_005392925.1. Taxonomy (NCBI): domain Eukaryota; kingdom Viridiplantae; phylum Streptophyta; class Magnoliopsida; order Malvales; family Thymelaeaceae; genus Aquilaria; species Aquilaria sinensis. Next base: position 68,711 of record SMDT01001796.1, read on the forward strand.
GAAAGAAGAGCACAATTTATCTAAAACCTTAAAATGCACTTGAGAGTGAAACAATAGTTGAACACCATCTCCTACTATCAAATTAGGAACTAGAAATACAAAATAATAGGTAGAGGAAAGAGGAAAGCCGAAAAGGGAGCAAGAAGAGAGTGGGTTACTTTTATCACATAACAATTTGAAAGTCGTAGCAAACACAAAATCGTTCTATAACTGTGGCAAAGCCTTCTATATGGTTTTCTAACAATTTTATTGCCATTCATAAAATCCTTGCATACTTATAGCAATTCTTTTTCACTTAATTTTCTCTTTAATTTTCTCTTACTTTCTATCACAGGATGTTATGATTAAAATCATTGAGAATGAATCATTGCAAAATCATCATGGTATCTAGGGATAGAGCTGTCTTGGGGCGGGGAAGGGTTGTCGCCCCCCCTAGTTTTTTTAAAAAAATTTATTAGTAGTATGTAATATGATAAAAAATTGTAACAATATTAAAGTTAGGTACTTTTTTGTAAATTATAAAATTAATTAGGGACTTTTGTGGATTTTATCCTTTTTTAAAAGTTTTAATTAGAACCAGAATTAAAAACATGAAGATCACGAGTTGCGAACGAACCAAGGCCTGCCCTTCCTGGCTCCGATGCTCTGTCCTTCTATTCTTCAGCAACAACGACGATTGTCTTCGATCTAGCTCCCCTGCGGATGATGATGACCCAACCAGCTTGAGTTTCCTCTCCTCATTGCTGACATTCCTTCTATCCATCTCCACCTTTGACTTTGAGTTTGAGTTGGAGAAAACCCCTGCGCGTTTGGTAGCTGAGTCATGACAGAAGTTGGTCATTTTCTCAATTTTCCTTTCTTTTCCTTTAATTATTCGTTTCTTTATCAATTGCTCACTCGAATTTGTAAATAAAATGTACTAAATCAGTCAATAGTAAAGCTAAGATGTAAGATCCTAATTCCTATGTTTCTGATTCCCAGTTTATAGTTTCATCTATTCTTGAAATTGAATCTTCATACTACTTTGCTTGAGAAATGAGAATTATGTTAATGGAACATTGCGTGTTATGCTTAAAATTTATATGATTGACTAGTTTGCATATGTTATTGGAGAACATGTGAAGAAACATAGACAAAAGTTAGTATTAATTACAAACAAATTTATCATTATAATCTTTTTGCATAATTTTAGGTTGATTTAAATCCAATTGCCTTGTGATTCCCAAATCATCATGATAAAAATTTTCTTTTTATTGTTGTTCTTGCCCGATTTTTCATAACAAGTAGATGAATAAGTTTAAGAATATTTGTTGTTGTTCTTAAGTAAATTAGTTGAAGGATATAGAAATTTCTCCTATTTTATGATTGCTTAAGTGTTAGATTTTTGTTTTTACAACAATGGCTAGCAAGCCGCTCATACTCGCGCTTTTCGCCCCGCCCACCCTTGCTACGAATCCCGGCTGCACCCCTGACGGTATCACATCATTAATATTCCCTAACAATTTATCTACGACAATTACATTTTAAAAAATAAAATATCATCATAATAGGACTTCACATTTTTCATATTCTCTTGTGGTGTAATTTCATTAATGCGTGAAGGTTGATTCGACTAAATTATTCAAGGTCTTTCTTAATTTGTTTCAGGAAGGGAGAGAGAAAAAAAATATATAAGGTCTATAAGTAGGGGTGGTAAAATTTGATTCGACCCAAAAATCTAAATTGACCCACCTGAACCCAAACCCAACTTGACCTGATTTGGCTAGAAAATCCAACGACCCGACCCTAGTTACATCCAACCCGACCTAAGTCCGAACCCAATTAAAGTAAAACCCAAAAAAATGCAAAACCTAAAATACCCAAACCCGAATTGGACTGAACTCGAATTGGCTCAAACCTGAAATAACTCAAACTCGAAATGACCTAAACTTGAGACTGACCTGATCCAAACCTGAAAAGAGCGAGTCTAAACCTGACATGACCCAATTTTAACCAAAATCAACATAGAATATTTGGTCAGAAAATATTTTTTATATATTGATTATTTATATAAATTGTACATTAATTATGACCATGCAATTTAATAAATTCAAAACGTACTTCAAAAATATTTTTTATTTATGTATCTTATGGAATTTAAAGAAAAAATTAATAAAATAATTTGTCTTGGTTTGTTTAGGGAGGTTCTTATAGGATTTATTAGTTGAGAGGACTTAATAATTTTCAGTATTCTCAAATTTCAGCATAATCCTATAAAGCTACTAAATCAAACTTCAATTTTTTATAATATGAAAGAATTATTTCAACATCTATTATCGTTAGTCACCTTCTACATTTGATAGCAAGACTAAACAATATAAAATTTTAATTCAAAGTACTAGTAAAGCACGCATGGGTTTAAAATGATTTGATTTCACAAAGTTCGCATAGGCTCAAGCTCGAATTAATTAAAGTATTCTTTTCCATCACGAATAATAATTTAAATCCTGAAGCAACATAACAAATCAGTCTAATATCAGTTTTGCAACTAAATAAAAACATCAAAATGAAAAATAGTATGACAACAATATGCCATGTCAAAAGTCTCAAGCAACAAAGCTAATGGCAAAGTCTGAACTGCTTGCTTTCAAATATTTGCATTTGTGAAACCTATGAATTTCCAAAATAATGCTAGTTAGTGAAATACAAACCAAAAAATATTGACTTGTTTGTGTTACTTATAAATTGAGTCATTGCATAAAAAGCACTAAAAAAATTCAACTATCATAAAGTGATTAGTAGTAATCTTACCTCTACACCAGAACCAAATTGGAAGATGCTTTAGAATTGGTCAACTACTGCAATTCCACTTTTGTGCTATTCAAATGCTTCAAATCATATTCCTCAACTTCATTTATTAAGAAATAGCATTAGTACTAACTACAATGTATTGAAATAAAACAAAAAAACTATATAAAAAAAATCATACTTTCATAACCATACACCCAATTATGAGATGTTAGTAAAACTTGTACATTGTTAAGGATAAGACGATTCCTATATTTGTTAAGAATCTTACTACCCATACCAAAATTTGATTCTAAAGCAATAGTCGTGATAGGAATACTTAATATATCCTTGTCATTTGTGCTATAATTGGATATCGTGCTTTATTTTCTTTCCAAAGAGTAAAGACATTTAACTTCAACTCAATTGGCTTTCTAAGCTCATCCAAATACAGATAAAGTTGTGACTTTCAGTTGAAAGTCTCCATTGTATCTTGAGCAAAATCCTACATCCACATCAACATATCTATCAATTTTGAGGGTATCGTATAATATAAAAGAATAGATATTAGAATAATAACAAAAAAAGTAGTTTACTTACAAGAAGATCTAAATTTACTTCTCAATAAGATTGTTCACCACCAATTCCAGCATCACTTGAGTGAGATGAACTACCACTATGAGTGTCATACTTTTTGAAAAAAAATATAACTAATCTCAAACATCTAACCACTTAAAAACATGAGTTGTACCCAATTTCTCATAGCAATATTTGAAAAAAGCTAGTTTATACCGAGGATCAAATACAACTGCAAATGAGAGAACTACTAAAAAATCTTCTCAATACTTCTAAAACTTTTCATTCATTTGTTGTGTCATTTCTCTTATTTGGAAATCTAGGTTATCCATTGCCTCTAGTATAAACCTTTGTGTTCTCCATACATTCTCAAAGTACAAATTGACAGTAGGATACTCAGAACCAGAGAAGAAAGTGGTCATTTCATAAAAAAACTTCAAAATTGCTATGATTTTTACAGTTTTGTCTCACTCACCATCACTAGAGTAATGTTGATAATATATGTCAACAATTTGTAGCTGAAAAAATACTTGACGATAAAGCAATTCCGTTTCAAGCATCAAATAAATGGAATTCCACCATGTAGGCACATATAGCCATAATGATTTTGAAATATTTACCCCAACTACGACAGCACACTAAAAAAATCTAATCATTCTTACTTCTGATCTACGAACATATAAAACACTTTTTCTAATTTTTTTTAGATGCTCAGAAACTACCTTCAACCCATCTTGAACAATGAGATTCAAAATATGTGCACTACAACGAACATGAAAATATTTCCTTTCACAAATCAAAGTATTCTAATGGCTGAGATGGGTACACAACAACATTTGCATACTAGTCATATTGCTAGCATTGTCTAAATTGATAGAAAAATTTTTGGCCTTAATCCCTCATTCTTTCAAGAGACCAAATATTTTTTCATCTAATATATTAGAATTATGAGGTGGTTCAAGATGCTGAAAATTCAAAACTTTACTCCTCAACTTCCAATCACTGTCCACATATTGTGCAATGACATAAAGATAACCGTTATCAATAATTGAAGTTCATATATCATTAGTTAAGCAAATCCTTCCAGAAAGCTTCCTCAAAGAAGATTTAAGTTGCTCCCCTAATTTTTTATGGAACTTAACAATATCACTCCTATGGGTGTTTCGACACACATATTTAACATTTGGGTTCATGTATGAATTGTAACCACACACCTCTTCATATTCAACATAGGAATATGGTAGGCTATACTTGATTGTGATTCTAAACTGCCACTCTCTACAAGTAGCTTCATCTAACTTTTCCAAGGAATGATATTTCATTACTACTACTACCATTTAAAGAACTCTAATATTTGGCACACTTTTTTAAATTTTGCAAAAGGTTTTTTGTTCCTACTATAGAAACAGCCTTATACTCCTTAACTTGGAAATGCTTGCATTTGGCTATTTTTACTTTATCTTCATATAGTTCTCCATCAATACACTCAAACTCATTCCAAATCTTAGACCAAGACCTACTTTGCCCTCTTTTAGCACCACTTGCACTAACAGTCTCTTGATTATTAGAGTTATCCGCATTTATGCCAAACATATCCACTGTTGGATTCATTGCTGTAAAACAAATAAGAATAATTAAACTCATATGGAGTGAATACTCTAAAATTGAACTTTGAAGTGCATTATGAATATTTAAAAACTAAAACTAAAAATTGATAATTCCAAAAATTAAATTTCTAACCTAAAAGTGTAATTCTATTTCCCTAATACACGGATTAAATTCCATCTCCTAGTCGTTCATTCAAATCCCTAAGATAAATTATCTATGGTGATCAAACATTGATAATATTTATTGTTACAAAGGAAATAAACTAAAATATAATCCAAATAAATTAATTAAAATAATTCAACTAAGATACATCCCTAACCCTAGCATAAAAATTTAGCCTCTTATGTTAGATTGAAAGTTAATATCCAATAATCTCAAGAAATAAGAACAAAACATAGCTGAAATAATCTTAAATTAAATTATGAAAAAGTAAAAGAATTCGATCATGAGTTTTTGCCTCCACAGAAAACTAATGTTTGACCACTTGCTATTTTTCCCATGAACCAAAACACACAAGTACGCATGGTCTGAAGCAAAGAATCTTGAAAAAGATTTTTCTTGTACCCAACGCACCCAATAATGTCCCAATTAGCAAAAATGCTTCTCTGCTCGCGATCAACAGCTTCTCTTTTCCCCCTGTTCCGATTCGTCTCCTCTATTCGCAAAAACTCTATTCTCTGTTCGCAAACAACTTTTTTTCCCTTCCATGCGGCTGCCCATTCCCTTTTTATATTTGTAGGTTTCTAGTCCTTAGCTTTTAGGATTTCAATTAATTAAAATATCTTTAATTTAAAATATATTTTTATTTAGTTAAATTAAACTTTTTAGAATATTTTTTATGTCTAGTAATTTTTTAGCTATAAGGTACCTAAATTTTGAAATTTTCATTTTAATCACCCATAAAAATTACAACATGAGTCTCCAAACCTTTCAAATATTTGCATAAAAAAATTGTTTAATTTAACTTTTGCCAAAACCTAAATAAAAAATTAAATTAATCTAATCATTCTTGTCTATACACCAATAACCTGATTAGACTCGAATATCAACCCGAAACCTAAATAATCTGACCTGAAGTTACCTGAGACTAAAATTGACCTTACCCAAATTAAGTCCGAACTCGAAACTAGCTCAACCCATCAACTGACACCTAAATAACTCGACTTAAACCTGAATTAATGCTAACCCGACTAAACCTAAACCTGAATAACCAAACCCAAACTCAACCTGACCTACCCAATTGTCATATAAGTCTTTTTTAGTTTCTTTATTATAGACAGCTCATAGATCCGACTAACAAACTCCAATTTCATTAGTCAATGTGGTCTTCTTTTATTTCGAAATAAAAAGTGTCGGTCTTTTTTTATGGTGTTGATCCATCACGTTGAATAATACTTTAGTATATTTTTATTTCTGAGAAGTTACTATACCATATTCATCCAAACTTAAACTCATATACTGATTACAAAATTGAAATATTTTTCAATAATAAGTCTGGCGTTATTTACTAACCGTCCATATGATATAGTGATCTTCAAACTGATGCTACCTTATTTGCGATTTTCTATCATTTAAATGAGTGAAATCCATAACTTTAACAGATATATGAAATCTAGCAGATCATTGCGTTGGGCCAAGGGATCACGCAATTAGGCAAATTTGTTGTGTGTTAATATATGTGTTAGATTGTACCATGCTTTATACATGTGCCTGTGCAACTCACTCCGCAACGGTGAAAGAAAAAGTGAGAAATTTTTGTGTTCTGGTTCACGATTTTGCTATGGCTATAATTGTAGTAATTTTTTGCGCATAATTTTTCTCGCTTTATGTTAGAAGATTGGATTATTGCAAAATCGTCATAATATCACGTGGTCAATTTCTTGTTTTACGACATTTTTGTGATGATTATGTTTTGGAACACAAAAAATTGTCACAGAATAGCACTACATTTATCTTATTTTGTCGTGGTATAGTTTCATCGATGCGTGAAAATAAGGTAAATCTTTGTTTGGGAGAGAGAGAGAGAGAGAGAGAGAGTTGATAAGTCAGTGTCTTTCTAATATGGTCTTTTTTTATTTCGAAACACAGAAGTCTAGGTCTTTTCTTTTTATCGTCCTTATCCGTCATATTAATAATATTCTAATATGTTTTCGGTGACACGAAAAGGGTTATAAAAATATATATAATTTAATATAGTTTATGCACTATCTACCCAACTTCAGTTCACATAGGAATAAATTAATAATCCCTCCGTTCTATAAAAACTGACCCTTTTAATATTTATAATAATTAATTTATAATTTTATTTTTTTAATGTTTATTATAAAAATATAAATATTTATATAAAAATAAAAATTTAAAAATTATAGTTTTTAAATATTATTTTTAAGAATTTTTTTAATACATATTAATATAAATATATTTAAATCAAATTTCAGTCAAAAAAAAATGGGTAATTAATGTAAAATGGAGGAAGTAGATTAGGATTCAAGCCCAACCCATGCACATGGTTGTATTCTACTATTTTTTCGGTGACACGTAAAGGATTTAATATAGTTTATACACTAGCTACCCAACTTCAGTTCACACACTCTCTAAAAAAACTAATAAATTTATAAATTAGAATTCAAGGCCGACCCATCTACATGGTTATATTCTTTTTTTTTTTTTTGTGACACGAAAAGGGTTACAAAAAAAATTATAATTTAATATAGTTTATACACTATCTACCCAACTTCAGTTCACACACTCTCTGAAAAAACGAATAAATTAATAAATTAGAATTCAAGCCCGACCCATCTAAATGGTTATATTAACGAAGCTAGAAATGGAAATTGCCCAAGCAACACATTTAATTAATAAAAAAAATGAGAATTCACTCATAAGAATAGTGATGACTCTAAAAATCCTTCAATATTATTTATAAGTTGTCTAATAATAACGTAGGGAAGCCTATTTATATGCTTACAAAGAAATCTTAATAAAAAATAATTAAGTAAACCGAAAATAATAAGAAAAGAAAATCAACATAAACTTTAAAGGTAAAAAATCGGCAGAAACTTTAGAGGCCCAGATATATCTCAAAATAATAGATATTTTACCCAAAGAATGAGGTCACAAAGGGCAAATGAGACATTTGTAGAGCTTAAAATTTTCTTCAAAATGACATATAATAATAATCATTCTAACAATTACAGCAAAAATTATAACTTTTAAAACTTAAGATTTACCCAAGGCCTATTTTAGGAACTTTTTCTTCAGTTTTCCACAATTAACCTATTCCATGAAATCATCCATTAAAAGCTCCACATCACATGTAATAATCTTCATGCCAATTACTAATGCCAGATCGGCAAACTTGATGTGACGATTTATAATTTTTACACACATGTATGAGATCTAGTCCATCATTGCATGGGGCCACGTGATCATCATGCTTTGCACATACATGTGTCTGTGGATAATACGTGTTTACACAGATATATACCTATATATGAATAAAGGTCCTATTTGATAACAGTTTTTATAATTTGTGTTATAATTTTAGATGATTTATTAATAACAAAGATCAAATTGGTAAACTTAAAAGTTCAAAGCTCTTTAAGATAGATTTTTTCAAAACGTTAACGATAATCCCTAATGTTAATAATAAACATGCACAAAAGCTCTTGAACTCTGTTTGCGTAGCCATATTGCCACCAGAACTTCAGTTTGGTGCAGCGCATCACTTCTCCATGTTACAAGAAAAAAATGAGGACTTTCCAGAGAAAAAAAAAAAAAGAAATGACTTTGTGGAAATTTCCTTCTTTTTGTGTTGTTTTGAAAGTTTGCATGAAGTTATGGTGAAATGAGAAGGGTTTTCCACATATTCTTAAGGTATTTTTTTTTTCATTTTTCATCATTTCCCTTTTTATTTAAACATTAATTTTGCTAAAATTCACGAATTTAGTGAAATAGACAAACTTGCATGTATTTCACACATACTCTGCAGACTCTAGAAGAAGTTGATAGGCACGATGGGCACAAGTAGCCAGAGCATAGGAACCAAGTTCAGACTCAAATTAATGGCCCACGGAGGGCATTCAGGCAAGACGCACAGGTGAGATTAGGTAGCTCTTCTCAAGTAGCCGGTTCATAAGAAGAGAAGATTGCCTACAAGCATAGTTATAAAAACTGGATTGGACCGACTGATTTAACCGTGAAACGATTTTTCTGCCTGTCCAATTATTGATTTATTTGGTGTTTAGTTAAAACCAGAAAAAACCATGGATACATGGAGATAAATTTATTTTATTCTCATCATATACATGATTTAATTTTAGAAGTAAAAATTAGTTGAACCATTTCCGTTCGCCACGCTTGCAATGGTCCTGGCAGTAGCTCTTTTCTAGCGATGTGGCCTCAGACATCTGTTTTCCTACTATTGGCTAAAGGAATTTGCCTTTTTTCAAAGGTAAGCCATAAAAAAATCCTTTATGATTGTGCGAACTTTATCAATTAGTACAGTTAGATTCAACTAAATTTGACGGTAATTAACTCCAATTTAAAGGCCTTTAATAGTAATCATAGGCGCTGTAAAAAATCAGATCACTCCTGGGCTGTATTCTTAGGTAGACCTGGGTTTTCATAGACCCTAACTTTCTTGACCAAATTATCCTTTTTATTATCCCACATATTTAAGTAGTTATTAGTGGATGACTAAAATTATGGAATCATGATGACAATAAAAAAATCCTAATAAATGTCAGTAACAATCTTTGAAGATGAGAGAATCTTCACAGTTAATCAATATATATTTTTTAAATATAAGAGATAAATATAGATTTCTAATTACTCATACATAAATACACACACACACACACACATATATATATATATATATATATTAATGTATGAAACTGAAAAAATAATTATCTTTAAATTATACATACACACACACATGTGTAACTGTACGAATTGGTAGAAAAAAAATAGTAGATGGAGATTTATTATGTACTAGTATGTATATAATCGTACGTATTAATAAATAAAATTTTATATTCAATAATTTATTATTTTCGAATTTAAAAGATTGTGTCATTTGACTTATATATGCACACAAATAAACAAATGTACATTTGAGTACAATCTTATACATTTACAAAAATATTACTCAATGTATAAATTTATTTAATTTTACTGTTTAATTTTAAGTGTTGACATCCTTGTACAAATGAGTATAAGCATTGTATATATTAAAGGTATAGAACTGTATTTATTCCTACATAATAGTATAGGAGAAATTTCAGATACAAAATGTACATAATTTTTTTTTCAAAGTTCAATATTTACAATATTTTTGAAATCTATAATTTTAAAAATCATCCGGTATTAATCCGTTTCCATATCTGTAAGCCCCTGATTATCACCTCAATATTCAGCACTTTAATTTCACAAGTTAACACCATCTTTTGATGCCATCTTTTAACTGGTATTTACAAGGGGTAAATTCGCCTTATTGACAGTGGGCTCACAAACACCTTAGTCCATGGTCAACTGGGTCCATGACACATAAAAAAGTAACCAACCGAACTTGTTTGTTATAATTAATGTTTGTTACAATTAGCTAACCGAGCAATCTACTAATTAACAAACATAATGAATTAATAAATATTCAAGAAAATCTAAGTAGTAACTAATTTAACTACAATATGTACATGATGCTAAAACTATTATGTCAATCAAAATCCAAGGACTACACGCTTTTAGCTATAACAGAAATAAGCAGAATTCACTAGTAAAATAGGTAAAGGTACAATTTTGAGATAGAGAAAGAAATAAATATAAAAACCAATACCAAGCAAAAGGAAAGAGCTGGGAAGTTACATAGAACGCTTCTAACTTACACTTTGTAATAATTAAGGGTTGGCTTGCTCGTTTTTCAAAATCTGGAAAGCGTTAAGACATTTCAATACAAATGGGTAAGCGGAAGATCTGGACTGGACCTTGCCAAAGTATGAGAGCAGGTGGCTTTAGGTGCCACTTGGATAGTGGGACATCTGTGGACAGAAACAATATCAATTTGTCACATAGGATGCCTCTGATCCTAAATTTCTTTGGTTATTGTTTTTTTTTTTTACTTAAAAGATTTACACAATTCCCCTTCTCAAGTTCTTTAACTTTTTCAAACCTTGGGGAACTCATGTTTGTAATTCTATATTTGAGTGGTCATACAACGTTTATTCCTTCTATAACTAGTAAATTGATAAATAATTTTTTTCCAAGTTTCATTGAAAGTACGATTCACTAAACCCACTTCAGAAACTTATATTTGACTCCTTAAATGTGAGCAATAAACTTGACCATAACACGTAATTCTTATAATGTTTGGTGCCAATATTGTTGTGATGATCATTTAACAACCTAGATTTTGTACAGTGTATAAATCATCTTAAATGACATGTCATGTCAATTGCTCTTGTATTTCATAAGAACAAACGTGGACCAATACCCATAGAAGCAAACAAAGAGACCAAAAAACAAAAACAAAAAAACAAAAAAAAATAACAAAAACAGAAAGGAAAACCCAGGAGAAAGAATACTTGGGCGAGGCTTCGTGTTCTACATCCGAGGTTTGCACATCTGAATACATCATGTAGGCCTATAAAACCAAGCAGGTTTAAGCCAATCCAAACCATTCCGTTCCCAAAGTAGTAGCAGCAGTTAGAGCAAAACATGGGTGGAGGCCTAGTGGAGCTGAACGAGGAGCAACTTCGCCGACTGGCGAGGGTCGTCCGCGACCAAGAGCTCCACCAGATGAAGAGCGTCCCTTTCGGGTCTGAGTACGAGCGCGTCGAGCACATCCGGATCTGCAAGCACAACCACGACGCCATCCAGAGCCTCCTCGACAAAGGGAGGGATCTGGTGAACGACCTCCAGACCGAGGAAGGCAAGTACGAGCTCGCTCACATGATCTGGGAGCTCGAAAAGGGCTTGGTCAACTTCGGCATCCAAGCTATCCGCAACTACTCCGTGCGCAAGGAGTTCCTCAACAAGGTCATTGCCCATGCTGAAGAGACCATGGCACAGGCACGCACGATCGCCTCCACGGAAGAGGCCGCCATACGCCGGCTCGCCAAGGACGCCGAGCAGTTCAAGCAGGGCATCCGCAACTTTATGGCCAAGCACCGTAGCTTGCTCTCTAGGGCCTTCTCCGAACAGATCAGCCAGGAAGGCATCACCTTTGAGCAGCTTGTCACAAGGTTCAATTTTTGTTCATTTTATTCATTTATTCCAATCATCTTTCCTTGTTCTGGGTGATCAAAATTATGTTAACTAATTAAGGCCTAATTACAAAATATATCCTTCCAGATTAGGATTGGATCTCAACACCTTAATTTCTACATTCAGTGTCTGATTTGTTAGTTATTAATTTAGGTACAAGATGAGAAGGGGACTAACGGGGCCGTTCAAGGATCTAGCCGCAGAAGAAAAGTTCCTAGTGTACAACGACATCATCAAGCAATCCGGCCGAGGATCAATGATTGATGAAGCATTTGCTGCCGCCAAGAAGGAGTTGAGAGGAGGATTCCTGCTCTTCGCTTTCGTCGCGGCAGTTACCGTATGGGACATTTACATGGACCCCAAGACCAAACTGGTCGAGCGGGCAACGCGCGACGTGAAGGACATAGCGGCCAGCATAGGTGGCTCCACGCTGGGCCACTTGATCGAAACGGCCATGCTAGACACAGACCTGGCTCTGATGGCGGGCGCAGAGACGGTCATCGCGGTGGCCGGTTTTGTTATAGGTGTGGGCATAGGTATCGTCCTGTCCATACTTGGTGGGTTTGTACTTGATGCCATCTTTCACTCCGGCGGCTCGCACATGCCGAACAAGAATGAAGTTCGCATATATATCGCGCCCATGCCCGACGGTGAAAAGTTAGCCCGTCAAATTGCTGCCTCATAATCTGGTTGGACTGCTGTTTGTTGCTGCTTCTGTACTTTTGGGAGATCATCGTTATCCTTCCGTGAATAAACAAGAAAGGAAAAAAAAACAGTGGTTTTGGTTGTGTTACAAACTTCCTGTGCAACTAATAAATTTGCTTTCTCTCCTCAACTTAGAGTCATTTCTTACACATGAAGATTTCTTTCGTTTTAAGTAGTCGTTACTGGTGTGTTAAGTGGTAAAATCTGTCTTCTTCCCTTGAATTAAACCTTATTACATGCCTTTTAAGATAGCCGATGTAATTCATGAAAATTAGTCATCTTGAAAAGACTTTGAGAGAAGTGTCTGGGGGAAAAGGGGTGAATAAGTCCTCTTGCGTGTGCATTTATGATCGACAGCTTGAGCGGCTGGCCTTAAGATTATAATTATTCATGATGTGGGATTCATGTGCAAGAAAAATCTTAAATTTATAATTAATGCAGAGAATTGACTAACCTGTTCTCTTTAGTGTTTTTAAAATAAAGATATGCCATTTATCAATCGCCAAAAGAGTAATCCAACCACAAAAATTATGGACGAGACCAATAAAAACGGACAAGAACAAATGGGCCAACATGTAGAGGTGGCCAACGAACTGGGTTGACTCAAGCTTGACCTGAACTTGGCTCAGGTCAAACTCAGCCTGACACTGTCAAATTCGGGCTCGATCCAGCACGAAACGGACTCGGAGGGTGACGGGGTGAATTTGGGCATGAGAGAGGAGGCAACTCCAAATCATGACTGACCGGCCCACTAACCTGTTCAACCCAGACTGGCCCATGACCCAGCCGAGCCAGGTCGAACGTTTCCAGATTTCTATTGCACAGTCTTCAAATTTTTAAAAAAATGGTAAAATTACACCCTCTCCCCTCCCTTCTCAACGGCTCCAGACTTTTTTACCCTCAGTCAATAGCCACTAACGGCTAGTTTTTTAGAGATTTTTTGGTAAAATTAATTTTTTTCTCCTCTTATAAATAGGCAGTCTCTTTCCCACACTTCCTCACACCAATCTTCTCTTCTCCAATCTCCTACAAACTTCTCTCATTCTCTCTACTATCTCTCTCTAAGTTTCATAATATTTCACTAATATTTTCTTAATTGCCTCTTAACCATCTCTCCATCTTTTCAATTATTTTCTTCCACTAATGGCTTCACGAGGGAAGAACTCTGGCAAGGGTAAAGGTGTTGCCTCCTCCTCATCCGGCACAGGGGTCGGTTCATTTTTGCGAGGACGTTTATTCTGCAAAAATTGAGGTTTGCATTCATAAGAAATTGCCAATAATGATCCAAGCATCGACATGGTGACATACGACCTTGGCTTTGATGATCAACTCTCTAATGATAATGTTGAGGAAATTCCACAGACCCAACTCAGTGTCAAGGGGTCCCAACCGACGCAACAAAGCGAGCAACCCGAGCAGAGTCAAGTGAAGAACGGGAATTTGAAGACTTCCACTTGGGCGTATTTTGATCAAGTTTGGGAAGGCGAAACGTGGTATGTCAAGTGCAAACATTGCGACAACAAATTTGTACACAAATTGAACTCTGGAACAGGCACCCTCATGAAGCACTTAAGCAAAGTCCATGGAGACATCGGCGGTATTTTTAGTGCACAAACACAACTAACGGGCATTGGCAGCTCCGTCGGTCTAGGTATGTTTTGATTTAATCCAAAAACTGCTAGGCAAGGTTTAATTAATTGGATGATGATTACTGAAAAAACATTTAGACAAGCTGAAGACGAACACTTAAAAAGATTAATCCAAGAAAATATAAACACTGCTTATAAAAAAAAAATCTAGGCAAACAGCTAGGAGAGAAAGCTTTAAACTATATGAAGTTAGGAGAAGTGATTTACAATCATATTTTTCTACCGTTGATCATTGTCTGTCATTTACATTTGATATGTGGGCATCTTCAATAGGACAAAATTAATATTGTGTCACTGCGATAGACGATGAATGGGTTATTCAAAAATGGATAATTACTTTCAAACGTATGGAATCTGTTCATATGGGTTGGAATATTTTCAACTGCATTATTGAAAGTTTGTGTGAATTTTTTGTTGGTTATTAAGTTTTGTCTATTTCTTTTGACAATACTTCAAACAATGATTAGGCGGTGAGAGAATTGAAAAAAGAAAAAAAAACCACTACTTGATAGAAATTTTTTTCATGATCGTTACTTGTGTCACATTTTGAATTTATGTGTCCAAAATAGTTTACAACAACTGGAAAACCAAATTAAGCCAATTCGGAATGCTTTACTTTTTGTTAAAATAATGAACAAATTCACTCGTGAATTTAAAATGTTTTGTATTGAAAATGGGGTGAATTTTTCTTGGAAAATGTTTAAAATCGATTGCCCACTCGATGGAACTCAACATTTGAAATATTAAATGACGCTCAACCATGGGCAAATCTTTTGACTTGCTTTGTGAACTCAAAAGTCCAAGGCGACTGGCTAACGGACGAGATTTGGGAAAAATGTTTTAAGTTAGTTGAGTTGCTTAGATATTTTTATGAGGCAACAAACTTTTTCTTTGGGGTTTATTTCCCAACAGTGCACCAAGTAATGTTATATTTTGTAAACATCGTCTATGTTTTTCACCAATACAAGGACAATGAGTTTTTGAAACTAACTGTTGAAGCAATGCAAAAGAAATGACTTGATTATTTTCAAAAAATCCTACAAATTTATCTTGTTGCATTTGCATTTGATCTAAATGTCAAAATCATGGGTTGTCTGCAATTGTTAGAAGCATACTATCATACATATTTAGGTCAAACACAAGTTTCTGCAATTACTATTTTTGCTGAAGCTGACCACAATTTGAGAGAGGTATACAAACTCTACCCCGTTAAGCATTCTGATAAGGTTAGGTCATCCGATCCAACACCCCATCTGCATTCTACCTCCTCATCATCATCAAGGTTCAACCCAACGGTAAATATCCTCAAACGACTGTGACCCACAAACCCGGGATTGGCAAAATGGAATGATTACCTCCTCACTTCATTTGAAAACAATGAGGAAGACATCCTCGAGTGGTGGAAGAACAAAAAATGAAGATTCCCGATCTTATCCATATTGGCGCAAGAGATTTTGGCAATTCCGGTCTCAACCGTCGCCTCCGAGGCCACCTTTAATGTAGGGAAACGAGTCATCTCAAAGAAATGAGCAAGGCTCACACCTGAAGTCGTTGAGGTTTACGTCTGTAACCGGGATTGGGCGCTTGCTGCTCTAACGAAACAAGATATTAAAAGCTTCGATGATGAAGTTCCTTCTGATGATGACTAACAAGAGTAGATTGTAGGTTTTCATTATAATTTAAAGAATGTAATTGATCTGATTATGCTGCTAAGTACAAATCTTAAGTTTTACATTTTCATTTTTTTTCATGGAACGTTTTACCATTTTCAAGTGTAAGGCACGTTTCAAATTATGTAAATGTTATTTGACTTTTTTATTAATAAAATTTACACTGGCGGTGGTATTTTTTTAAAAATATATATATTTCATAAAATTACTATCGAACAATGATTGAAAACATATTAAAACATATTTTATTAAAATCAGATTAACTTGGCCCAGCTCAAACCTGCCTCACTCCAACCCAAACCCGAGTTAAACTCAACCCAAGATCACCCCACTTTAATGCAGGTTGTGCCTAGATCCGGAGACTCTTACTCAATCGGACCAGGTCAGCCCACTTTAATGCGAAAGATTGCTCAAAGAGCGTGAAATATAAACACAAGAACAAGAGTTTTAAAAAGAAGAAAATCGAGCACTTATTAGCTCAACCAAAACTCCAAAGGGCTGACATGAAGTGACGTTTGACAACTATAGCTCCTGCACAAGGACAGTCGTGCAATCTCGATAATGATATCACGATAGCCCCTTAGACGAGATTCAAACAAGCCGCTGGCCGTAGTTTCAACAAGCGTCAGCTGATCACTCAAAATAGAGAAGGGTAAAGAAAAGATGCGCAGGCACTTGAATCGCAAAAGTCTATATCATCTGAATTCCGAGTAAAGAGGATAAAATTTCACCATCCATATTAATCTTCAATATTAATCTTCAAATGGCCTATAGGTGGGGGGCCCATCAAGAGGAAGAGGGTGGCCTAGGCACAGACTCGGCGTGGTTGTGCGAGAAAAAGTTGCCGTTTCTAAATTTGTGGTCCAGCCCCTAATGGCCTGCTCCGGCCGACTGGTTGACTAACCTGTTTGGGAAAAAATAACGTATAAACCACTTATGTTTCTATTTTGGCCCAAATTATCCGTTGAAGTTTTTATTTGGTCAAATAAACCATTATTGTTTTAAAATCAGCCCAAGGAAGCCATTCGTCGTCATATCAGTAGAATATACTGCCAGAATTGGAATACTACATTAAGATACTACACTGGCTTCTCAATTAAGGGTTTGTTTTTGTTTGGGGTTAAGTTTGTTCCTATGGTTGGCTAAATTTCAACCGGGTAACGTGCAATTAGGAGAAGCAATAACGGTGCTGAGTTATGCACTTGTGGACTGGAAATCAGGACCTTAAAGCTTCGGTTAGTGCAATATTAGGTAGTATCCGTTTCGGTTAAGGCCTTCCAGGCAAACCTCAACTTATGCCTAAGAATTTCTCCGACGAACCGGGAAGATCGTGTTGATTCAGCAAGAACAAGAGACAACAAAACAGATACGGATCAGATCCAAAGAAAAACTCAAAAGATCCAAATTTAATTTCTCGAATCTCTACATAAACAGGGTAGACATAGTGGTGAAACTCTTGTTCTTCGTCTCAAACGATCTAAAACGTTTGAAATCAACAATGCTAGAGGCGTTGCTGTTAGTTGAGCCAACTTGCAAATTAATCTGGGAACGGTGGTGGTGAGCAGCCTAGGATTGCTCATTGTCGTGGGGTTTCAACGTGAAAAGAGAGAGAGCAGGGGAGTTCAGGGACTAGCAGACTGGGGAGGAATGAGACTTTCCCGGAGACAGGTGAACTGGGGCTGGGGGTGTTTCAATTCAATCATCCACATAAGCTCGATTTAATGGTAACGGTTGAATCGGCTTCACTCAGCAACTTTAATGGTTTATTTAGCCAAAAAGAAACACTAGTTGCTGATTTAGGTTAAAAAAAAAACAATAGTGGTTTGTACATGATTTCTGCCAACCTGTCTCTTCTTCTTTTCAGACTTTATCCATAAATTATACTCCCTTCATAAAAAAATAAGTGAAACATTTCTTTAGGTACGTAGATTAAAGTGAATGTAATTTATGTTATTTTTTTTAATTTTATTCATGAAATTAAAATTAATTTTTTTAAAATTTTGTATAGTACGAGTTTAAATAATGATTAAAAAAAATTATTTTAGTTTTGTGTAGTAAGAGATTGAGTGAAAATTAAAAAAAAGATTCTTTGTTGGGTTTTGTGTAGTGAGAGTTTAAATAGGGGTAAAATGGTAAATTGATTGTTTAAAATTTTTTAAAAGATGAAACGTTTGAACCTTTTTAGGACATAAAAAAAAATTACGTTTCATCTAAATTGGGATTGAATGAGTACTTTATATAAAAAACTTATACTCCTTCGACGCAAAAAAAATTTATATTTTATTTTATTTTTTCTTTCCCAAGAAAATTGAAACATTTTTTTAAAATTTTTTAACTTTCATTTTATCTTACCCTTCTCATTTAAACTCTCAATACATAAGGCTCATTCAAAAAAAATTTTCATATTCTCATCACACAAAACCTAAAGAGAAATTTTTTTTTTAATTATGATTTAAACTATCACTAGATAATTTGGTTTGGACTGCTGTTTCTCGCTGCTTTTGTTTTTTGGCAAATCATCATTATCCTTTTGTGAAGAATAAATCTTCCTTTTTTTTTTTTAACAAGAAGCATGAAGATTTATTGAAATTTAAAGATGAAGTACTGAAGAGATGCCCAACAGGTTGCTGAACATACAAAAAGAATATAAATCACCCTACTAAATTAGCTATTGCCAATAGTATGCATATGCATCACCTACCGGACTGATCCTAGATTTAAGAGGCTACTTGCCCAGAGGCTAAGTAGTTCGATTAGAGAGGTTACTAGTTAGGGAAACCAAGTAATCCAATTGACCTCAACGAGGACATTGGGTACACAACGAGGAGTTTGTAACACCCTCATATTCCACATGGGTGAATTATGAGAAGTCTTATATAGATATATAGGCTCCAGTTCTAAAACGTAAACACCTAGTACTTATTCTTTTCTAAAAGATAGTCCATATGGTGTGGGCAGGTGTTCCGTGGATCAGTTCTGGACTTAAGTCGTTACAAATGGTATCAGAGTCAAGTTTGGTCCAAAGTATGTGGTTAAATCCACCGATATGGGACGGGGGAACTTCCTTATACTAGAAGTCCATTTCTAAGTATCTAGCACTTATCCTTTTTCAAAGGATAGCCCATATGGTATGGGCAAGTGTTCTGTTGACCTATTCTGGACTTGAGTAATTACAGATGGTATCAGAGCCGACCCTAGACCGCGATGATGTGGTATAGTGGGTGTGCACATGCATTGTCTACCGGGATTGATCTTGGATTTGATAGGCAACTTGGCTATAGGCTAAGTAGTTCGATTAGAAAGGTTACTTAATATGGGGAACCAAGCAATCCGACTAACCCCAATAAGGGCATTGGGTACATAAGGGGGAGAGTTTGTAACACTGTCATATCCCACATTGGTGAAATGTGGGAAATCTTATATGGATATATAGGCTCAAGTTTCAGAACATATTCTTTTCATAAAAGGTAGCTTATATGGTATGAGCAGGTGTTCCATTGACTAGTTCTGGACTTGAGTCGTTACAAATAGAGTATGCCCGTATTCATACCAAAAGCACTTTAAACCATTACATCTGTTTATGATACAAAGAAATGAAATAAACTGAACCAAGAAAATTACTTCATGCAGATTAAATTCCCTGGCTTTGAACACAAGGTCATTTCTTGCCCTCCATATTACCCATGCTATTGTCAGAAGAGTAGCACGCCAAACTTCATTTTGTTTTTTAAAACGGCACATTGCATGCTTTTCCTACAGTATTTCCAACAACCCCAGACTAGAAGGAGCACCAGAATGCCACCAGGAGAAAATCAAACTCCGAACAGGATTCACCCATAGGCATTTGACCCAAACATGCTCAAAATCCTTCAGGATGTTGCTGCAAAGTGCACAAAGTGAACTAGAGATGACAATACTTCTCTGGAAAAGATTGGATCTCGTCGAAATACAATCTTGGATGGCTTTTCACACAAAAAGGTTAATTTTCAATGGCATATATTTGCTCCAACATTCTCTACCAGGAACATTTTGAACCTGCAGTATAAGAGAATCTAAGTGTCAACTAGCTTCCTTGATAGAGTAACTCTCATTTTTGCTTGCCCTCCATGTAATTTTGTCTTCTTGAGATGCATCCAACATCAACAAATGGTAGACCTGCATTAATCTGTCAAATTCTGCAATCTCTCTACCTGTAACTCTGTTCACCAATTCCAGACCTAACTCCATGAACAACCTTCCAAAAAATGCAACTTTGAAACCTTGCACTCTTTATTTGCAGATAGCTGAAACAACCTAGGTAATTTTATTTCAAAACACACATCCCTCACAAGAACATCTTTCCAAAAAGGAACTTTGTCTCCTCTTCCCAAAACCCATTCGAAACTTTTTCTAAAACTAACTTCTGCCGACTCTAATTCACCCCTCTAATGACAGTACCACCCTAAACCTGTCCTAATTTTTCAGTGACCAGATTAACTCCAAGACCTCCCCAAGAACCATAAAGACTCACAATAACTTTCTCCATAGTACTTGTTCCTCATTAAAAAAAATCTCCACTACCACTTTCCTAATGGTCCAAAGTTTTTAGAGTTCAAACTACCCACACACAGCCGCCCCTTTCTTTCTCAACTAGAATTTGGCTCCCTACAACCCAAGCAATATTTCCACCCTCCTCATTCCCCGTTAGAAGAAATTCATTCAAATTTTTTCCAAAGAGTTGATAAACACTAATCAGAGCTTGAAACAATGAAAAACAATATAAAGGGAGGCTAGATAGAACTGACCTTAGAAGAGTACATTCTCTAGTGGTTGAAAGGATATTTGATTTCTAGGAGCTCAGTTTTGAGTTAAATTTTTCCTCCACCAATTTCTAGGAAGTAACTTGTTTAGGGTTCTCACCCATCAGTCCCAAGTATTTGAAGGGGAGACAGCCTAGAGAATAGTTTAGTAATGCAGCTGCTTCAACAATCTCCACCTCACTTACACTAATACCAAAAATTTTGCTATTTGATAAATTGACTTTTAGCTCGGAGACTAAGAGATAATTCATTTTAATTTAATTTAATTTAATTTAAAATAAATCATTTTTATTTTTACATAATTTTTACCCGAAACCAATTTATTTGAAAGCCAATATTATGTAGATATAATAATCTATTTGAAATTAAATTTTCATGATGTTATTAATTTTTACAAACTTTTATTACTATGTATTAAAAAAGAAAAATTTATAAAAAATTAATAAGATTATAAAATTATATTTTCAATGAATTATTGTGCATATACAATATTGAATTTTAAAGAAAATTAGTTCTGGGTAAAAAAGATATAAAAATAAAAATAAACCATTTTGATTTAAATTGATTTAAGTTAAAATAAATTGGGTTATAAATTGAAGAATTTTAGGATTTTTTTTCCAGATTTAAAAGAATTGGAAGGCTCCACTCACCAATGACCAATGTGTCATTGGCATATTGTAGATGAGTTAGATGTCATGTCATCCAACTTTCTCACCTTGAAACAAATTTCTTACTGCTACCTCCTGAACCATGATATTCAGTCTTTCCATAACTAATAAAAAGATAAAAGGGGAGAAGGATTCACCTTTGCCTTACCCCATTTACCATATTGAACTCCAACATTGAGCTTCCATTAAGTAGTCATATAGTGTATTAAGTTGATAGGTATCATGGGTGGTAAAATTTCTCTTCTTCCCTTGAATTAAACCTTTTTACATGCCTTGTAAGGCCGCCAATGTAATTCATAAAAATTAGACATCTTGAAAAAGACAAGGAAGAAGTGGCTATCTCGATAAAAAAAAAAAAGATAGTTATGTGAAATTTGTCATCTTACATTTGTGTTTATGAGAGATGGTTTAAACGATTGACTTAAGTCTATAATTAGAGGGGTATGTGGGATCAAGATATGAGAACATCTCCATTGGCGGACGTCTGCCACTAATGGAGCACTAAAACTGTTAGGTGTCTAATTCTAGGTTAAAAGTGTCTGTGTTAGAGTGTCTGACACTAGGTTGGTATTGTCTGCTTTTGGAATTTGAGTGTTTGCAAGTCATTTTTCAAGTAATGGGGATAATATAGTTTAATTATTCAAATTTCACCTTTAATTCTGAAATATCTTGTTAATTTTAAGGATATTTAAGTTGAAAAATCATGTAATATTTTTATAATTTCCTCCATGTTTGTATCCTCTTTACATGTAAATGAACTTGGATGAATTTTATATAAAACTAGACACCATGTAGATATAATTGGAGATTTTATACATGGATTATAGATATTTCATACATAGAAATGAACATTGGAGCACTAAATTTTATACTATATATAAAGATGTCTAACTCCATCTTTTTCTCTTTTTTTGGTGTCTAAGTGTCTAACTGTGGGGGCTAAATGCCTAGTATAATAGGTTGAGTATCCAAATCTAGTAAGAGAGTATTGTGCCTACCTATTTGAGCATATATGTTAGGTTTGTATTGTGTCCAAGTACTCCATTGTGGCATCCAAACGTTTGATTATGGTGGTTGAATATCCAATGTGATAAGTTGAGTGTATAAACCTAGTAAAAGAGTATACAATTTATATAATTGTGGTATCTAAGTATTTGATTGTGGTGGTTGAATTTCTAATATGAGAGGTTGAGTGTATAAATCTGGTAAGAGAATGTACAATTTTCATAATAGTGGTGTCAAAGTGTTTAATTATGGTGGTTGAATTTCTAATATCAAAGATTAAGTGTATAAATCTGGTAAGAGAGTGTACAATTTATATAATTATGGTTTCTAAGTGTTTGATTATAATTGTTGAATTTCTAATATAAAAGTTGAGTTTCAGTATAATAAGTTGAATGTGTAGTGTGATAGATTAGGTATACAATTTAAATGATTATTTAATGTTAAAAATAAAAAAAAATAGTGATTGATTTAAATTACTTAAATAGAAACAAAAAAAATATTTTTTTCTCATAAAAATATCCTTAAAATAATATAATTATTTAATTAAATGTAAAATTTAAAAAAACAAACAAACGGATTTAAAAAAAAAAAAAAGTAAACGGAGTGAGTCGTCGGTCTCTAGCATGCGACCGGCCCAGAATGCTCCTCTAATATATTGAGGGCTGATGGGGACCATCGCTATTGCTTCTTTCTCAAACCTTTGCCCGAACACTGTGCCAGGTGCCCCCCTCTTTTTCTGTGCAAACAATCAAACGCTTAAGACAACTTGATACTCAAGAGTGGCATAAACCGTTAATAAGTTTAAGTCTCAAGTGCTTTTAATTTCATTACAAAAAATTTTTATAGGCCCGACAACCTTATGACTTTCGAGTTTCTAGCAGAGAATCCAGAAGCTCTTCCTATTCTTGTTTACTTATAATGTTTATTTTTTATATAGTTTCCTTCTTTATATTTTTTAATGATAGGGCCGGATGTCGCTAAATGGAATTAGTAATTTTTCAGTGAGAATGCGTGAATGGTAGGCAATAATAAAAAACAATACAATATCTTATTTCCAATATCCTTGATAATATTACACAAGTGTTTCTCTCCAGTGTTCTAGTAGGAATTTGTGATCTTTTTTATTTTTTTTTTTATTTTTGTTATGTTTTGTATTAGAAAGTATATACTCGCTGTCCTTAAAAAATGCAATATATACAATTTTAGATTTTTATTTTTGTTACATGTTCTATCAAAAGATTTTTGGATGGACCGAATGAAAGCATAAGCACCAAGTTGTAATTTTTAGAAAAAAAAAAAGAGACTAAATTTTAACTATAAAGTAAGAGTCAGGAGGGTACTACGGTAAAGGAATTCTAAAAAGCTTATCACAACTTTTTCATTTTAACTTAAGTCCATTAAATTTAAAATACCTTATTTTTATTCTTAAATTTTTTTTAGGAATTAATTTCATTTAAAAGTTAATATTATGTATGTGTAATAATTCATTGAAAGCAAAATTTTTATGATTTTTTTTATAAAATTTTCTTTGTTCTAGCCATAAAAAATAAAAATTCGAAATAGCATATGTTACATCTTTTAGAATGGCGGGTATATACCTTCTAACAGAAAACATAACAAAAAAAAAATAAAACACTTAGAAATTCCTACTAGAACACTTGCATAATATTATAAAGGGTATTAAAAGTATTATCAAGGATATAAAAAATAAATTTTGAAATTTTATTGTTGTTGCCTACTATGTACTTATTCTCAGTGAAGAAATTTACTAGCCCCATTTGGCAATGTCCGGCATATTCCCATTAAAAAAAGGCCTAATTATCCGGTTATAAAAATTTGAGGCTCAATTCCTACCCCTAAAAAGTCCAAGGGTGCAATTAACTAAGTTATTATAGAATAATGGTCACCTGGGTAATTAGGCCTTAAAAAAATAAGTAAGGATAACAACAAATGAATATCATGCATTAACAAGTCAAAAAGAATAGTAACTGCTTCTGGGTTAGTGGGCCCACCAAATAACAAATGAATGTTTTACATTAAAAACCCGTTGAGATTTTAAGTTATTAACGATTTTGTCACTTCTATTCATCAAACTCTTTAAAACGTTTCATTGCTTACACATAAAAAAAGAGTGGGGGCACGTGGCATAATATACGGGCGAAGGTGTGAGAGGGGCAAGAGAGATGGTGCCTATCAGTCCTCAAATATATTTTGTTTTTGAGAAAAGTTAATTTTATAATTAATGCAGAAAATTTACTAACCTATTTTTGCACATTTATCCATAAATTATGTTCCATATCAAAAAATTATACTCCCATCGTCGTAGAAATGTTGATATGTATTTTTCATTTGGACTTCCCATAAAAATTGAAACCATAAAAATTGAAAAAAATTTATTCAGAAAATTTTTAATATTAAATTTATCTTATTGCCCATATTTAAATTTTATCTACACAAAATTGAATAAAAAATATTTTCTTTTTTTTCTTCTAATTATCATTCTAATATTATTTCACAAAACACAAAAAAAAGGATTTTTTAATTTTATTTTATGGGATAACATTGAAAAATATCATAAATTATATAAATCTTATTCTTCGTGCTGCTTCTAAAATATTTCATCCTTTATAAGACAGAGAGGGTATATAATTTAAGGAACCTAATAAATTTATTCTTCAAGTAACAATCTCAAACGAAATTGGTACTGGATATGTAAATTTATGTTCCATGCCAAACAAACAAATGTAAGATTTTTCATTTAAAAAATATGTATTCTGAAAATATTAAATGAAAATAATTTTATTGAAAATTAATTTTATATAAAGATTCTGCCAAATTAAATAATTACAAACTAAACAATAACTATGATAGTAACTAAACTGAGTAAACTCCATCTACCATCCCTAAATTATATCTCATATTCCTTAATTACCGTTTCCTCGATACAACTTTTATCATTCTTCTGGCTATCAAAGAGGAAAGATAGGTGTGTACCAGCCTTTCAAGACTGGTGTGCTTGCACTTTATCGCCAGTTTAATCTTCGGATGTATGGGGTTTTGTAGCTTGGTGCTTAAATAGGGCGTGTAATTCTTTACATTTGCACCCCAGCTCCTGGCTGGCTTTCTTCAATAAAATCTTTTGCTGATCAAAATAAGAAAAAAAATCATCTGTGGCATAAACCGTCCGTAAATTATTTAATTATTATTATTTCATCTTACTATCTATTGCAGCCCTTAAGTATGGATGAAAAATGAAGTTTATTGTTGGTTTGACTTTAAAAGTTTGTGTGGCTGATGATGTTGAATTACTTTTTCATTCATCCTTAATGGTGTTATAGATGATAAGATGAGACATCAATAATTAAATAGTTTGAGAATTATTGGTACAATATTTGATAGTTTTAAAGTGATTAAGAAGCATAAAATTTAGTTCAGGAATGATAGGTGAGATTTATTAGCTAGATTTTTTAAATTTAGTGTGTAATTAAATCACTTTTGAACAAAATTCTATATTCACCTAACTTTGTTTTTTTTTTTCTCTAACATAGTCTACTTTATTTTAATTTTTTTTATTTGTAAGTTGAACACCTAATAATAATAGTCTGCAAAGAAAGGACAATCATGCAACAAGTTACTGCAAAAATGTATTTGCCACATTCGTTACTTCGGAAACATATTTGCAAATTGATGTATGATTTTGAGACAAACGGTGGAATTAGCTTTCTATATAAGAAGAAATTATAATGCCATAACATGATTTAATAGTACTACGATTTTAATACATAAGTTTTTGCGGGTCGTTTAGTATTACGGATAATTGTGGATGAACCGAATCGTTTATCCCACATGTTTCAAATGTAACGACACTTTGATTTTTTGGATCTCTTGGCCAATGAATTTGAAGCGGATGTGAAGTCTTGGGAAAATGAGAGCAAATTTGTCTTCTTGCTGGTAGAAATTTCAAAGTAGATATCGATGCATGAGATGGATTACATGTGGACAGGATCAATTGCAGCGAAGACTAGGATGCGGCTGATCTAGGGCTTCTCTTGGCAATAAGAAAATGGAAGGAACTGTCGGCCTTGCCTGCTACTTGGGGCCCATTAACATATATAAGGAGCAACCAACTGCAACGGCTAATGTGTACGGAAGTGAAATGATAAATATTAGGATTGTTCGCTCAAATTTAAAAAGCTTAAAAATTTTAGTTTGTTTAGGATTTTGTGTTAATTTTCTTATTTTTTTAGGATTTATTTTTTCTATTTTGATATAATTTGAGTTTAAGCGTGACCTATGAAAAGATTTGTTATATTAGGGTTTTGAGTATGGGAGAAAAACAAATGTGGTGAAGAAGTAAGATATGAGGGTTTTAAGAATGAAGAGAGGTCCGGAAACTGGAAAGGGTTAGGACAAAAAGCTTTTTATTATTTTCATATCTTATAATTGTGTGAGGGTAAGATTATGAGGTTATCAGTAGTGTAGAAAGGATCTATAAACTAGTGTGAGTACTAAAGACATACCTATACTATAATCTGTATATTTTGTTCGAGTAAATTTCTCTTATCTATAGATGTATGCTACTTAAGAGCTGAACTACGTTAAATTCATATGTTCTTCTCTGATCGTGTTTGTTATTCCATTGCGTGTGATGAATGGTTGAGAACTTTTTCCCAACAAGTAGTATCAAAGTTTGTGGTTTGGTCTTGACATGGTGGAACTTGTAGTGCGTTATTGGTATGGTGGAGCTTGTGTCCATGTGTGTCAATATTCGTGATGTTGTTTTTTGGAGTTGTGTTCGTGTTTTTCGCACTCATTTGCTTTCATTACTGTGTTTGTGTTTTGAAGATATTTTGTGACATTTATGTTTTGTATTGTGATCGTGATAGTGTGTTTGTGTTGTTCATGTTCATGGTGAAGAACTTGAGTCAAGGTGGAGATTGTTGGGTTTGTTGGCTCAAATTCAAAAAATTTAAGAATTTTAGTCTGTTTAGGATTTGGTATTAGTTTTCCTATTTGTTTGGGATGTAGTTTTCTTATTTTGATGAGATTTGGGTTTGTGTGTGGCTTATGAAAAGGTTTGTTGTGTTAGAATTTTGAGTATGAGAGAAAAACTAATGTTGTGAAGAGGCAAGATATGAGGGCTCTATAGGAAGAAGAGGTTCATAGGTTGGAGAGGGTTAGGGCAAAAAATCTTTTATGATTCTCATATCTTGTAATTGTGTGAGGACAATATTATAAGGTTATCAGTAATGTATAGAGGATACATAGGGCAGCATGAGCACTAAGGGCATACCTCTATTGTAATCTTTCTATTTTGTTTGAATAGATTTTTCTTATTTGTGGATGTTGGCTACTTAAGAGCCGAACCACGTTAAATTTGTATGTGCTTATCTAATCGTGTTTGTAATTTTGGTTCGCATGATGGGTGGTTGAGAATTTTTTCCCAACAAAAGAGATGTTGGTGAGGGAGTTGCCAGAAGTGACAAGCCAAGGAAAGTAATAATGAGTTTTGATGTGGCCAAGGTGGCTTTTGACATGATCGATTCAAATAACAAGATGGAGAGGGCGCGTGCCTATAGGGACCAGTCGAAAGCCAAGTTCAGCAATGGTGTTTGCACCAAGGGCCTAATCTACCACTACAACACAAATGTAGGATAACGACTGATTAGCAATTGAAATTCAGTCACTAGTTTCAGTTGTTCCATCGTTTCTCTCTTGTAGTATACAATGTCATA
Source organism: Aquilaria sinensis (assembly GCA_005392925.1). Classification (NCBI taxonomy): domain Eukaryota; kingdom Viridiplantae; phylum Streptophyta; class Magnoliopsida; order Malvales; family Thymelaeaceae; genus Aquilaria; species Aquilaria sinensis. The sequence goes on from SMDT01001796.1 coordinate 97,155, forward strand.
GGAGAGCTAGTGACCTATGTCAGGTATTACAACTGACATGATCACATTGGGGAGTCAACATTCCTGATGGAGGTAAAAAATGGGCAATGGGGTGTTTTTTTTCAACAAAAAATTATCTAGGGTGGCGGTAGGTTTTGAGGGGGGCCATCGTTTATTGCCTTAAGGGCATGGGCAACAACTCCTAAGGTGGACTGCTGTTTGAGCTGGTCCACTCCATGGGGACCATGATACAACAATCACTGTTATGCCGAAATCCATGAGAGAGGTCATTTTAACGACACAGTCTGGGGCGTGGTTGAGTGCAATATGCTTAATGATGCAGACACCCACTGGAAGGAAACACATGGACATTTGGTGGCTAAGGTGACCATGGGCAAGAGTACCACTTTCGAGTTCATGGCAATTCTCAAACTTGTCTGATAGGCTATTGTGTGTGTATATTTACCAGCTCTAGTATTGTCTTAATTAAGTTTGAAATAGTATATACTTCTGTTATGGTCCAGCTAAAACATATGTCCTCCTCATCCTAGCTAGTTCCTTCTGTTGTGAATTGTATGTAATGAATAAAGAGCTGTTGCCTATAAGGCTTTGTTTATAATCAATGTAGTAGGCTTTGTTTGTAATGAATGTTGAACCACGGATTAAAATTATGATTGATAATTTTTTTTTGTTAAGGAGATCCACGGTGCAAAATACAACATAGGGTCTACGTCTTACACTAGTCCCAAAAATTTTAAGCCAATACGATATATATATATATATATATATATATATTAAAAAGTATGAAGGTGCATAAATGTTGAACGATTTTTTTGCCTCTAAAATATAGTTTATTGAATTACTCTATATAGACCTATTATTTTAATTAAACTATTTTACAATGATTGGCCTTTTTGCCCTTAAAATTTATTCAATTGTAATGCTCTTAATAAAAAAATTATTGTACGATTCCATTGCTAACACGGTTTGTGCACCTCTCTTCTTACTTATTGTAGGATTCACTTGCAATTTAAGGGTAATACTATTATAATACAAACAACCCTATAAATTATAAACTAACCTAATCATCAATTCTAAAAAATTCCCTTTTGCATGTTCTTCTGTCAATTTTCTCCCAAGCCTCCAATTCAGCGAATAATAGGAAGCTAGTCTATTAACCTCTTCTATTGGGTTTTTTAAGTTTTAGCTGAAGATACTCTGACTCAGGAGCTCTGATTAAGCTTCATTACATAACTGGATGAAACTGCATATGAAGAAAAATATCATGCAGTTAGATTAAAAAGAAAAAATAGGGTCTGCAAACTGCACATGGGTATGTATGATAGTGTTTTCAAAATCTTCAAAATCTTTGTCCAATTTGCACATGCATATGCACGCTCATATATATAACATTAGTTTTGATATTCGACCAAACTATACATGTATATGATGATGATTCTAGCTTCCTGCAATTTTTTTTATTTCATATAAAAGCAATTTGTCTTCTAACCAATTTTTTTTCCCACACTTATTAATCATACAAGAGCAAACTATTGCTACATCCGTTCGGCAAAGAAGAAAACATTTTTCTTTCATGCAAGAATATAGTGAAAATTATATAGAAAACACCCAAGTATGCAATATCCAAAGCAAGAGGCACAGAGCAAGATCTCTTCATGCACTTTCAACTAAACATACGCAATAAGGTAAGGTTCTACTAGAGTAAATACACATACCAATTAAATTTATCTTAATAACTTACTTTCCTATTATTGTTAATAGGAACCTTTGTTACTATCCCATCAATCTCTGAATCCCATGAAGTACATGTAATGAGAAATTGCATTCATTGTAATTGCAAGAAGTTTGAACATGAATCACTGACTTTCTGTTGCCAAAATGGCAAAGTTACATTAGCAAAATCAAATATTTCAGATAAATTATATGATCTGTATATATCACAATTAAAGGAAGCAATGGCATTTCAAAAAGACATAAGGGCATACAATAGTATACATGTTTTTACATCTTTTGGGGTTAAATTGGACATGAATCTCGCAAGTTCAAAAGATGGTGTTTATACTTTTCAAGCGCTAGAACAAGTATACCATGTACTACCATCTTTGGCTTAAGTAGGAGACAAACCATGCTATTTCTAAATGTATTTCTATGACACATATAATGAAATCCAAAATAGGATGCAAGCTTTAAAAGATACGACTTTATCTGAACTAGGTAAACACTTTTTGAATACCTATATTTATTGCTAGACAAATATAATTATCGTTATTCAATTATTATTTTTTTACCTTCCTATATTTAATATGTTTTGTCTATTTGTTCCTAAATTGATTATGAGGAAAAACTTCTACTTAGGTACTTCCTCACCTTACTTGATTCATTTTTATCTGTAATAAGCTCCCACTTTTATCTTCTCAGATTCAATATCACCATTATTGTACAAAACCTATAAAGGGATGACAAAACCATTTACTCATACATATAAGTGGCTAAGAAAAGAATAAAGGAAAAATTTAAAAAGAATTCTACAAGGTTTTACATTACCTCGTGGTTCTTTTAAATGGGATCAAGTGAATCAATGATGACTTTCATAGAACATGTCACATATTGTGCATCATAAAAAATGTATGATGGGGAGAAAACAAAATCTTCAATGTTTCAAACATCAGAAGAGCTATATTCATTGATCAACCATAGGAAAGACAATGTGCAACAAGAGAAAAAAATGCCTCATGGGATGGTATATATTTGGAATCAAATTGATGCAGTAGGATGGTTATACGTAAACATACTATATGTTAATATGCTTTGTCTATTTTTTTCCTTCCTATATTTTAATATGTTTTGTTTATTTTTTTAAAGTGGTGACAAAGATAAAGAAAATCATGGAGGTTAATCCATACAACCAGTTTTTTCAAAGGTTGAAAAATGAATCCCTTGATGAAGGCTTCAAAATTCAGATTATTCTTGTATATGTGAATTTTGATCAAAGGGTTTATAATTGATCATCGGCTAATCAATTTGCTGCTATTTGGGTTGAAGGAAAAAATCACAATGCCCCATCAGAAAGACAAATTATAGTTCAAGCTTATTCAGGTAAAACATATACAATTTGGCATTACTATGGATGCTATGATACCTTACAGTATTCATTGTTATATTCGAAAGGTGAACCTGGATGGCATTTTGCCATTAATAAAGTGAATTCTAATCGTATGAGCCAACATGCAAGTCAAAGAACAACGGAGACCTTACCAACATATAATAATGCCGATGATATTATTGATGCAGAAGTCAATTGAAGTATGTGATAGTGTTTATATAATTTCTATCATAAAATATTGACATGAATTAGCCAACTATAGTATAATTCTTACTATTGAGAACTTATTTCTTTGACCAATTCCTAGAAATTTTCCTGATACACCAAATCTACATTTTTTTTTAATTTTTCATTTTGATATAATATCTATTATTATTGTAACAAAATTACCCTTTCTTTTTTTGCAGCACCACTTACACAAAATCGCAACAAAGAATCTTGTAAAGAATACTATTGTTATAGGTTACAAATTAGAAATGATGGCAACTGCATATTACTTTATGCTCATAGATTACTCCAACAGTTTATAGTTGATCAGTATATTAAGCTAGAGACAACAAGGCTTGATTATTATAGATATAATAAAAAAGGGATCAGATTTGAAATAAGACAACGAATTGTTAATAGTGTAATAGATGAGAAATGAAAAAGGGTGAAGTTGGGAAAATATTAATTCTTTCAGCATCGTTTATTAGTGGTCCCCTAGATATATGAAGGCGGTACTCTTAGATGTAATGACCTTGGTAGAGCGGTTTACAAAGCCTAATTTATTTATAATAATGACATGTAATCCAGATTGGAAGAAAATAATTGATGAGTTGAAATGTGGCCAACGTGCTTAAGATAGACCTGATATTATATTTAGAGTATTTCGTGTAAAACTAGAAGATTTGAAGGAATAACTATTTAAGAAATAGATTTTTGGTCAAGTCGCTGCTTTGTGTTTATGTCATGGAATTTTAGAAAAGAGGTTTGCCTCATGCACATATTTTGATTATACTGAAACAAGGATACAAGATTACATCTACAGATCAGTTTGATAAATTTGTTTCTGTTGGAATTCCTAATAAAGAAAAATATCCTGAACTATATGAATCAGTTGTGAGACATATGATACATGGGCCTTATGGAAATTATAGGAAAACAAAATTGTGCATAGTTAATGGTAAACGCAAGTTCCATTATCCTAGACCATTTTGTTTAGAATTAGCTTAACGAAAAGATGGCTACCCATTATACAGAAGGAAGAATGATGGCACAATTATACAGGTTAGAAGGAAAACATTTGATAATAGTTGGGTTGTTCTATACAATTCTTATCTTCTTAGCAGATACAATTGTCATATGAATGTAGAAATTTTCTCTACAGTAACAGTAGTTAAGTACATTTACAAGTACATCTACAAAGGTCATGACAAGGTTGTTATTTATATTGCCCATGACAATAGAGACACTTTTATTAATGGGATAAAATAATTTCAGGACGCAAAATGGGTATGCCCTCATGAAGCTTTATGGAGAATTTATGAATTTGATTTGAGTAAAATATTCCTTCTAGTGATAAACATGCTAGTTCATCTTCCAAATCAACAGGCTATCAACTATAGAGAGGAGAAAAATTTAGAGAATGTTCTGGAGCAGAGAAATTCAAAGAAAACCATGCTCATTGAATATTTTGACTTTTATGCAAATACTATGAATCCTCTAAAATACTTATATAAGAAATTTCCTGAGCACTATGTTTGGAATAGACAATCTCAAATCTGGTCAGAAAGGAAAAATAGACAAGTCATTGGTCGTGTTAACGGAGCTAACCCATAAGAAGGCGAAAGATATTACCTAAGACTTCTATTAAATTATGTTAGAGGCCTTACTTTATATGAGGATTTATTGATTGTTAATGGTATTTAATATCATTCTTTCAAAAAAGTTGTAGAAAAAAAAGATCTTCTTGAGTCTTATGAAGCTATTGCTAAATGTTTAAAGGAAGCTAGTGCATATCAAATGCCATAGGCACTTTGAAAACTGTTTGCAATTATGATGTTTTATTGTCTACCAAAAGATGTGAGACACTTGTAGAATACTTTCTTTGAAGCAATGTCTAAGGATTTTAAAAGAATGCATGGACAAAGCAGCAAAACCATCATATTAGAAACATTACAAAGTATAGACTATTTCTTAGAAGGTAAGTTTTATTTTTTGTAGCAAAATAAGTTGCTATTTAAAAATTTTATGTGCATATTCATTACTGTTCGTTGCATTAAATTAAATCCTCATTTTTATTTTGTTTTTAAATTTGCAAACAAATAAAGTATGGGCTCAACCATCAATAAATACGACTTGCCAACTTATGATCACGAGTTAATAAACAATGAAGGGTTAGATTGCAAGGAAATTCTAGAGGAAATGTCCGTTCAAATCCCTCGTGAGGATTTTGATGCAGAAGAAAAATTGAACCAAGAGCAAAGGATAACATTCAACACAATATTAGATCAAATATATTTAGGGAAAATGGTGTATTTTCTGTTGATGGTCCTGGAGGAACAGGTAAAACTTTCCTTTATTAGGCTTTACTTGCAAAAGTAACATCTAGAGATATGATTGCACTAGCCCCAGTAACTTCTAGCGTAGCAACATCAATAATGCCTAGAGGTAGAACTATACATTCAAGATTTAATTTGCCATTAAACCATACTGATGCAAGTTTATGTGGGTTTTCAAAGCAAGATGCAGCAACTAAACTATTGAAACAGGCTACACTAATTATATAGGATGAAGCACCCATGGCGAAGAGTTTTGCTGTGGAAACATTTAATTGTAGCTTAAGGGATGTGATGAATAGCTTAGAAAGCTTTGGAGGAAAAGTTATTGTTTTTGGAAGAGATTTTTGACAAGTTTTACCTGTTGTTCCACGTGCCACTAGGACTCAAATAGTTGATACAAGCTTTGTTAAATCATACATTTGGAGAAATATAGAAATACTTAAACTTGTGCGGAATATAAGAGCAAGATCAAATTTGAACTTTGGTGAATTTTTATTGAGAGTTAGGGATGGAGAAGAGCCTTCAATTGAAGACAGTTTGATTCGACTTCATGAGGAAATAGTCATTAAACATAATGACAATAGATCTTCAAAAGACATTCTTATTAGAAGCATCTTTCTATTTGTAACCAGAAACTATCAGTCCATGGATTACATGATCAAACGTGCAATTTTGACAACGAAAAATGAGTATGTGGAAGAACTAAATGAAAGGATGGTCAATATGATTCCAGGTACATCTCAACCCCTATAAATGAATAAGTTTCTTTCAAAAAATCAGATGCAAGATTTTGAGTTAACTAAAATATGTTTTGCACAATATTCTTTCTGCATGCTACTTCATATTAAAATAGAATTATCTAATTCAAGATATCATATTTAAATGGTGTTCTATAATATTTTTATGAGGTTATAGACTTCTGTATATTTTGCTAAGAATTAATACTAATACTAATACTAGAAAAGCAATTGCTAATTATTCTTAATTTTGACAAACAAGTGAAGTGAGGACATTTCTTAGTAGATTGGTCTATACATTACTAAGAATTAATACTAATACTAGAAGACCAATTGCTAATTATTATTAATTTTGATAAACACGTGAAGCGAGGACATTTTTTAGCTTTGATCAAGCAGAGGATATTGAAACAAGCTATTATTACAATGATGAATTTTTAAATACATTGACACCTAATGGTCTACCAGCCCATAAGTTGGTCCTAAAAGTAAATTGCCCAATCATGTTACTTCGGAATTTGAATTCTTCTATTGGCTTATGTAATGACACAAGACTTATCTGCAAAAGGTTTAATACAAATCTCATATATCGTGAAATTGCAACTGGACAATTTGCGGGAGAAAAGGTTTTTCTTCTCAAAATTCCTTTAAAACTAATAGAGAGTGAACAATACCCATTTAAGTTCACACATAAACAATTTCCAATCTGGCTTTGTTTTACAATGACTATAGCAAAGCACAAGGCCAGACAAAACCAAATGTTGGAATTTATCTTTCGGAAAATATTTTTTTCACATGGGCAATTGTATGTTGCATTATCTAGAGGAATCATAATGGCTATGACTATAGTTTTAGTCAAAATGGGACGCTCCAAACACAGAATAGGGACACACAAAAAGAATGTAGTATACAAAGAAGTGCTACTAGCTTTTTCATAAACTATTGTATCAAAATATCTACTACTTTTTCCTTTTACTATACTAATCAATTGCTTTCAAAAGCCTTTGTCCTTTAATACTATTATTCTAAGCATAATAACTGTATATTTAACATTTAGTTGTGTTTTTTTACATCTTTATCCATTATTAAATATTGTTATCTAATTAATAAAAAAATGTTAATATACTTTTAATTTGTAAAATAATATACCAATTTGTATCACTCATAGGCATTAGATGTGATGTCATCTCCCCATACAGTATACCAGCATTTGGTGCTTCATCCATCCAATCCAATGGAATAATCAACATATACACTAAATCCTTTGAAGATAGTAATAGTATATCATATGCTACTCTCCAAATAAAAATTGCTTCTCAGAACTTCCTACAATAACAAAACAACAATAATTATAAAGGGATGACAAAACCATTTACTCATAAATATAAGTAGCTGAGAAAAGAATAAAGAAAAATCCAACTTTCAGGGAAAAACACTGAATAAGAACTTGAATAGGTTTATTTTTCAAATTTTACCACTTGAATGACAATATATTATGAAATCTTACTATCTGGTAAATTCATGCTAAAGTTTTTTGTCACAATCTAAAAAAGAAACCATTGAAAAATAGTGTTTTGCAATATATTAACAATATATTATGTTATAATTAAATAATGTTAGAAAATTTGCATTGTATTATTATTTATACAATACTTTATAAGCTTACATTATAATATATAGTATTAGTAATAATATTATTGATAATTATTATATTATTATGATAATATTATATTATTATCAAACTTAAACTATACTTTTTTAGTTGAAATTATTACGCAAGTTACATGCTTCAACTGAATATGGGAGTCTACCATTGGAGATTAAAAATAGTTTATAATTTAGTGCTCAATGATGTTAAAGAGAAGTCTTGGTACCTTGCATATAATAAATGCTCTAAAAAAGTAGTTTTCAAGAAGACAGGAAAAGCTTACTGTTACAAATGCAATGCTTTAGATATCGGCTATCATGAAAGGTAATAAATATATACTTATTCCATGAACGCCCTACATTATATAGGATTTCTATATAATCAATTTATGCACTATTTCAGATACATGCTTATGCTGGAAGGTACAGATAATGAAGAAACAGCAACAATTACTCTCTTTGAAGCAACAAGCTCAATTACATATTGCCCAATATCAACTTATCTTGAATCTTTGAGCATAACTACTATCTCATTTAAGATTGAAAAAATATTGAATATAAATACATTTACATTTGTATGTATACGTCATATATGTTCCATATCACTTACAATTGTTTCCTTATTCAAAAATAGGAACCACAAGGTGATTACTTCTACAACAATTTAATGCCATTTGTGAACAAGGAATTTCAATTATTTGTCCCTATAAATGATAATCACACTACAAAGACTGAAGCTAAGAGAAGAAGAATGGTTGCAAAAAAAACTTTTAAGGTTCAACCAAAATTGACATTTCGAGAAAGCTCGAAGACACAAAACATGAAAAAAAATGTAGTTGTAAATAAGAAGAAAAAGAAACACGACAAAGAAAACTTTCAGGAAGATTCATGTGGACTCAGCCAGGACAAAACACCTGAAGCTGATGACGATGATAGTGATGATAAGCCCCTCATAAATCTCATTAGAAAGAAGCATAGGAAAATATCACAACTCAAAAGGTTATAGGTTTGCAACAGATTGTTTGCTTGATTGCTTATATATTATTTCCAAATTTTTACTGTAAAATTCTTAAATTCCAAGGTCCAAGCCGGGTGAGGGAACCAAGAGTGAGTAAGAGAAACAGCAAAACATTTAATTACTTCCTTTGTTCAACCAAAACTGGAAAACTAAGGAAAATAATGGCCAGATCAAGATCAGCTACTATTTGGTGTATTTTTTCAATTACCGTTTCCTAGGATTTGTCTGAAAAGAAGTTAAAACCATAATTTATTCCTAATCTCATATCTCTTTCAACCAATAACAAGAATATATTGCTTAGATTATGGAGTAATATTACCATATCATTTGATGAAGCACTTACATTATATACTCGCTGTAGCACAGAATAAATGAAACAAGCAGAAGCTCCGACCATCAACCCTATATCCTATATGTTCTGGCATTGCTGGTTAGGTGGCCATCAAAGTTCCATTACCCACAAGCTGGAATCTGACGCTCACTCTCCCAGTCACAAGCCACTGCTCTTTAAGCTCATCTGATTGCTTTCAATCACTCGCTAACCATTACTCATTAAGCAATCGATGGAACGGTGGCTGGCAATGGTCCATCGCCCATAACCTTCACAAAGCCACTCACACTCCCCATTAACCATCGCTGTAATCTATCGGTCTGCTCGTTTGATTCATGGTTATTAAAATCCCGACTTAGGTCTTAGAAACTTACGTTTCTACGACTCTAGAAACAAAAAATGTTTCAAGTCTTAATAAAAACTTACATGTAAGTAGAAACAAGTAGAATCTCGACTTTAGTCTTAGAAACTTAGAAATTTTACTACTTTATGTTTCTTTGTTATTATATTAAATTACCTGAAATTGGGCTAAAAAATGAAAGCAGGCAAAAAATATATTAATTTATTACCCAATTCAATCTTTATACAATCAAACTAGACTAATTTAGATTAAAATAAAAAAAATAAATAAAGATAACAAAAAAAAATAAAAATCATCTATTATTTTTTCTTTCAGGCTTCTAATGTCGCTTGATTACTCTTTTTCACTATGATTTTAATAATCTTAGTTGTCAAGTTTATATAAATGTGGTTGTAGGCAAAGAAAATGCCAATGATGATATAAATATTTGCATAAATGAGTTTAACCTATTAAATGATAAAACTAAAAAAAAAAAAAAAAAAGACATGAATTTAGAAGATAATAATATTATATTATCATTGGTCATAATATTTCTTGTGTTCCATTAGATAATTTAGATGTTTTCAACTTTTCATTTATGAATTGTGAATTGGAATTTATTTTTTTTGTATTATATGTTTATGTCATGGCATTTTTATGGTATTAAAATATTAGTAAGTGAAAAAATTATATAATATGAACTTCCTGAAATAATTTAGATGACTATATTTTTTTATCTTTTTCTAATAGTTTTTTTTTATAGAATCTTACGATTCTACAACTTTTTACGACTTTATGACTTTAGAAAAACCAAAACAACTCTAGGTAGAAACCCGACTTTAACAACCTTAGTATGATTGCTTCTTAATCTACCCATAAATGATAAAATGCAACAAAACACCTCCATCTTTCAATCCCTTTTCTTCTAACACCATATTGTACACTTATCAATGCAAGATCATTGGACAAATTTCATCACACTATCTAACGTCCTAAATGCGTTCAACAATTCAAAAATACCCTTTATAAGGATAAAACTTAAACATTAACCAACAATTTATATTTCTACAAAAATTTATTAATTCATTCTTGACTAATTATAATGGCTCCATCGCTACTTACGAAAACTATACTCACGTGCAACGCGTGTGCACCAACACTATTATGTGTGTGTGTGTGTGTGTGTGTGTGTGTATGTCCTTTTGAAGTATTTCTAATCAGGTTTGACAAGTCATTTACATATATCATCGACAATTATCAAGACAATGTGTTTTACAAACATTTACGTGTATAATTTTTTTTTGAAATATATTCATTTTGCCCCTACAAAAATTTCTATGGTGCCCCTATTCACTTAAAAGTGATAAGAATTACTAGGATAATTATAGAATTTAGCACAAAAAAATGAAAAACATTGTTAAAGAGTAAAAATAATAATAAAAAAATCTAACCTAACTATCTAAGGGTCCCAAGAAAATACTAAAATTAAAAACAAAAAAATTCATCTTTTCCTTCACATTGCCACACTTCGTCTCCATTCTCTATTGCTGCACTACCCTATTTTGCATCTTGGTCAAATATAAATATGCATTGTATTCTTCTTTGCTAGTTTTTCAGGTATTCTACAAATTTAGAATCCTAATATATCAATTTGTAGGATTTTAAGTAGTATATATGATTATGTGAAATTTCTACAATGAATATTGTGAAGAATCGATTACAAAATTGACTGAGAGATCAATCGATGAATGATTGTTTAGTTACTTACATTGAAAAAGATTTACTTAGTAGCATAAGTAATGAGATGATCATGCAACATATTCAAACTTTCAAACCTCTTTAGGGATAGTTGCAAATGTAAACATATAGTACTAACAATATTTTTATTGCCACGCTAATATACTTTTTTGGCTCCGCCCCTACTTATATATTAATGACATAGAACATTAAAGAACAACATAAACATATAAATCGGCCAATAAAAGCTTACGCATCCATGTGATACCGAACGAAAGGAAAGAACTGGATCAAGCCGAACCTTCCATGCAAATAAGGATAATCCTAGGAGGAATAACCAATACGTGATTGGATAACAAAAGAAAAAATGATGGGAAGGAAGGAAGAAATGTTGTGGCTTCATAGTCCATTTAGCTCAAGATTATTCCATCTTTGTATGCCTGTATGGTTGAGCAAGAAAAGATTTTCCACATTATCTAATTCAATCTCTTTCAGTCACTGACTGTTCGACAACTCTGCCATGCCTACCCTAAACAATATCATCTTTCCCTCCTACATACTTGTTCTACCAAACTCTTCCTAATTGCAGCCCCCATACCTTTCGCTGGAAATCCATGAGATCCTTCACACACAACGGACTTCATCAAATATGACCCTTAACACTAATCAGGCTTTTTGTTATGAAATCAACTACTTAGCTCCATTTTGTGTCACTCTCAATTACTATTATCTCGTATTCCTTGGAATGGATTCTTTAGAATCGCTCAATCTGAAACTAGCACTTTTACCTTGTTCTCCATTATTTCCCTTATGCAATCTCTAGAAAATGTTGCTTTGCAAATTGGTTCTTGTATTTTATTTTTGTTGCAAATTGAATTTAACATGATAGACTAAGGAAACATAGAATTCAGAGTTGAGACCATGGTTATCAGAGTCATGACTTGGGTGGCATGATTGCAAATTTTAGATAGCAGAAAATTATCTGAATTGTGTGGAAGGGTAGAATCATATGATTGTACAAACCAGATTGTAGAATCTTTGGGAGTTTATGATTTTATTAGAACTTGCAATTTACTCCTTCCATCATAAAAAAGATGAATCATATTCTTTTTTAGGCCCTTTTAAAAAGGATGAAGTGTTTCGTTATTTGGAAAGTTCTTAACATCCAATTTGCCTTACTGCCGTCATTAAACTCTTATTACACAAAATCTTGTAATGAATTTTTTTAATCTTTATTAAAATTTTCACTTCACAAAACCGCAAATGGATTATTTTTTCTTTTTAATCATCACTTAAATTCTCATTACACATAACCCGAAAATGATTCTTTATTTAGTTTTCGAGGAAAAATGAAAAAATTATCATAAACTACACACATCTTAGTTTTTGTACCCAATGAAACGTATTATCCTTTATAGGTGAAAAGGAATACTTTTTTAGCAATCCTAGAACTTTTTTCCTTATTATATTTAAGTCTTACGTGATAAAAAGTTCAAGTACAACTAAAAAAATATCCTATTTAGTTACAACATATCCTCCTAACAACCTCCAAAACTTAACTTTTTTTTCTTACCTTTAGGCCCCAATGCAACCAATTTTTTGCATAAAAAACATAAAAATGTCTTTTATAATTATAATATTTCCTTCTAATGACCACTATACTTATCCTCCATAAACCTATATAACTAGAATTTGGTTCGATCCTAAAAATTTGATTCTATAATTTATGATTCATGAAAGATAAAAATAATTATAGGTAGAATCCTGATTGTAAAAGCTTTGATTGAGACTCTCGACTATGAAGCAAATCTTTGTAGCCCTTTTTTGACAATTGTTCTCACTTTAGGCTCCGACAACATTTTTGAGTCTCATGAGCCAAAATAAAGCACCATAGGCCCTCCAACACCATTTCCTTTAGTTGTGAATCTGACCTATATCTCTTCTCTCATTTTCTCCTCCAAATCATTCATGACCCCCTTAATTTCATCGAGCGGCTAATATAAGATTGTATTTCCAAGTATATATTTTCCCATGTTTGCACTTGTAAACTGTAAATTTGTAGAAGTTATGCCTTTTGGCATTGAGGAATTATGATTAGAGAATAATTTTGGCTTGATTTCAAAATTTGTTGCCTAATTATTAGAGATTGACTATGATAGAGGCAATGATGGGCTGAATTAGGGGCAACAAATGGTGGATTTTGGATTCAAGGATAATAGATGCAACGAAAAGTCATGGCTAGAAATGTTAGCTTATGGTCACAACCTCTTACTCTTGGCTTTGGCATGCTAGCTTCTCTAGGAAATTGACTCTATTTAAACTAGCTAAAAGTTTCCATGTGGGAAAATTTATAGTTATTGCTGGCACGTGATCATTTATCACCACATTAGCACCTTGAAGTTAAGACAATGGTTGATTTGCATTAACTTGTAATATGAGTGGTGGATTTACTTCTAAAAAAGATCTTTAGTGGCATATGTCACCAACTGAATAGTCCTTTTCTCCAAGGCTAGCTGTTGACACCCAATTTTGTCTGGATGCTGACTTTTGCTTAAGTTTTAGGTTAGAAAACTTAGTTTATGGGACATTTTCATTTTTAGGGATTATTTGCTCATTTGTTAGGAGTTTAGGTCATTTTTGTCATTTTAGGGTTTTGCATACTTAGTTAGTCTATTCACATTTAGGTTAAATTGTTATTTTTTTCTACAAATCTTTAGAAATTTTAAGTGGTCATTTAGGGTAGAAATATGAGTTAATTTAGTTTAGGTACTAATTTGGAGTCCTAAAGGTCTTGTAAGGTCAATTTAGCAAAAATGGGAAAGTTTGGGAGAAAACTAGGAATTTTTAGAGGATTTTAGGAAAAAATTGGAAATTTTGAGGTAAATTTGTCAGAACTGGAGAGTTTAGGGGCAAATTTCAGGATCCTGAAAGTTTGAGAAAATCTGGAAAATTTTAGGAAGTTTTGGGCTCAATTAACAAATCCTTAAAGTTTTGGGTCAAATTGAAATTCGCACATAATTTAGGGCAAGATCAGCAGCTTGGGAGTTTTGTTGGACTTAAACTGATACTTTACCAGATTATATCCTAATCTTCTCAAAATTAAATTTAGATCAAGTTTAAACTCTGTAAAACCTAGCTAATCTCGACTAGCCACTCTTAGTATAAGTATGGGCATTAATTGTTGCAAAGGGGGCAGAAAATTCGAAACCCTAAGGTGGCATTTAGTTGTAGAAAATTTTCCCATTTCTTTTTTTCAAATTTTCTTTGATGAAAGTTTGAGTGTATGACATGTTTTAAGGATATGGAAAACTTTGTTTTCTAAGCTTTTGGAAAATTCATGTGTTAAAATAAAAAACATCTAAAAAAAATTTTATATTTTATAACATGAGTTTTCTAAAATTTAGTAAACAAGGTTTTCTACATTATTAAAACTACCTATGCACTCAAACTTCTATCAAAGAAAATTTGAAAAAGAAAAATAAGAAAAATTTTCACATCCAAACACCACCTAAGCTTCCGGTGAAAAAAAGGAGAAACTGCAGCCCAAGTATCCTATTTTCTCTCCACCCTTCCCCAGAACCCTAAAGTTTTTTCTCCTTGCGCCGCCACCCCTGTCTCCCTCTCCCAGCTGACGCTTTAGCATACCCGACGCTTCACCTTCCCTCTCCACCCGACGACACTTCAGCTTCCCTCTGCTCTGTCACGCCGCCGCCGCCTCGTCGTCTCCCCTTTCGCAGTCCGACCTCGCACCGCTGTCTCCGGAAGCCTCCCGCACCCGCTCGTGTTCGCTCCAAGCCCTACCGTCATCGTCCTCCTCCGTCCCACCGTCTTCAACGTTGCCGGCCACCATACTCCCCTCCCAGGAGCCGCTATAGCCTGCGCCGTCGAATCCAAGTCGGCCTGTTTCGCCCAGACGTCGCCGGAGAGGATAGAATCGAGACCAGACCCGGTTACTCCATCGCGACCCGACCCGTTCTCGTCTAGCTCCGATTGGATCATCAACTCTGCTGGGTAGAACTCCTCTTCAGCCCTCTGACTTTTTGTTTCATTGATTAAGTCACTAACATGTTTCTCTTTTTGCAGATAGGCCATTAATAGCAAGCTTTTGATATTTATTTTTCTTTGTTTTCTTTATTTATTTATTCATTTGACCCCATTAAATTTGTAATGTCTCTCCAAAAATTCAGACATAATTACTGAGGTAAGTTAGTTATTCTAGTAATTTAATGTACTTAGAATATTTAATGTAAGCAAATTCTTGATTTAATAAAGTATAGTAACTTAAAGAGAATAAAATTGGTCATTTAAGAAAACCGGACCAAGAAGGGCATTTTAGTTATTTCATATAATGATCCATTTTTATTTCACGGTTGGATAGAGGATGGAAAATTATTAAATTTAAGGTATTACGGTTTTTCATGATTCTCACTCTACCCTGCTGAAATTGTGAATTGATTAAATTGTCTGAAAATGGTTTATGTGTAACTGTCAAAAGTATTAGGCCTAAATTGCACGTATCTCAAAGCTGAGGACTGGGCGTGTAATTAAGGTAAAGAAGGATTCAGATGCAGAATAATGTCGGTTTTGGTCCTAATTTTTCTGTTCGGTCCTGGATAAGTCCCCAACGTACTATTTTGTACAAAGAAGGCACCATGTGCGTGGCATGTGCAATTAAAGCCTACATAAGTTGACTTTCCATTAATTGCTCAGCCATCTTCTTCCCCCAGATCCATACCACCCAATAGCACTCTCTCCCTTTCTAAACACCATAGCTAACCAAATCAAAGCTCCAATCCATCAAATTCAAGCACAATTCAGCAAATTTTTAAAGGAAAATCAAGTATGGAACCATCTTAGGTTTGAATTTCAAGTTACTTGTTGAAGTAACTGTTGTTTTGTTCTTCCCATATTTTTGAGCTTCATAAGGCTCTGTAGCTGCTGGATTTACTGATTTGAGCTTCGTTCTTGTTTGTTTATTAAGGGAAAAACAACAAGAAAAGCTTGGGAATTAAGGTTAAGTAAGAAAGGTAAGAACTAATTCAACTTTTCATTATTTTTGATTAATTCCAAAATTTTTGTGGGTTTATAAATCTAGAATTAAGTGTGTTATAATTAATTTTTGTTAACTTGTGAAGGCAAAAATACGTTTAAAACTCATTTGAACCAAGTTGTTGAAAGAAGGCTAAAAGCCTAGTTATATGTTGATTCGGTTCGGATGTGTCCAGATTTTTGGGTTATTTGTGCTAAAAAAATGGTTGGATTTAATGTGTTTATATTGGTTCTTAGTTTATTATAAGAGAAATAATTAATAGGAACCTAGATTTTTTTGGAGTTGAAATGATACAACACCGAAATCGATGTTGTTGTGTTTTGAGTAAAGGGCTGATTAATTAGAATTCAATGAGAGGGTTATTCCTAACCATTTAAACCATAAGGAATGTTATAATATTGCCCTAATTATGGTTTATTTATGTAGCTAAATGATCAATTAAAAGAAAAATACTCAAGTTACTATAAAGGTACAAAGAATGATACAAAACCGAGACCATAAGGACACTGAAGTTGGTGTTTGCTTACATTAATTATTCAAGGTAAGAGATTTTAAGCTCAAGTTTAAATTGATGCATTATGAATTTTTCTACAATGCATTAATTAAGGGAGTAAGAGGTAGACAAGAAGTGGCTTAAGGACTAAGTAATTAAATAGTCCTTAAGTAAGTATACGGGGTACTAAGTATTCAAGATGGGCTTTGATGCTTAAGAGTACCCTAGTTAAGCTACCAAGCTTAGTAAGAATGAGCCACCAAGTTTAAAAACTCCTTGTACAGTGTGAGTAAGAGTAAGTAATGGCAAGTCAAGCTTGCTAAGGCAAGAGTTAAGCTCTTGTAAAAAGAACAAAGTCGAGAATGGGTTCCCTGCCATAGAATCCGTACTAGTGGCTATTATTCAAGACCTCATAATGTTTTGAGCTCACGTTAAGATGTGTATATATGTTATATATGTTGGGTCCTGAAGTTTATTTTACAGGTATTTAATTCCTTATTGAGAATTTATAATTTTCATTCTCTTAAGTATCACATTGTGCAGATACTAGTAGTGTGAAGCCTAACACCCACTGAAGGGTTGTTAAGCAAGGTTTTGGTGCAGGTATTTAAAATTCCATGAATCATTAATGATTCTAAGTTATTGGTTAGTAATATTATTGTACTAACTAAGTTATTTAAAATAACCTTGACAGATACAAGCAAAATGTACAAGGAGAAGTTGGACCTCTCATTTCTGGAGCTTCTGTGCTCATGTGGGAGTTATTTTGATAGTCTCAGACTTTGTAGATATTGGGTACTTAGGTATCAAGGAGATGCCTCTAGTTTGACAAGTTTGTTCATGGACTTATTTAGTGTATATGTCTGTATATACACTGTGGTTGCTTATGGATGTACATAAGTTAAGTGTTATGTGTACATAATCTAATGCTTGGAAGTTTAAATAAATATATTTATATGACTTCGGCATGTGTTTCAAGTGTTTAATGAATGCCATAGAAAGTATTTTGAAAAGTTTTATTTATTACTTCTTTTCCAAATGCCAAAGTTAAGCATGCAAGTATTAGCTTAGCTATTTGCAACTAAGAGCAGGAATACTAAATCCTGATTTTCCTAAGACCCTGGGAACACCCTATATTAGGGTAAGCGAGAAGGTTCCCTCACAAAATTAGCCATTAAATCTACATAAGAGCATAACATAGGGTGTTTATTTTATTTTTTTTCTTAGGTCTCTTTATTTATCTCTTAATTTTCCTTTAATTTTATGGTTATGTAATTCTATTTTTTTTTTTTATCTCATAATGCGTCTAAGAATTAGGAGAAACTTTATAGAACCAAATTTCTAACACATAACAAATTTTTCAAGAATCTGTTCTTGATGATTTGATAAAATTTCGAGACCAATTATTCATTCAAATCCGATTGGTCTGATAAGATTCACAGCTTTGAATAAGGTGTTCCTTTCATATTCTTAGTGGATTTGATAAAGTCCTGAAATTTTAAAGACATTTAAGATTCCATATCCGGTTGATCTGATAAGATTCACGATTTGAAATTAAATTAAATAAAATTCATAAAAATTACTCTTAATCAAAGATTAGGTGAAGAAATAAAGAGTTAGGAAAAGGTAAAACCGAACCCCATGGTACCAATTTTCGAGTGCTTTAATAAGGTTATTTTAGCGTAACTAACTCATGATCTTAGAATCTCTTGCAGACCATAACAGGTATCCAATTAGCCTATTGAAACTGATTGGTAGAGACTCCCAAAAATACGTTGCTACACTAGCCATTGAGAGGCATGTATCTTAAGTCCAACACCAACTAAGTTCTTGATAGCCAAAGAATTAAATATAGGGGATACAACCTGTGTTACACGCAATTGAGCCATAAGCCTGCAATCAACATCTATAATCATGGACACCAGGCATAGTAGGCATTGATCAGGGGCACATCACATATGTATATTACAGCGATAACATCCATTACTTTTAGAAGGGACCGCTACACTTTTTTCCCCAAGGTTTGGCTTTATTTATTGTTTACCACCAAGTTTGCAAGCTTACACTTGCCCTGTTTCCTTTTAAATATGATCAAAAATCAAATTTTGAGATTTTAATTTAAATTGCCTAAATACATTCTTTGAGGAGATCTAAACTATCTAATAAGAGTTTAAAAATTAAGAAATGGTTTAACTTTTTAATGTTACTTTTTTTAAATGCTAAACAATTATTTTCTCTATTGGTTTAGGAAAAGTTTGGGAGAAAAAGTAGGTATCTGAACCTCTTTTTAAAAGAAGTAAGTGTCCAAACTTCGAGGCTCAGAAAATAAATAGTTTATCAAACATTTGGGAGAGCAATGTGGTTTACCATTTTTTTTCTTTTCTGTAACTGATATGATCAATTGCCTATTAGTTCTATGCTCAACATAATTTAAGAACTCTATAAATCTTCTAGTGCTCAACCAATAAATTATGGTTTTATCCATAGTTCTATACAAATAAATTCATGATTGACCTTTTTCCTCCACAACACAGGTTCAAGTCCTAATGTACCCAGGAGAAAAGGAAGAAAATGACTTATCTGACATGCACCATAGAATACAACACTTAGATTCCTAAGGACTAAGGAACATGCCAATACCAATTTCCATTATTTAACGACCATAAACTGTTGTAATGCTTACATTATTTGAAGAACTACCTCCTTCAGTACTGGAACCAATATGGTCCTTGGAATAAAAGCTCCTCTTCATTACAAATGCAGGTTGTTTTGGGGTTACAACATCAAAGCCATTTTCCAACATGAACACAACGTTGGACATTGTTGGCCTGTCTGTTGCGTGTTCTTGGACACACAACAGACCTATCTGAATGCATCTCTTAACTTGGTCCACAGGGTAGATTTCCCCTAGTGATGGATCAACAATCTCTAGGGCTTTTCCTGCTCTCCATAAGTCCCAGACCTGAAACAGACTCTAAACCATTAAAAGACCGGCTTATTCATATATCAAGGCAATGATGATTAATTGGCTCTGTATTCTTCACTTACATGCCCCACTAAACTGAAGGTAAGGCTATCAGGATAATGCCCACTATTTCTTCTAGCGGTTATGATCTCTAGCAGCAAGACCCCGAAGCTATAAACATCTGATTTTATCGAAAAAAGTCCTTGCATTGCATACTCTGGTGACATGTAGCCACTGTAGTAGCGAAACATAATATTGGGGTGTGTTCATAAGTTAGAAAAGAGAAGAATACCCGTTAAAATAAATTATTAATGAACTTACTATGTTCCAACAATGCGATTTGTATTGGCTTCAAGTTGGTTCCCTTTAAATATTCTCGCCATGCCAAAATCTGAAATCTTGGGGTTTAAGGCTTCATCTAATAGCACATTGCTAGCCTTCAAGTCCCTATGTATGATCCTCAACCTCGAGTCTTGATGAAGATACAAAATCCCTCGGGCTATTCCCAATGCAATATCCATGCGCTTCTCCCAACCTAGCAATGACTTCTTCTTTTCGTCTAAGTTAAGAATCAATGTATTTCCTTCAGTTGATTAATGTTGTGTTCCAAAACTATATTAGCTGAAAAATACTTAGAAGAGGAAAAAAAAGATGTACCAAAAATAAAAGAGTCCAAGCTTTTATTTGGTAGATATTCATAAATTAAAATCTTCTCTTCTCCTTGAATGCAGCAACCTAGAGTCTTTACAAGATTCCTATGCTGGAGCTTAGCTATAAGTGTAATTTCATTCTTGAACTCTTCTTTTCCTTGACCCGAGTACTTTGATAGCCTTTTAACTGCTATTTCCTTCCCATTAGACAACACCCCCTGTAATCACAAACACATTCGGAAGATAATTCTGATTACAACTGCTTAATTCCTTTTTCAAATACCTTGGTACACAAGTTCTATGTACTTGTTGCAATGTTTACTATTTATTTTCATTAGCTGTAATAATATCTGAGCCTCAACCAATGAAGAGATGGAATCAATTCAAATTGCATCATTAAGGTGTATGCATTACCTTGTAAACAGGGCCAAAGCCACCTTGTCCAAGTTTATTATTGGAAGAGAAATGTTCTGTGGCAGTTGCTATGGTGCTTAAATCAAACAAAGGAAGGTCAGCTTTGTTCTCTTCGATCTCATTCTCGTTGAAAGAAGGTTCCAAGAATGAGGAACCTGTTATAAAGTTGGCTGAATTTTGACTATTTCCTCTTATCCCTAGCACAAGTACATCAAACAAGCCAAGTTCTAATGTTTAACTAAGTGGCAGGTTAAGGAATATAATTAAAGATAATGGCTAGTTATAGATAAAGAAAGTTTGCGTAGCTACCTATCCTTCGCCATAAGAAGCATAAAGAAATGGCCATCACAAAAAAGATGGCAGTAACAGAAACTATAATAGCTGCCAATATGCCCTTCTTTTTGAATGGTTCTTTTTTTCTGTAACGAGCTACAAAAAATGGAAGGCATTAATTCTGTGGGCCTCATTAGCTAGCTAAGGTTAGCATATACATCTATGAGGACCATTACAATAAATACACATTTATCCTTATATCCATACAACTTCCCATTATTAAAAAGCAAGACTTAACTATGAAAATGCAAACCAGTTACTTTTGGCCCCTTGTAATTACAGACAACTAATATCAATAGTATATAGTACTGACCTCAAAAAAATTACTGTAGGGGTAAATTGATCATATGAAAAATGTTGACACACTAGCTCTGTGATTAACCACATGTAATTGCTACTTCTCTACCACCAGCCAATCCATCCATGATTTTTTGTTTTATATACATACAAGGTAAGCCAAGTAAAAAAGACATAAAGGTTAAACTGAAAGTTTCAAAATAACTTATAAAAGAAGTATGAACTGCACCACTTGTTACCTAACTCAGCTGCATCCACCCGCACATATAAATCTTGGCCCACACCTGTGTAGTAAGTCCTAGTGTCCACTAGGTCCCCGTGCCAAGTGAGGCACCCGGAGCCCGCACCCCCATTGGTTTCTGCATACGCGCTAGCGTATGCCATACATGAGCAATTTCTCAAGCATTGCTCCTGGCATTGCTTGAGTCCCAAGCTCATGTGCACATGTGCGATTGACGTATCGGGCACCTTCACATGTTCCAACTTCACAAACCCTTCCCCACTCAGACACGTTGACACTCCGTAATTTCTTACACACCCTCCAGACCCATCCCTTAGGAACCACTCCCGGGGTGACTTGGGCTCAAACCCAGGAAGGCACTTGCACTCAAAATTCTGCGACTCATTAGGATTGCAATACCCGTTTGGCCCACAATGGCTGTAATAGTCGCATTGCTCTTTTGGTGCGAACCAAAACTCGATCCACATACGCTGCGTGGGGCTCCATGTGAACCGCTGGCTAATCCCGTACTGATTTAGAGTCATCCTTGTTATGATCTTAGGATCTTTCACTTCATCTACTATAGATACTTCGCTATCATTGTTCACGAAACTGATGTTGAAGATGTAATTATGGGTCATCTCAGGCACTCCACTCCACCTCTGCCCAGTCCATGACCCGGTCAGCCAAACCTTGGCCGAGCCTTTGTACAAAGATAGCTGGGGAAACCCGGTTGGGTCGATCCGGTAGGAGTAGTTCCCAGTAGCTGGATCATCCGTGGATTTCCAAGAAGTCAGGAACCGGTTCAGACCGGTTTTGAGATCCAATCCGAGAACCATAAACGGAAGCCATGTGTTAGTCGGATGATCGAAGCTCTGCCATATCAGAGTTCTTGTGGAATCATTCTGAACTAAAACAAAATTCCCAGAATCCAGGAGCTGGGCGACACAGCTCTTCGTGCCGGAAACAGAAACACTGGTGGACCAGACAGGGGAAGCTGTTCGGTTGTCCGGATACAAAATCAGGTTCCCTTCATTGCTGACTGATAAAATTCCTGAAGTACCGTTGATGGGATTGTTTCTGTTGGCCACCCAGACGACCGTTTGGTCTGTAACTTGGTAGTACCAGATTCCAAGATATCGGAATCTGGAATTCCCGGGGGAGAAGAATCCGAGGGCGTAGGTTCCTCTATTGGAGACCAAAAGATCGCCGTCTTTCAAATAGTTGGAGGGCGAAACGGTGTCGTTCGACAGAGAGATGCTGAAAAGGTAGAAGAGGAGCAGCGATTTTATGATGAAACAATAGTGAAAGAGAGCCATGGCGGTCGCCGGTGGAGTAGAGAAGCAGCTGGAAGTAGCGTAAGTAGAAGTATTTCGTTGTTGTCTCTTTCAGTCGTGGTGGTCAGCTGTCATATTTAATGCTGGAGTTATTTAATACATTGTCCGTAATTTTATTGGATTTTATTTAACTTGGTAAAAACTACAAAAAAACCATCAAAGTTTTGGGCTTGGACAGATTTGGTCACTATAGTTTTGGGTTATTCCAATTACATCATTAAAATCATAGTTTGGGCCCAAACTGACCACTAATGTTACAGTTTAATACCAAATATGCTGCAAACCGTTAAAAACCTAACTATAAATGTGAAAAATTGTTGGTTTTGAAATGTGGGGGGTACTAATTAACTAAATATGTCATCTGCCATTAAAAACTTTGAGTAATTTACCATTATCATTTTTTGTGCACCAGTTGCACCATTGGTCACTGCCGGATCTGCTACTGGTGGCAGAGGCGATGCCAGAGGAGGTGGTGTTGACAACATTATTTGTAAACAGAAAAATTTGCAAACTAAGAAGGACATGATTAAAAATACATTGATATTGGATAATTGAGTTTATTTGATTGAAGTTCAGGTTATCTGAAGCGTCAAAATGTAGTGGCTAATTAAGCAACATTTGAGAGTTTAGGAATGAAAATGAAAATAATAAATTGTTGATATTTCCTGTAGTTTATTGGAAGTTACATAAGTATCCTAAGAATTCAAAACCAACAACTTCTTGTATTTACCATTAGGTTTTTAACAACTGGTGGTATATTTGGTATCAAACTATAACTTTAGTGGCCAATTTGGCCCTACATTATGACTTTAATAATGTAATTGGAATTTTTCTAAAACTATAGCGATCAAAATCGGTCTAGATCCATAACTATGGTGGATTTTCGTGTTTTTTTTTTCTAACTTGTATATTATATAATTTGAAAAACTTAAAAAGAATTTTTAAAATATTTATTAAAAATTAAATATTTTCATGGGTATAGAAAAAATATAATTTTTTTTTATTTTACAAAAATTTTCATTCAAATAATTATTAAGTGTTAACAAAAAAATTAATGAAATTGAGAGTAAATTTTTTAATAAAATTTTAAATAGCAAACCTAACATAGCCAAGTGGAAGCATCAGAAGAACAACAGATAAAATGGCTCGCCAGGTCAAACAAAACACCATGAAAGAGACGCTTGTTCTTCAGGTCGTGAATTAGTAGAAATGGAAACTTACAATTACCCTTCAGGTGTACCTAGTTTACCTTTTTATTTTTAAAAATCTACACTTTATCCCTAATTTTTTTGTACTATTCGATAACAATTTTTGAAATTATAATTTAAACTGTATGATAGTCATCTTTCAGTAATGTCGGTCACTCTATTATTTTTTAATAGTTAATAGATATTTTAAATTATCAATTTTTTTCCATTCTGTAAATACATTTTTCTTCTTATAAATGCATATCAATATTTTTTAAATGTCGGTTAGCTATGAAAAAACTATTAAAAATCTTAAAATTATTGGAACATAGTTATCAGACAGTTTAATTTAGGGTTTCAGAAGTTGTTGTCGGACACTATAAAGAAAGTAGGGTGTAAGGTGTAGGTTTTTAAAAATAAATTGGGTAAAGTGTAGGTTAGATCAAACCACAGGGGGGCTTTTGTAATTTACCCAAGTAGAAACGTTAGTGTTTGATTTGTCTAATATGAGTTGAAAACGAGCAACGAGCTGAGTAATGACAGGGACTTGTCCATCTTAAAAAAGGTGTAGGATAACACATAGCTTAAATTTCGCTTGTCGTCCTTAAACTATATATAATGTTACTTATTTGTCTTTAAATTATCAAATATTACTTAATCATTCCTAAATTATATTCAATGTTGTTTAATCGTCTTGTTGTCACTCATACCGTTAAAAATGAATGGAAAAATGTTGCTACATCAGTAGCCACATCATTTTTTCATGCCATATCAACAACCACATTATGTTTCCGTTCATCATTAATGGTTGTGATGGATGGTAGGACGATTAAGCAATACTAGATATAATTATTCAACAACATTTGATAGTTTAGGGATGAATAAACAACACTGAATATAGTTTAGGGACGACCGGTGTAGTTTGTCCTAACATATAATATTTTGTTCAATTTTAAGTTGAAGCGTTAAAACAAAAATTTAAATTGATATCAAGCTCGAGCTATTTGTTAAAGAAATAAATTAAGATCCAATGATGGATAAGCTAGATTGGTTTAAATTGTATATTAAATTTTTTAAAAAATATAAATAAAATTTAAATGCAGTCAAATTTGAGCCAAGTTTGAGCTATTTGTATACATTTCGCCCATAGTCTCTTACACCAAGACATATTGTATATATATATACATATATATATAGCAGAAGAATCTACGAAGGGTATGGTAGATTTTTCACATAATATGTGAAATATGGTGCTGACATATGATAGACTTTTCTTTTCTAGTAAGATAATTATAATCTTTTACACTTGATATATCAAATGTATCTCTGATCTTATTCGGTAATGCTACAGTGACACGTGGTACTCAACTCCAAAATTGTTGACTTTCATTCAAATTTAGAATTAAAAATGAGGATAGAATTAGCATATAAATTAAAGATAGATATCAAATTAAAGAGAAAATAGAAAAATCTATAAATATATATATGTACCTGATTATAATAATTAAAATTAAGATATACAATTAATTTGATAGGCTTATTTTATTCACCTAAAAACAAACTTTCTTAATTTATATTTTTTTGTCAACCGCCCCAAAACACAAGCCTAAATCCTTTTCTTCAATTTACCATGTAACAGCATTATTGTTTAACAGACATTAATTTTCTATTTGAAAGTTTGTTATCAATAATTAATTTCTTAGAGGGGCATAAATTTGTTTGAATTTTTTTATTAATTATGATTTTTGTTTTAGAGTTTTAATATGCCCCTTAATCGTCTCTTTGGTTTTTATCACTATATCAACTACCATTATATGGTTGGTAAGTTTTTGTGTTTCTTTTGCATGGAATACTGGCACTATCTTAATTCTTCGCTAACAGAGATATTGAAAAAATGATTCAGTACAACTATTACAAGATTTGTGTTTCTTTTCCTATGATATTTGCGCATCATAATTTTCATGTAAGGATACATTTGGTTCAATAATTTTAAAAATATCTTAAAAGTAAGATTTTGAGAAAGTAAGGATATATAAAAACAAAATTTTGACCTTCCGATAGTTGTTCATATCTCATGAAGGATGAAGTAAGTAAATTCAAGTTTTTCTTTTTGGATTCCGTTCATAGTTTTATTGTGATTCAATTTTTAATTTTCTTTTGCAGGTCTATATTTTTACAAATACATATGCTCAATCTAAACTTTTTTTTTGTCTATTAATCCATGCAAAAAAAATATGTATGTATGTGTGTGTGTGTATAAATTTCTTATGTTTCCATTTTCTAACCTTTGGCCTTATATTCAAAAGCATGTTATATTTTTACTATCTTTCTTTTACAGATTCATTATATATAAAAGATATCATAATTTTAAGGTTTCAACAAGGTTTAGTGGTGCCAAGAGCCAAAAAAACATAATCAATTTCTCTAGAATCCAAATTGATGGATTACGTCAAAATTTTTCACTTAAAACATGATTTTTGGCTTTATCTTTTCTAATCTTATGTTAACACTTTTTGTGTATGATTTTTGGAGAAGAACAATTCATTTTAGAGTTAGAACTGAAGATAACGATATATCCGCTTGAATTATTGTATTTAAAACGAGAAACTTACAATTACCCCCTAAGGTATGCCCTAATATACACTTTATCCATTCTATATTTAGAAACCTACACCTTACCCCTGCATTTTTTACACTGTCTGATAACAACTTTTAAAACTATATTTAAAATATACAATAGTCATCTTCTAATAATTTCAATATCTTTAATTTTTTTTACAGTTAATAGACATTTTAAATTATTAATTTTTTCTTTCTGTAAATGTACTTTTCTTTGTGTAAATACATATCAGTATTTTTTAAAGGTTGGTTGGCTGTGAAAAAACTATCAAACATCTTAAAATTACTGGAACATTATTATTAGACAGTTTAAATTAGAATTTCAGAATTTGTTGTCAAACATTATAAAGTAAACAAGGGGTAAAGTGTAGGTTTTTTAAAATAGAAGGGCAAAGTGTGGGTTAGACTAAATCACAAAGGGGGTTTTGTAATTTTCCTTATTTAAAACTTAAAATTTTGACATAAATAAATAATTCATTGGTGATACTTAATACTATGCTATAATAATTTGATAATAATTTTTAAACTATTGGTTTGATTGTATATTTTTATAATAATATTTATATAATATTTAAATATTTATTATTTTATGTAGCTTAAAATAATTTATAATCCCGTAATAAGGCCGGGTATGTAAACTAGTTGCTTTTATTGCAAAAACCTCATGTAAGGGGTAACTATTTTTCTATTGAAATTTAAAATTTTTAATACTAGTCCTCGCTTCTTGAATTTTTTTTTTTGTAGATATATTTTATCTTAATTGTTTTTTTTTCAATGTTACCTCTTATTAGATAATACAATCTATCATATTATTATAATGGAGAAGTAAAGAAGTTTTATGTAATTGTCCAATTTATGAGAGCCTAATTGAATGCCATTTCAAATTTACCTTTATAAATGGCAAAATTATTCCTATATTATTAGTGTAATCCAAAAAATATACATTAAAATGTTCTTATCAATTTTGAACATATTTGACCTTTAATCCAAAATCTTCAAGTTTAATTGACAATTCATGTTTTTTACTTTAAGTTCAAACCGTAAGTTTCCCAAAAGTTTTGGCAAACGACCTTTGTTCGCAACTACATATAATTTCCATCTTTTTTTTTTCCTTTTTTTTTCCATATTACTTCCTTATTAAAGTTAAAAATTTATGGAAATTATTTAAAATTTTATTTCTAATTATTTTTAGGCCAAATATTATATTAAAATATTATTTAATCCACTTTACATTATTGTTAGCAATATTAGCTTTTATGGGTGATTAGAAAATCCATTAAAGGATTAAAAATTACAACAACAAAACATGCAGCTTTTAGTTTTTTTTTTAACTCGGTCCAAACCCGAAATTATAATTAACTAATTTCATTTTTTTATACATCTTAGCTGTATTTTATAATTTTGTTTATTGTATGAAGCCTTACCTCGTGAAAAAACATAAAACGGTTAGTCTTGAAAATATTCACAGATGTAGGAAAAATGTATTGCGCGAATAAGAAGATAAAAATATTTTGCATGCTAAAAAGTAAAGGGTACATATCAAAGATTGATAACAAAAGAAATAATTCAAATAAATGGTTTTAGTTAAGTTTTAATAAAGGTATAAAGAATGAAAATAATAATAATAGTAATAATATGAAAAAATTAAATAACTAATCTTCTATATATACTATATATTAATTGTGGAACAAAATCACTGCTCATGAACAATGACTTGCCTTTTCTTTTGTTTTTTTTTTGCTTTTTTCCCAAGTGATGGTTTATTACCCATCTTTTTACACATGCAGATTTCCTTTCTTTCCATTTTGGTTCCGACCTTTTTTTTCTTTTGCTTTTCCCCAAGTGATGGTTTAACCCATCTTCTTGCACATATCACTATTTATGAATAGTGACTTGCCTCTATTTTTTTTTGTTTTGTTCTTCTTTTTTGCTTTTCCCAAAGTGATGGTTTAACCCATCTTCTTGCATATGCTTCTTTCCTTTCTTTCCATTTTGGTTCCTACCTTTTTTCTTTTTTTTTTTTTTGCTTTTCCCCAAGTGATGGTTTAACCCATCTTCTTGCACATGCAGATTCCTTTTCTTTCTATTTTGGTTCCTAACTATTCCATCTCACAATCAAATCTTGAGAGAGTGAGACAGTATCAGGTTGGTGCCGGGGTCAACACATATGTAAGTTTGGGAACTGTAGTTGTCAAAGAGAACAACTACAAGGACTTTCTCCAAATTTTGTTTGTCTCAAAATTTTTGTACTTATAATACATTCCAGTCCCTATGCTATCGATTATTTTATTTCAGCCCCTAAATTTTATTTGTTCACAATTTTATTTGTTTATTTGTCTTTATTAAGTCATTGTTAAACTTTACTATTGATCTTGAAACTTTACTTCGACTTTTATGTCAATGCTTAAATATCACTTTTTGTGGAAAAGTTGTTTCTATCATCTCAAGAAAAAATTTGGTCGTTATGATTTGCCTGTCATGACCTGGACTATCCCTAAATTGTGTTTGGATGTTTCAGTTTAAACCTAAAATTTGTACTATTTTTTTACTTTATTTTTTTTATATGTCGATAGTTAAACACTACTTTTAGTTACTAAAATCTTGCCCTTTACCCTATTAATCCCAAAACTTCATTTTGTAAAGATTAGATCATGATTTGGGCTATCTCCAAATTTCAGGTTTTTTTTTTTATTTCGTGGAAAAGATTTTTGCATCAATGATTAAACCCAGTTTTAAATTCTAGAACTTTAATTTTTTCTCTCTTTATCCCCAGACTTTGATATTCAATAATTATTTTGCTATATTTATATTAAGTACTACTACAAATTGAACCGATGTAATGCACGGGACAAATGAACCTCGTTATTATAAAAGGAAAGCAAAGGAGATTTTAATAATGATACACTCTATTATAGCCAACCTAGCTAATTGAATGCCAAGTCAAACTTTCTTCCATAAATGGCCAAATTACCCTTAAATTTTTTATTATAATCACAAGAATATCCACTTAATATTCTTTTCAATTTTGACCTAAAATTGATATTTAATCGAAAATGTTGATATTTAAGCTATAATTTTGTGTTTTAACCAAAACCATACCACACGTTCAAAGGTTTGAATTTGAGTAACTACGCTATTAAATTAATTGGAAAATCAAATCTCACAATTAATTAGCCAATTAAATGTATTTGAAGTGAATGTTTTTAGTCGTATATACATACTACTTAGAACAGTAGAGCACATTCTTGTACGTTATTTCACTATCCTCTTCAATCTGGGCTTGTGTCTACAATTGGTTGGGAATTCATTTTAGTTCAGGCGTGGATCTATTGGAGTTGCTGAAGGCTCAATCATCTCTGCTGGTTTGCAAGGAGCATGTGTAGTCATTTCATGCTACTCTTTGCATTGCTGCTTGGGGTATTTGGAATGCTAGAAACATATAAGCTTTTATAACGGCAAGGTGTTTGATTCTGATGAAATCTTTACCAGGGTGCAATTTGTGTCTTACCTTTGGATAATCCATAGGAGTTTAGCCTTAACCTGTAGTTGGTATGAATGGTGTTTTAATCTAAAATTGACATATGTAAATTGTTTAGTTTGAAAAGAAGTTGACATAGCAGGCCTGAGAAGAGACTTTATGCTCTTACAATTTGCTGTGGGTTCATCTACCAATTGAACCTGCTTCCTCCTTATGCATTACCCTTGTATTTTCCTTCATTATTAATAAATTTTTTTCCATTAAAAAAAGTATATACATACAAAGTATTGGGTAAAAAATCAAACTTCCATGTATGGCTATTTTTTATTTAATTATCATATCATGTTTAATGTATTGTAGAAACTATTATTATTCCTTCTAAATTTTGGTCTATATATACTAACACATCTCACAAAACCCTACACCAAGATAATTTTCCTCTCCCCTTCTATATTATAAAATTTTGATTTGCCAACTTTTTTGTTGGTATACTTTTATTTGTATGAAATTTGTTATTTATTTTATTTCATACTTTAGTGTTATTGTTTTAAATTAATAATTATATTTTTTTAATTTAAGATTATTGATATTTTAATTAACTCTATCTGAGTACAACATTTAATTCTTAGGTTACTTGAATTTATATTCACTTTTCTTTATTGTAGGAAATGTGGGTTCTCACTCAACCGATTATGTTGTGTGTGAAAGTAACATTATGTACATCACTATACATCAATATTATAGTTCCAACACCTTTTTGTTAATGGAATTTTCTTACCAACAAAGAAGATTATTCCCCTTTAATTCTTCCACATTCATAGTCAAGTGAAATATATCACAATGTATTTTTCACAATAATGGCACTTTTATGGAACTACAATTTCATGTTTTCTATTGTTTGCATTCCTTTCAACTAATACTTATTAAAAACAAAGCAAATAAGTGTTCCTTCTCTTTCATAATAGTACTTATTAATATATATTAGAAACAAAGAAAATAAGTAGTATTCCTTCTTTTCTTTGTTCCTAATTTATGATGGAGTGGAACCAATATCATTCAATTCGAAAATTGAAACCAAAACTTTTGCATTATTCCAGTACATGAAAACAATACAGAAGGATGGTGAAAAATATGGAGAAGCTTAAAACTCACGAAAATTCCTACAAAAAACTCTTTTCATTGGTTCATATGATGGGAAGTTTTAACCAATACTCCACATAGTTACAGGCAATTGATATATTCATTCGCTTATAAAGTGAGAGAGGAAAGTGATCATTTGACAAGAAGATTAAAAGAGAGGGATCACTGTGTTTAAAGCTGATGCACAAATAAGTACGTGTGATATGATGAATTGACTGTAAAAGGCTTAATAAATCTAATTAAGATTTTCATAATATGCAAAAAATAGCATTGTTCTATGAAAACTGTGGCACAGGATGTTGATACTCATATACCCCGTAATTTGGATCAGGGGCGGAGCTACGTTATGCTGGGGGGGGCTGTTGCCCCCCGGGAATTTTGAAAAAACGTAAATATGAGGTAGTAATTTGATGATTTTGTCAAAATTTAAGGATTGTGTGTGTATTTTGCCCCCCAAATATTGTGGAAAAATATAAAGATGGGGGGCAATAAGGTAGGTGCTGAAGAAAGTAGGGACCCAGTGAGTAGTTATTCCCTCTACATTAAAGGGATATTCTAACCTGGCCTAAATGCACTATTAGTCCTCAAACGTTTCCAACTCGTACAATTTGCTCCTTGAGCTTTGAATTAGTGTGAATTAGTCCCAATTTACAGCTTTACCTAACCGCGACGTCGTCTCTCTCCTCTAGGCTCCGCTGACTCTCCTCCGGGCTTGCCCCCCCGAACAAAAAATCTTGGGTCCGCCACTGATTTGGATCCAAAAGACACTATGGGATATTAGGCAGTTAGCCAACAGGCCATATTACCCAATTAACTTGAAATCCAAGCACAACTTCAACATGCTAAATTAATTACTCCCTCCATTTTACAAAAGTTGAGCTTTTACTTTTTTTTTTTTTTACTAAAGTTTACCTTAAATATAATCATGTTAATTTATATTATAAAAAATCCTTAAAAATTATATTTATAAACTAGAGTCTTTAAGGTACTATTTCATATAAAAAGTTTACATTACTGTAAGAAATTTTGAAAGAAAGAAAATCATAAATTAATTACTATGAATAATAAAGAAGACGAGCTTTACGTGACAGAGGAAGTATATATTTCATGCAAGAAAAAGGTATCAATAGGATGAAAATAATCTTAACTGATAGGATAAAAACCATACTACCTTTGCACTTGGAAGTTTAGCTTAATGGTAATTTCAAGAACACAAAGTTGTCTCTATCAAAGCTTAGGGACCTACTTCCAAGCATCCTCAAAAGAAAAACACCGACCCTTCATTAAGTTTTCCTCTTTTATCTCCTTTACTCCAGTTCAGCAACCAAGTCTGTTTTGCGAAATCTAACAAAGCCAAATCTCCGTCCTGACGTTGTCCTCCTATGAGAAACATATACATCCACCACCACACCATAGCATTGAAATTAGAATTCCCAAAGATTAACCGCCTGCCGGTTGTTGGTGAAACACAATCCAAACCCCTCCAATCTTCTCTTGCCTTTTACTTGTTCCTGTTGCAGGGGCGGTACCACTTAGTGTTGAGCATGAGCAATTCCCCTCATTTAATTTTGAAAAAACTACAAATTTTAGGTATAAATTTATGATAATTAAGTATCTTAACCCCATAATCTTTTAATATATAGCTATTTGTCCTCGCTATCTTTTATATATGGTTCTTGCCCCCACTAAAGAAATTTTATAACTCCACCCCTGCTTTGTTGTTTCGTTTCCAAGCAGCCTCCTTCGCTTCCCTCAGCTCTCTCATTGTTGGTCATGAAATGGAGACATTAAACTCCTTCAATTTACGTATTCTAACATTAAACAGGTTGAATTTATTCAATAGAAAAAAAATACAAATTTACTTCTATCGTATTGGTCATACACCAATTTTAGCATCAATCTTTTTCCATCTAAAATTTATTATCCATGTTTTCTATTAGAACAATTTTATCACTGTCTCTTAAAAATGTCAGTGGCAAATTTGGGATTAAAAAAAAACATTGATGACAAAATTACTTTATAGTCAAAATGATAGTGGTAAAATTGTTTCAACAGAAAAGATAGATGGTAAATTTGAGATAAAAAAAAGTTTGGTGGCAAAATTTCTCTATAACCAATATATTAGTGGTAAATTTACACATTTTCCTATTCAATATATCTAATTTACAAATGGAAGGCACACAAAAAAATGAAATCTTGACAGTTGCCGGAGACTTCTGGCAGCCCACTGTAAGAACTCTACTGACGGTTGTCGGAAGACCCAGTTGAACCATTTCCGTTTCTCACGTTTGCGATGGTGTCATCGCAGTTGCTTTTTTTGGCGACGTGGTCTCTAATTAATGGCAATTTTCCAGCTACCGACGAAAAGAATTTGACTTTTTTATGAAGGCCGGCTGTCGGAAGTCACTTGTTTTGCAAATTTTGTAAATTAGTACAGTTAGTTGATGTATTATATCATCCATCATGGTGTACGTCTACTATTAACAGTGAAACTAATGGTTTTAGGTAATTACTATTAATAGAATGGAAGTTACCATTTAAAAAAATAACATAATTATAGAGTAAATAAGGTAGTTATTACTAGGGGAGATAGTTGCCATTTTAAATAATTTTCTACAATCATAGAATAAATAATATCTAAAATTTTAATTATTTATGTAGAGAAAAAACCTACCATTTTCAAACGAAAATGCTAGTATCTTCACAATTTTGGCTTGTAGTGTATGTGGAATTGATGTCATATATTGGCTGGAATGGTATCTAGAACTGTTGTTTTGGTGTCTATAACTATTATTCTGGTGTATATAACTATTATTCTAGTGTCCAATACTACTTTTTTTATGTCTAAGTATATTACATTTATGTATAATTTAGTTAGTCTAGTGTCCAGTGTTGCTCTTCCAGTATTTAGTACTGCTATTTTGGTGTTTAGTACTAGTATTTTAGATATCTAGTAATACTTTCTCTGTGTCTAATTATGTTAGATTGATGTATAAATTTATTAATTTGGTGTCTAAGACTAATATTCTGGTGTTTAGAACTACTGTTATATTGTCTATGGCTACTTTTATGATGTCTAATTATGTTAGTTTCATGTCTAAATTTATCAATCTAATGTCTAAAACTGTAAGCAAAAATCTTAAAAATGGTATGATTATCTTTTTATTAATTTTAAATTCAAAATATCATAATTATGTGTAAAATATAAAATGAATATACACTTCCTTTTCTAATTAAAACCCATTTTCCTTTGCTTGTAAAACCCAAAACAAGAGAGAGAGAGAGAGAGAGAGAAGAGAGAGAGGAGAGAGCGAGAGAGAGAGAGAGAGAGAGAGAGAGAGAGAGGGAGAGAGTGAGAGGAGGGAGGAGGAGGATCGCGATGAGGAGAGAAGCAAAGTGAGGTCTTCGAGGGGAGGAGACCTGGATGAAGAGACGAAGAAAAAGAAGAAGAAGAATTAAATAAGGCTAGGTTGTGCTTGATACATAAAAATTGTAAATTATTTTAAATTATCATGATCGTGGAAAATAATCTTTATTATTAATGGAGATAATGAGATATGATTATCTTATTATTAATTTTAAATTTAAAATATTATAATTATCTTTCCAATTAATTAAAAAATTTAAAAGTCAAAAAGTTATCTTATACATTTAATATTAATACCATTAGAGTTCCATCCAGTGGTGTACGTCCACCAGGGTGGACGCAAGAAATTCCCCAATTAGATTCAACTAAAAAGAGAGATTCTTGCGTTTACTCTAGTGGATGTATACCACTAGATGGAACTCTAACGTACACCACTAAAGATGAAGGCACTGTTTAATACAGTAAACACACGATTGAATAAAACCAAACCTATCCTATGAAAATAGTTAGTAAAGCAACCACTTAATTAACTCCAATTTGAACTCCTTAAATATTGCGTCACATGCACTAGAAAAATTAGATCACTCCTTATGTCATGGACCTCAAAATAAATCAAAGAGAAACCAACCGAACTTGTGACGTGTAACGATGGAAAAGATGTTTCATCGTGAAGAAGTAACTCCGTGAAGAAGTGTTGGGAAGTTGTGAAAGAAGATGTCGCGAATTTTGTGCAGAATTTTGAAGAGAGGTAAAATTGAGAGGGGCTGCAATGCTTCATTTGTGGCCTTGGTACCAAAAAGCAAGAACCCCACCAGCTTGAATGAATATCGGCCTATAAGCCTCATTGGACTTCAATACAAAATTATTTCAAAAATTCTTGCCGAAAGGATAAAGTTGGCATTACCAGAAATTATAAGTGAAGTGCAGACAGGTTTATGGCAAATGAGCTAGTAAATTTTGCCAAACGAAATAAAAAGAAGATGTTATTATTCAAAGTGGACTTTGAAAGGGCTTATGACAGCATAAATTTGTGTTTTGTGGTTGATGTTATGGAACAAATGGGGTCTGGCTGTAAATGGAGTTGGATTAGAAGTTGCTTGGAATCAGCCACGGTGCCGGTTTTAGTTAATGGGTCCCCTACCCCAGAGTCTTAGATGTCAAGAGGAGTGAGACAAGGGGATCCGTTATCCCCGTTCCTATTTGTAATTGTGGTAGAAGCACTAAATATCATGATGGTGGAGGCATGTTTCAACGATTAAGGTGAATAGGAAGATGGTTTGGAAGTGTCTCACTTACAATGTACGGATGACACGTTGTTTATTGGTGAGTGGTCAGAGAAAAATACACTAAATTTACTGCGACTACTGGAATGCTTTTAGCTAGCATCTGGTTTGAAAGTAAATTTAAAAAAGGGCAAATTTTTTGACATTGGTGTGGATCAGGAAGAGAAGGACAGGATGGCATGGAAGTTGAGGTGTAAAGCAGGAAAATTACCTTTTACTTACCTAGGCCTTCTAGTTGGTACAGATATGAGAAAGACAGGAGGTTTTGTGGGTAAGAGTAATTAAGAATATTTTGGGAGATTGTGGGGGAGTGGGAGAAATGGGGGAAGGGGGCGGTTTAGTGGAGTATGGGGAAATATACTGAAGGTAGGGAGTGAGATTGATAAGCTTGGGGTTGGTTTTAGTAACTCATTTGAGAAAAAAGTAGGCAATGGGGAGTTAATGAGATTCTAGAAAGATTGCTGGATAGGAGATACAATTTTACTGGACAAATTTTGTGGCAAAACAAAGTCCCATGGCCTTGAATTTACTATCACTGGTAGGTTATTAGGGAACTATGATCCCACTTATATTACAATTGACTAGTTATTATTCGTGAAATATCTTAAATCATTACATGCAACTGGTTATTTAGCATACATTGCATAGAAAGTATGCATGCATAATCCTAGCTATGCAATAACAATTAAATAAAAATAATATTTAAAATAGTGCCACTGTAATTAATGAAAACACAATTCAAAATAAGCCAAGATGTAAAACTTTAGTTGTTTTAATTTCAAGTAACAACTATGTACATACATCTCATTCTTATATACACCCAAATGTAACCCTAGTGTTATACAGATCAATAGACACTAGTAGAGGCAATCTCTTTGTATAAAAATATCATACATATAGAAAAAACAATATATATCTACTATGTCCATCCTTAGCTTTTTACCAAAGCAAGCTAGCTTCAAGTGATGAGCTACACTTTCCTTTCCTTGTTGTACTCACTTAGCCTCAAACTGAAAGGTAAACACTTTGGTTAGTACTAGCCTATGCTATAAGTAGCCTAAAAACATAAGATTTCCCACTTAGAGAGTACCTTCAAACTAACAAAACTTAGCTTTAATAGCTGCTCCTTACCAACTGTTAAGCCTGCCTAGTTTGCTTAATACCTGCGCAATACTTAAGGGGTGGGCACTGTAAAGTACTTAATAGGAGATTTAGCACCTACAGGGAGAAACATATACAAGCATGCAAAGCACAACAAACATATATATCTCATACAACAAAACCAACTAATCAAACAATACAACAAACAATAAACAAAAGTAATTAATAAACAACAACAATTAAGCAATGTAATGTATGGATAAATGAGTTAACGCACATATTTATGCACTTAAGACTTCCTGGCATTTGAAGGTGTATTTCACTGTCGTGAGCTCATACGGTTAAGGTATTTGGATACTGGCCCTTGTATCCGATGTTAGCACTTAATTAAACCCC
This sequence comes from Aquilaria sinensis, assembly GCA_005392925.1. Classification (NCBI taxonomy): domain Eukaryota; kingdom Viridiplantae; phylum Streptophyta; class Magnoliopsida; order Malvales; family Thymelaeaceae; genus Aquilaria; species Aquilaria sinensis. The sequence continues at coordinate 134,941 of SMDT01001796.1, forward strand.
ATAAATCTTGTTTACAGTTGCTTTAAGTAAGTTTGTTGCTGCTTCTGTACTTTTGGGAGATCATCGTTATACTTCCGGGAATAAATAAGAAAGGGAAAAAAAAAACAGTGGTTAGGTTGTGTTAACAACTTCCTGTGCAACTAATAAATTTGCTCTCTCTCCTCAATTTAGAGTCATTTCTTGCACATGAAGATTTCTTTCGTTTTAAGTAGTCGTTTGGTGTATTAAGTGGTAAAATCTGTCTTCTTCACATGAATTAAACCTTGTTACATGTCTTTTAAGACAGCCGATGTAATTCATGAAACTTGGTCATCTTGAAAAGACAAGCGGCAGGTGGCTGTCTGCGAGAAAAAGGGGGAATATGTCCTCTTGCGCGCGCTTTTATGATCGACAGTTTGAACTTCGAACGGATTGTAATTAGTCATGTATTTGGGATCCACGTGCAAGAAAAATCTTAAATTTATAATTAATGCAGAGAATTGACTAACCTTTTCTCTTTAGTGTTTTTTAAATAAAGATATGTCATTTATCAATCGCCAAAAGAGTAGTCCAACCATAACAATTATGGACGACACCAATAAAAACGGACAAGAACAAATGGGCCAACATGGGCAATAGAATGCGAAAGATTGCTCAAAGAGCGTGAAATATAAACAAAAGAACAATAGTGAAAAGAAGAAAATCGAGCACTTACTACCGCAATAAAAACTCCAAAGGGGCGAAATGAAGGGACGTTTGACAACTATAGCTCTTGCTAGAGATGGTAAATCTAAACATTTAACATGATTCACCCGACCTTAAGTTTAATGATTTCATTTAATTAGAAAAGTTAATGGCCTAAACTTGAACTAGATTAAAATGAAGTCTGAAAAAACTCGAACCTAAACCTGATTTAACCTAAACCCGCATGACCCGATAACTAAATCCGACAAGATTCGATCTTAATTTAAGTTATCATAAAATATATGGTCAGCAAAAACTTTAGAAAATTATGTTTTAATATATGTGATCGAGTTTTTTCTATTTTGTTGATTTGTTTTGCGTTGTAGAGCGAATGAGTGAGAATTATGAGAAATGATTAGTGAAATGGTGATAGAGAGATAGGAATAATTAGGTTTTAGAAATTATAGTACTCTTTATGTCCCATATTCTTTAAAATATTTGAATTGAATTTATTCATATTATTCTATCTGTCTCAAATTCTTTACTCTATTCATATTTTCAAAATTAATCTATAATTTTTATTTTTAACATTTTAATATATAAAAAAAATATACATGAATGATAAATCAAGACATATATTTTTTAAATATATTTTTTAAATTTTTTTAATAAATAATAATATAAATAAATTTAAGTCAAATTAGTTAGAAAAGTTAAATAGAGCAAAGAAAATGGGATGGATGGAGATTATTTATTAGAATTTTTTTTTAAAGTATATATTTAGAAATTATAGATCTTTATTTATTATTTATATATAATATTTTTTCATTTATATACTAAAATGTTGAAAATAAAAAATTATATATTAATTGTTGAATAGAAAATGTTACAAAGAATTTGACACAGATGGAGTATTTTATTAAATAAATTATACATTAATACATCTTCATAAATTTTATATTATTTTTATGTCTAGTTAAATTAAAATTTAATTAAAATTAAACAAAAAAATTGATTCGATTTAGCTATTTTGGCTTATACATCAGTGAACCGAGTAAACCAGACAATTAAGTTGAATCTGATCTAAGACTCAATAACCTGACCTGATTGTATTCGAATCCAAATAAATCTGGATAGACTTAATCCAAATACTCAACCCAAAATTAACCTAAACCCAAATAACCTGATTTGAACTTGATTTGAATCAAAATGCATGCTAACCCGATTAAACATGAACCTGAATGATGATCCCTGACTCTTGCAAAAGGACAATCGTGCAATCTCGGTAATGATATTCACGATAGCCCCTTAGACGAGATTCAAACAAGCCTTGAAGGATGGCCATAGTTTCAATAAGGGTCAGCTGATCACTCAAAATAGAGAAACACAAAGAAAATATATGCGCAGGCATTTGAATTGCAAAAGTCTTTATCATCTGAATTCCGCAATAAAGAGGATAAAATTTCACCATATGGCCGATAGTGGAACCGTGGAGGGGCCCTCAAAAGGACGAGGGAGGCGTAGGCGTAGGTGTGGTTGTGGGAGAAAAAGTTGCAGTTTCTCAATTTGTGGTCCACCCCCTAATGGCCTGTTCCAGCCGACTTGGTTGACTAACCTCTTTGGCAAAAAATAACTTATAAACCACTTATGTTTCTGTGTTGGCCCAAATGAGCCTTTGTTGTTGTTCTTCAGCCAAACAAACCATTAGTGTTTTAAAATCAGCCAAAGGAAGCCATTTATCGTCATATTAGTAGAATATACTGCCAGAATTGGAATATTCCATTAAGATACCACACCGGCTTCTCCTCTCGCCAGTTGCATTACCTTGTTTTTTTGAAATTTGAACTAGAAGACCAAAAATTCAGCATCTTACTCTTTGATTAAACGCAAATACCTGGATGGGAAAGCAAACTAAATCCCAAAATTCGTCACCATAAAATGAAGAAAAACCTGTAGCTTGCTGCTTTATGTTTTTGGGTTTGTTCAAGACAGAAGGGCTGGATTGCGGGGTAATTTTGTGTACTATTTGAAGTTGTTCTGTTTCTCAATTAAGGGGAGGGATTGTTTTTGTTTGGGGCTTAATTTTGTTCCTATGGTTGGCTAAATTTCAACCGGGTAACCTGCAATTAGGAGAAGCAATAATGAAGCTGAGTTATGCAATTTGTGGACTGGAAATCAGGACCTTAAAGCTTCGGTTAGTGCAATATTAGGTAGTATCCTTTTCGGTTAAGGCCTGCCAGGCAAACCTCAACTTGAGGCTACGAATTTCTCCGACGAACCGAGAAGATCGTGTTGATTCAGCAAGAACAAGAGACAACAAAACAGATACGGATCAGATCCAAAGAAAAACTCAGAAGGTCCAAATTTAATTTCTCGAATCTCTACATCAACAGGGTAGACATCGTGGTGAATCTCTTGTTCTTCGTCGTCTCAAACGATCTAGTGGTGAATCTCTTGTTCTTCGTCTCAAACGATTTAAAACGTTTGAAATCAACAATTCTAGAGGCGTTGCTGTTAGTTGGGCCAACTTGCGAATTAATCTGGAAACGGTGGTGGTGAGCAGCCTAGGATTACTCATTGTCGTGGCGTTTCAACGTGAAAAGAGATAGAGCAGGGGAGTTCAGGGACTAGCAGATTGGGGAGCAATAAGCCTTTCCCGGAGACAGGTGATCTGGGGCTGGGGCTGTTTCCATCATCCACATCAGCTCGATTTAACGGCAATGGCTGAATCGGCTTCAATCGGTAACTTTAATGGTTTATTTGGCCAAAAAGAAACATTAGTGACTGATTTGGGTAAAAAAACTTTAGTGGTTTGTACATGATTCTGCCAACCTGTTTCTTTTTCTTTTCACACCTTTATGCATAAATTATGCTTTATACAAAAAAATTATACTCCCAAAAAAGAATTTGAAATTTTTTTTTTTAATTTTTTTTAATTTTCAATTTATCATACGACCTTCATTTAAACTTTACATAAGACTCGATAATTTTTTTTTATTCATATTCTAATCACACAAAACCCGAAGAGAATTTTTTTTAATTATGATTTAAACTATCACTACATAATTTGGTTTAGACTGCTGTTTCTTGCTGCTTTTGTATGTTTGGCAAATCATCATTATCTTTCTGTGAATAAATAAGAAAGAAGAAAAAAAAAGGTAGTTAAAGGTTGTGTTAATTAACAACTTCCTGTGCAACTAATAAATTTGCTTTCGCTCCTCAACTTAGAGTCATTTCTTGCACATGAAGATTTCTTTCCTTTTTTTTTTTTTTTTTCAAAAACAGCAAGCATGAAGATTTATTGAAATTTGAAGATGAAGTACTGAAGGGATGCCCAACAGGTTGCTGAACATACAAAGGGAATACAAATCACCCTACTGAATTAGCTATTGCCAGTAGAGTACGCACCCATTCATACCAAGAGCACTTTAAACCTTTACATCTCTTTACAATACAAAGAAATGAAATAGACTGAACCAAGAAAATTACTTTATGCAAATTAAATTCCTTGGCTTTGAACACAAGGTCGTTTCTTGCCCTCCATATTGCCCATGTTGTTGTCAGAAAAGTAGCATGCCAAACTTTATTTTGTTCTACGGAATGGCACATTGCATGTTTTTCCTGTAGTATTTCTTGCAAGCTCGGACCAGAAGGAACACCAGAATGCCACTAGGAGAAGATCAAACTCCAAACAGGATTCACCCGCAGGCATCTGACCAAAACATGCCTAAAATCTCTCAGGCTGTTACTGCGAAGTGCGCAAAGTGAACTAGAGATGACAGTGCTTCTTTGGAGAAGATTGGATCTAGTCGGAATGCGATTTTGGATGGCTTTTCATACAAGAAGGTTAACTTTCAGTGGCACATATTTGCTCCAACATTCTCTACTAGCAATGTTTTGAACCTGCAGTAGAAGAGAATCTAAGTGTCGGCTAGCTTCCTTAACAGGGTAGCTCTTATTTTTGCTTGTCCTCCATGTAATTTTGTCTTCTTTAGATGCATCCAACTGCAGCAAATTGCAGACCTGCATTAACGTGTCAAATTCTTCAATCTCACCACCTCGTAACTCCCTTCACCAATTACAGACCCAACTCCCAGAACCACCTCCCACAAACTGAACTCTAAAACCTTGCACTCTTTATTTGCGGATAGTTGAAACAATATGGGGAAACACACATCCCCCACAAGAACAGCTTTCCAAAAAAGAACTTTGTCTCCTTTCTGCAAGACGCATTCAAAAGTCTTTCTAAAATTAACTCCTGCCGACTTTAATTCACCCCAGCTACTAACAACACCACCCCAAACCTGCCCTAATTTTCCAATGACCAGATTATCTCTAAGGCCTCCCTAAGAACCATAAAGACTCGCAATAACTTTTCTCCACAGCGCCTGTTGCTCATTAAAAAATGTCCGCCACGATTTTCCTAGTAGTGCAAGGTTTTTGGAGTTCAAGCTGCCCACACACTGGCACCCCTTTCTTTCTCAGCTAGAATTTTGCTCCACGCAACCCAAGCAATATTTCTACCCTCCCCATTCCCCCCCAAAAGAAATTCATTCGAATTTTTCCCAAAGGGAGGCTACATTGAAACGACCTCATAAGAGTAAATTTTCTGCCAATCAAAAGGATATTTGATTTCCAACAACTCAGCTTTGAGTTGAATTTTTCCTCCAATTTCTAGGAAGCAACTCGTTTGGGGTTCTCACCCAGTGGCAGTCCCAAGTGTATGAAGGGGAGACAGCTTGGAGAAAAGTTTAGCAATGCAGCTGCTTCAGCAATCTCCTCCTCACTTGTACCAATACCAAAAATCTGCTCTTTAATGAATTGACTTTCAGCTTAGAGACTAACTACAAGCATTTCAGAATTTTTTCCAAATTTAACAGATTTGGAAGGCTCCACTCACCAATTAACAATGTATCACTGGCATATTGTAGATGAGTTAGCTTCATCTTGTCTCATCCAACTTTAACACCCTGAAAAAAATTTCTTGTGCCTCTTGAGCCATGATATTTAGTCCTTCCACAACTAGCAAAAAGAGAAAAGGGGAGAAGGGATCTCCCTATATCAACCCCTTTTCCATATTGAACTCCAACGTTAGGCTTCTATTAAGTAGTCGTATGGGGTTTTAAGTGGATAGGTACCATGGGTCGTAAAATCTCTCTTAATTAAACCTTGTTACATGCCTTTTAAGACTACCGATGTATGGGGGAACATTCTAAAAATAGGCAGGGAGTTGGAGGAGGTTGGGGTGGACTTTATAAACTCTTTTAGGTGGGATGTAGGGGTAGGGGATAAGGTAAGATTTTTGGAGGACCTTTGGCTAGGGAATTCTGTTCTGAAGCATAAGTTCCCTAGGTTATTTAAGTTGAAGATGTCAAAGAATTGTTTGATAAAAGAAAGGAGGAGGGACAGTGGGTGGGATTGGTTGTGGAGGAGGGATCTAAGAGGGAGGGAGGTTGGAGAGTTTGAGGAGTTGTTGAAATTACTGGTCTCATTAAACTTGAATGCAGGTTCCTTTGACAGATGGAGGTGGCATCTGCACTCCACTGGTATATTTTCGGTTAAGGTACTATCCATTTTGGTGGATAAAGCTCTTTTACCGACTGCACTTAGTGGCCAAGCTACAAGATGGAATTCGTGGGTTCCTCAAAAAGTCAACATCTGCATTTGGAGGGCTCTGCAGTATAGGCTTCCTTCAAAGATTAATATGGTGGTGCGAGGTTTCACAGTTCAAGATACTCTTTGCCCATTCTGCAAATAGGAAGAGGAATCGTTGGACCACTTGTTTGTGAACTGTTCCCAGGCAAGGGATGTTTAGTCTGCAGTATATTCATGGTGGCATATTCAAGCGATGACAGCAGGAAATTTGATGCAAGCTTTGTCTGGCCAACATCTGGTTTAGTTTAATATGGCTCAACAGAAGGTTTGGGAGGCTATAACTTTCATTGTGGTTTGGTTTATTTGGAATAGAAGAAATATTTTAGTCTTCACAGATAGTAGAAAACCAATCAGGTAGGTACTCTTCCAAGTTCAAAGTTTGTCCTACTTATGGATTAGGAACAGGTCCCCAAAACTCAATTGTAGTTGGTTTGAATGGTTTTTTAATCCAAAAAATGCGATACAGAATTGGTTGTAAAAGGGAGGGGCTGTGTGCTTGTCTAAGCATTATGTAAGCTTTGGTTTAAGGGTGTGTATGGAGTCTTTGTGGGGTATCTAAGATTAGCTCCTTGCTAGTTGTGAAGTCTTGCTCTTCCTTCTTTTAGTAATCTAATTCTTTTTTCTGCTGTTAAAAAAAAACTACCGATGTAATTCGAAAAAATTAGTCATCTTGGAAAAAGACAAGGAAGAAGTGGTTATCTCGAAAAAAAAAGGACAGTTATGTGAAATTTGTCATCTTGCGTGTGTGTTCATGAGGTGTAGTTTATACAGTTGACTTAAGACTATAATTTGTCATGTATATGGGTGAAAAAATTTGACCCGATCCAAAAACTTGGACTGACTCACAAGAACCCAAACCCAATCTGACTAGGAAAGTCAGTGGCCCGAACCCTAGTATACCAAACCCGACCTCAACTCGAACTCGATTAAGGTGAAACCCAAATGACATATACCCAAACCTGAACCCAAATTGGATTGAACTCAAATTGGCCCGAACCTGAAATGACCCAGACCCAAGACTGACTTGGCCCAAACCTGAAATGACTCAAGTCTAAACTTGACATGACCCGATTTTAACCCAAACCAACATAAAATATATGCTCTGTAAATATTTAAAAATTCATGATTTTCATATATTGATTATTTATCTAAATTGTATATTAATTTCAACTCAAATCAATATAAAATATATGGTTGGATTGCGGGTTCGTGTTCGGGTCGTCTTTGATTCTCTATTGATGCCAATGACTTGGGGCAATTAGAGGCTGGGCTCCGATGCAGTGGCCATGGCAACCTAGGCTATCAAGGGAACGATGACCGGTGATGGGGGGCCCAGTGAATCTGACACAGGACACAATGGGGGATGGGTATTGATCCTCCTTCTCTTATTTGATTGGCACAAACAGCAGCGGGGGACCCTTGGATCAGGCGACGTGGCTTGCGGGGAAGCGGTAGCGGCGATTGATTGGTTTGAAATTTTTTTTCAAAAAACAATTCTTTGTTGCCTTTAGTCAAGAAGTAAATGAAAAAGCTTATGTAAATATGCTCTACTTAGAAAACTCTACCACAAATGTCCTAGAATTTGTTTTGAAAATTTGCTTTAAACAAATTAAAGAAAGGGCAACAAAGGTTTGATAATCAATAAACCAAAACACACAAAGTAGATAAGAAATGGAAGAAGAGAGTGAAAGAGCTTGAACACCAAGATTTTTGTAGAGGTTCGGTCTCTCCTCTTGAGAGTTTACTCCTCTCTTCAAGATTATCACTTGAGAGTTTTATTCTCCACTAAAAATCACAAGAGCACACAAGAGCACACACTTTTTTGGTAGTTCTCTTTACCACAACCACTCACTAGTTTTCATAGGTGCTAACTAGAAACATCATCAACACCTTTTCCCTCACTAGTTTTCTAACAGGCTAACTAAAAACCTCACAAACTCAATCTCATCAAATGATATTTACAAGGTTACAAAGTGGTAAGAACAATAAAGGCACTCAAAGCTAGATAAGCAAGTGATTGCCAATCTCTTGACAATTCTCAAACTCAAGCTTTTTGAAGATAAAATCTCTTTTCTAGTTACCAAGAGTTCTTCCCAAAGTGTTTCTTCATGTTTTTATACTAATTTGAAAGCCAAAAAGACATTGAAATCTTGCTGGAGATGTATGAAAAAGCTTCTGAAAAACTAGTGACTGTTACTATATTTGGAATATAAGAAAATGCTTCAGATTTCGTGTTAAGTTTTAGGTTTAACACGTTAAACTCGATTTTTTCCTTCGACGGTAAAAAACAGCTAGAGAAAGACCATTAAATACTCTTCCAAACTGTCTAGGTGGTGTGCTATGATTCGTTCAATTCATATTTCAAAATTGTGTTGAAATCGTGTGAGTCAAAGATTTTGGCCAGAAGTCTTCAGGCTTGCGAGTTAAAGGTTAAACTCAGAGTTTAACATGTTACCTGATATCTAAAAAAATAACCAACAACTCCAGACTTCAAATTAAAGCATTTTAATGCATTAAAACATACACTTAGGAGCTGGGTAGATTTAGGTGATAAAAAGACATGTTAAACTGTTTCTTTAATGGATTAAATGGATTAAATATGAAACAACTTAGAAAAACTTGTTATTTGGAAATCAAACTTTATTCAAACAGTAACATATGTTGATGACCTACTAACTTTTCTTCAAAAACAAGTTTCCTTAATAAACTTAAAATATATTTTTTTGAAATAACACTTGAAATACTTGGAAATCAAACACAACTTTAACAAATCTAATTTGACCGAGTAAAATGAGATTAAGAACACTAAAACAATACACTTGTCATCATCAAAATTAAATATTTATTTGGAACAAATCCAACAGTCTCCCCTTTTTTTATGATGACAAAACAACCTTTTAAAAAACACATATAACATCCAACGAACAATGATTCATCTTTCGAAAAATACATATAACATCTAAACAATAAGTATAGACAATGATTCTCCCATTTATTAAATATTCTTCAATTTTATCTCTCCCATTTTTTTGTCATAATAAAAATGATATATAGATCATTAAAATAAATCATGAAAATTTCTCTAGTGTAATTACCATAACATGCAACAACCTCCCCCTTAATCTAGGCATATAAACTTTAAGGTACTTTTACAGGAAAACATGTTCCTCCTTAGCTCAAGTATATAAAAAATTTCTCTCATTTTCTAAATCATGAAAGTAGCAAAGTATCAACTAACAGACTAGCAACGTTATTAACATAAGATCATATCATCAAATATATTTGAACAAATTCACAATTATTATTTTGCACATCAAGCACATCACATATTTTGCAAAACTAATAATCAAATCATACTCATCAAGCAACACATCACAACAAATAGCTCAATGCATCAATAATTACCATTAACCAATAAAAAATCAACAATGTTATCATATTAGAGCTTTACTTTCAAGTATTTGTCATTATGTTCTAGGTTCGTTGCTTACAAATGCTTAGAGCTTCATATATAATCATTCTTTGATTGCTCCATGCTCTAGCACCCTACATGAGATTTTAAGCTTTAATTTTTTGTACCCAAATTTCTTTGGGTCATTGAGGGTTAGCTCCAATAATTTTAATTTTTTTAAGAATCTATACCAATTTATAGCCAATAGGAACTTTTCTTATTCTAAGTGTGTATTCATAAGAATAATGTTCCTCTCTACCACAAGCATAACATGTTACAAAAAGACTAAATGAGGATGTAGATGCATTAACAAATCTATTCCCAAATTTTCTTTCATTCATCTAGGGATTAAAACCAATTCCCACTTTGTCATAAACCCCATTTTGACCACTAAGCAACAAATTAATTAAGGTTTTCCTTACCTTTGACAAACCTAGACAAAGATTGAGCAAGATTAATGTTCTCCTTTTTCAATTCATCTATGTTTTTAGTCAAGGAAATATTTAATGCTTTCAATTCATCTACTTATTTAGCAAGTTTTTGAGAATCCTTATAAAGAGCATTGAAAGCATTTTGCAATTCTAAGTATTTATTACCTATGGATATATATGAGCTAGAAGAGTTACTTGAGTAGTTATTTACCTCATCTTCTTTCTTTGCTATAAGACATAGATAGGAATGGCTTCGATTTATTGATGAGGCTTCATCTTCATCTATAATCAAGCACAAGTTGGCATCTTCATTTGAATAACTTGAATTTGAGCTCTCACTTGAAGATTGGTCACTATCATTCCATGTCCTCATGGCTTTTTCATTTTTTTTCTTACTTCATTTCTTTTGCTTATTGTGCTTCTTTTTCATGTTCAATGGACAATCAAATTATAAATACCTGGGCTTCTTGCACTTGTAGCAAATCATATCATTCTTCTTCTTTTTATCTTTTTCTTTCTTGAATTTCTTGTTTCTTGATTTTTAAACATCTTGCTAAACTTCTTTGCTAAAAGAACCTCATCAATCTCTCCATATTCACTTGATGATGTGTAGTCTTCTTGAGTCTTTAAAGTCATTGATTTATTCTTCTTATGAATCTTTCCTTAACTTGCTCCTTTATTTCATATGTCAACATTTTCCAAAGTGCTCATCCACATGCATGGTTTGGAAGCTTTGTCCTTCAATGATGGCTTCAACTATGCTCTTCTATGATGGAGGTAGGCTCCACAAGATTTTCTTCACCAACCCCTCATTTGTTTATTATTTCCTAAGTAACTTGAATGGTGTGAGGATCTCATTAAACCTTCTAAACGTTTCTTGGATGTTTTTATTTGGCTCTATAGTAAACGACTCATATGCCCTCATAAGCATATGCATCTTGGTGTCTTTTACTGGACTGGTTCCTTCATAAGTCAACAATAGCTTGTTCCTTATATCCCTGATATTTCCACAAAAAGAAACTAAATTGAATACATCTGGGGTTAGTGCACAATAAATAATATTCATTGCTCTTGCATTGCTAGTGCACAATAAATAATATTCATTGCTCTTGCATTCATAGTGCACATAAGATCATCCTCCCGTTTATATTTTGTTCAATCTTTTGGTACTTAATGTCCATCAACCATTTTTATAGGAATCCTATGAACATCCTTGATGATCCTCCAAAAAGCGTCATCAATTACTTGTATATGAATTTCCATTCTAGTTTTCCATCAATTAAAGTTTGTAGAGTCAAACAAATGTGGCCTAGATGGGTTTTGCCCCTCAAATGTATACTAGTGGTTGTCATGGTTCTTTTAGCCTAAAAATCATTAGATTTTGAGAAAACACAACAACTAGCTCTAATACCAATTGTTAACCCAATGAGCAACCAAGAGGGGGGTGAATTAGTTGGTTTAAAAAATTCTCTAAAAAAAAAATCTTTGTTGCCTTTAGTCAAGAAGCAAATAAAAGAGCTTATGTAAACTTGCTTTACTCAGAAAACTCTACCATAATTGTCCTAGAATTTGTTTTAAAAATTTTCTTTGAACAAACTAAAGAAAGGGTAACGAAGGTTTGATAATCAATAAACCAAAAAGCACAAAGTAGACAAGAAATGGAAGAAAAGAATGAAGGAGTTTGAACACCAAGATTTTTATAGAGGTTCGATCTCTCGTTTTGAGAGCCTACTCCTTTCCTCAAGCTTACCACTTGAGAGTTTTCTTCTCCATTAAAAATTACAAGAGTACACAAGAGCACACACTTTTTTGGCAGTTCTGTTTACCACAACCACTCACTAAGTTTTATAAAGGCTAACTAGAAACCTCACCAGCACCCTTTCCCTCACTAGTTTTCCTAGAGGCTAATTAGAAACCCCACCAACTCATTTTCACCAAATGGTATTTATAAGGTTACAAGGTGGTAAGAACAATAGAAGCACTCAAAGCTAGATAAGCAAATGATAGCTTATTCTCTTGGCAATTCTCAAACTCAAGTTCTTTGAAGATGAAATCTCTTTTCTAATTGCCAAGAGTTCTTTCTAAAATGTTTATCCTTGTTTTTATACTCATTTGAGAGCAAAAAAGACATTAAAATCTTGCTGGAAATGTCTGGAAAAGCTCATAGAGACTGGTGACCATTACTCTATTTTTTTATGCAAAAAAGTCTCTAGATTTCGTGTTAAGTTTTGGGTTTACCACGTTAAACTTGATTTCATCATTCAACAGTAAAAAATGGTTGGAGAAAGTCCATTAAATGCTTTCCCAGACTGTCCAGGTGGCATCCTCTAATTCGTCCAAGTCATATTTCAAATTTGGGTTGAAATCGTGCAAGTGGAAGATTTTGCGCGTAAGTCTTCAAGTGTCTGACTTTAACAAGTTAAAGTCAGAGTTTAACACATTACCTGATATCTCAAAAAATAACTAGCAGCCCCAGACTTCAAATTAAAGCATTTTAACACATTAAAATATACACTTGGGAGCTGGGTAGGCTTAGGTGATAAAAAGACATGTTAAATTGTTTCTTTAATGGATTAAACATGAAACAACTTAGAAAAACTTGTCATTTGGAAGTTAAACTTGATTCAAATACTAACATATTTTGATGGCCTACTAACTTTTCTTCAAAAACAAGTTTCCTCAATAAAGTTAGAACATATTTTTTTGAAATAACACTTGAAATACTTGAAAATCAAACACAATTTTAACAAATCTATTTTAACTCAATAAAATGAGATTAAGCACACTAAAATAATACACTTATCATAATCAAAATTAAATATTTACTTGGAACAAATCCAAAAAAATCCAATTTGAACAGGCTTATATCTGTTAGGATATAATTTGACAAGAATTCCAGTTTAAGTCCAACAAAACTCTTAGCCTATTGTGCTAGCCCCAATTTTATGAAAAATTTCAATTTAGCCCAATATTTCTAGGATTTTTTTAATTAGCCTATGACTTTATAAGATCATCAAATTTTGCCTTATAAAATTGCTAGATTTATCTTAAACTCTTGAGAGTTGATAGACTTACTCTAAAATTTTTAATTTTGCCTAAAAGTTTCTAAAAATCTCCAATTCACACCCAAATTCTTCCATTTCACCTACACTGACCTCAATCAACCTTTGTGACTGTAAATTAGAACTTAAACTAAGTTAATTCCTATTTTCACCTTAAGTAATGATTCTAAATTCCTACAAAATTATAACTCTAAGTGACAACATAATTTAAATGCATATGATCCTACCAACTTATTAAGTTCTAAAATGACCGAGTTTATAGTTTCATGAATTGAATTTGTAAAGTTTTGAATTAGGTATTTTTATTAAAATAATTGTATATTAATATATTTATATCTAGTTAAATTAAATTTTTTAGATTATTTTTTATGCTTAGTAATTTTTTAGTTATAGTGTACCTAAATTTTAAAATTTTCATTTCATTCACTCATAAAAATTGCAACATGGATCTCTAAAATTTTCAAATATTTAAATAAAAAATAAAATTCTTTAATTCAAATTTTAGAAAAATCTAAATAAAAAATTGAATTAACCTAATTATTCCAGCTTATGCACCAATAACCCGATTAGACCTGAATATCAACTTAAAACCCAAATAATCCAACCTGAAGTTACCTGAGACTGAAATTGATCTAACCTGAATCAAACCTGAACCCAAAATTTGCGCAACCTGATTTGAACCCAAATTGATGCTAACTCGACTAAACCCGCACCTGAATGACCTGACCCAAACTCGATATGACTCACCCAATTACCATCCCTAGTCATGTATGTGTGCAGAGAAAAATTGAATCCCTGAGATATATTTTGTTTTGGAGAAAAATTAATTTTATAATTAATGTAGAAAATTTACTAACCTATTTTTGCACATTTATCCAGAAATTATATTTCATGTAAAAAAATTGTACTCCCATCGTCTTTGAAATGATGACATTTTTCATTTGTACTTCCCATAAAAATTGAAACATGTTTATTCATAAAATTTTTAATATTTAATTCACCTTATTACCCGCATTTAAATTTTATCTATACAAAATTGAACAATTTTTTTTTTCTAATTATCATTTAAACTATTATTACACAAAACGTAAAAAGAATTAATATTTTTTAATTTAGTTTTAGGGGCAAAATTTAAAGAAAAATATCATAAATTACATAAATCTTAATCTTTGTGTTAGCGCTAATGAAATGTTTCATCCTTTATAGGATAGAGACAGTATATAATTTGAGGAACCTAATTAATTTATTGTTCAAGTAACAACCTCTTGCGAAATTGTTACCACATGTGTACATTTATGTTCCATGTTTTTTTTTTTAATGAACGGCAAACAAGATATTTATTAATAGATAAAGATAATGCAGCCCAAGCTCCAGCTGGTGGCTGGAATTTGGAAGAAAACATTCATGATACACCCTGACCTGAAGAATAGCACCTTTCATTAATAAGAAAAAAAAGTAATACTCCACAAAGCAATCCTGGAGCTCAAATCCAGCAATGCATCAATGAATAAACCTTCAAAAATTTATGTTCCATGTATAACAAACAATTGTAAGATTTTTCATTTAGAAAATATGTATTCTGAAAATACAAAATGAAAATAATTTTTATTAAAAATTAATTTTATGTAAAAATAGTTATTGCCAAATTAAATAATTGCAAACTAAATACTATGATAGTAACTAGATTGGGTAAACTCTATCTGTCATCCTTAAACAATATTTCATGTTACTTAATCGTCTTCAAATTATCATATGTTATATCAAGCATTCTTAAACTATTTAATTATTGTTGTTTTGTCATACCATCCATCATGGCTTTTAAGTATGGATGGAAAATGATGTAACTGCTAATGTGGCTTTGGAAGTTTGTATGGCTGCTGATATAGAGTCTCTTTTCCATCTATTTTTAATTGTGTGCTAAACGATAAGATGAGACATCAACAATTAAATAGTTTAAGTATAATTGATGTAATATTTGATAGTTCTGAGAAGATTAAGTAAAATTTAGTGTGCAATTACATCACTTTTGAACAAAATTCTATATTCACCTAACTTTGTTTTTTTTGTTAAACAGAGTCTACTTTATTTTAATTGTTTTTATTTGTAAGTTGAACACCTAATAATAATAGTCGGCAAAGAAAGGACAATCATGCAACAAACTGTTACTGCAAAAATATATCTGCCATTTGCAAATTGATGTATGATTTTGAGACAAACGGTCGAATTAGCTTTACTATATAAGAAGAAATTATAATTTCATAACACATGATTTAATAGTACTACGATTTTAAGTTTTTGTTGGTCGTTTAGTATTACGGATAATTTTTGGGTGAACCGAATCGTTTATCCCCCGAATCGTTTATCCCACATGTTTCGAATGTAACGACTCTTTGATTTTTTGGATCTCTTGGCCAATGAATTTGAAGCGCATGTGAAGTCTTGGAAACATGAGAGGCAAATTTGTCGTCTTACTGGTAGAAATTTCAAAGTATTAATCGATGTATGAGATGGATTACATGTGGACAGGATCTGTTGAAGCCTCTTGGCTATTGGGTCTCATTAAATCTCATTAATAAACTTGAGATTTTGATGAGTGCGATTGATTTTATTGATGGCCAATGGATTTGCAACAGATGTGAAGGCTCATATAGGTATTCTCTTGGCTATAAGAACATGGGAAGGAACCGTTGGCTTTGCCTGCAACTTAGGGCGCATTAACATAAGGAGCAACCATCTGCAATGGCTAACGTGTACGGAAGCGAAGTGACGGAGATGACGGTGAGGGAGCTGCCGGGAAACGACAAACCAGAGAAAACAATAACGCGTTTGTGGCCAAGGTGGCTCTTGACATGGAAAATTCAGAGAACAAGGTAGAGAGGGCGCGTGCGTACCTGAACGAGTTGAAAGACAAGTTCGGCGATGGTATTTCCACCAAGGGCCTGATCTACAACGCCACGGGGGTGCCAGTGACCTATGTCCGGGATTATGACTGGCATGGCCGCGTTGGGGAGTCAGCATTCCCGACCGAGATAAAAAATGGCCAGTGGGGTGTCTTTTTCCACGAGAAACCGCCTGGGGCCGCGGTAGGTTTCGAGGGGGCCGTTGTCTACCACCTCAAGGGCGTGGATGGCAACCCTGAGGTGGATTGCTGTATCAGCTGGTCCAACCCATGGGGACCACGGTACAACAACCACTGCTATGCCGAGATCCGTGAGAGGGACCACTTCGACGACACAGTCTGGGGCGTGGTTGAGCGCAAGATGCTTAACGATGCGGGCACCTACTGGGAAGAAAAACATGGACGTTTGGTAGCCGAACTGACCATGGGAAAAAGTAGCAACTCCAAGCTTAAAGCGGTTCTCAAACTTGCCTGATAGGCACTATGCATATTTACTAGCTACTCCGGTATTGTCTTAATTAAGTTAGGACTAGTATACGTTTCTGTTGATTGGATGCCCTGCTAAAACGTATGTCCCTCTCCTCCTAGCTAGCTACTTCATTCTGTTACGAAATGTACGTAATGAATAAAGAGTTGTTGCCTAGCAGGCTTTGTGTGTAATGAATGTAGAATCATGGATTAAAATAACGATTAGTAGTCATTTTTTGTTAAGGAGATTCACCATGCAAGATACAACATAGGTTCATGGAGTCATGTTGAATCATGTGGCTCCTTCCCTGCAGGGCTCCATTCTCTCCAAACGGCAGACATCTCGTCTCTTCTCAATCAACCTCCCTTTCCAGGTTCTACACAAGACTCTTCCAGCGCTTGGAATGCAACAGCTAACGCGGCTATTTGGACAATCTGGAAAGCACTAAACAACCTGATCTTCAACAGCAAAAGCTTGGTTCTCTCAGTTATACTCTCAACAATTCAGTCTCTTTCCTTTTTCTAGATCTTTAATAGATCAGGTCAGGTCTGTTCTTCTTTGTCAAATCGGTTTTTGAATCCTAGTATTTTCTTCTCTTGAGCACGGGTGTTCAGGGGTCTTGGGTTTAGTTGGGCTTGTTTCTGCAGGTTAATTCTCATCTGCTGTACATTCTAGCTTCTTGCTGGTCTTCTTTTCAATAATATTATCTTTTCCGATAAACAAGATAGGGTCACGGTCTTATACATGTTCCAAAAAATTTAACCCAATACAACAAGAGATCATCACTATATCTATATATATTAAAAAATTCTGCTTTGCTGCAACGGCAACTTGCGACAGCTGGGAGGTAAAAATGGCAAAATGAGAAATAAAGGGAAAAAAATGATTTAAAATCTGTTAACTGGCTTTTCCGGTTGTAAGGGGTTTTTATGCAACTTATGGGGTTAAAAATTTATAAAAGTAGGAAATAATTATCAGTTTATGTAAAATAAAATGTATCATAAAATATTGATATTATATTAGTAAATATTGTTGGATAAGTATGGTTAGAATTAATAATTGTTTCAAGTTAATGAAGATTATAATTAATAAATAGCAGATATATATCTATACATACATACATACATACATATTTATGATACTAGTAGACATGTAACACTATTAGATAAAATGGAAAATATGATGACAAATAAATTTTAAAAAATAGGAAATAAGTTGCAATCATTTTGATATATATCATTAAATAATTTATTAGCAATTTTTCTTTTTTGTGAAATGTTGTTGTGAAATGTTTGTGAAATAAATGAAATCAACGACATTTAAGACAAAAAAGAGAAAGAGAAAGATTCAATTAACACAAAAAATTGTTGGAAGAAAAAAAATAAGAAATGGGAGTTAATGTAAAAATTGAGTTAATGAAAACATGAAAAACAATTAGTGTATTAGTAGTAAGTAAATTTGTTGGTAAAAGTACATGCAAATAGAAAGGGGAGATGGTGTAATGGAAAAATATTGGTAGGGTTTAGAATCCCTAAAATTTTTCAATAATATTTATCAATCTGTTCTTGCAATATTGATCAACACATAAATGTTTCATCCCGTTGGTGTGGAAGAAGAATACAAAATGAAGTGAGGCATGAATGAACAAGAGCGCAAAGGTCTCTTAGACTTACTTAGGTCACTAGTAGTATTTTAGAATATCACGAACAAGATAGGAAGAACATGAGAAAAAATTAAGAACATGAGAAAAAAAATGATACAGTGCATGAACATATAGTTGAAATGCCAGAAAAATGATTGACTATTACACTTAAAAAATAATTAAATTGGGTGAACTAGCATTTATATTTAGTAAAAAGCATTTAAAAAACAGGAAAAGTGTTTATGGGATATAAAAAGTGATAAAGGTAGAAGAAAAGCATATATGAGATATAAAACAGTAATAAAAAGAGAAGAAAAGTATTGGCACAACATTTTTTGGGAAAAAAGCGCTTCAGTGCTAAAATTTTTACTTTTTTACCAAATCAATCCTAAAAGTTATCTAATTTATACCTGAGTCTTAATTCTCCTAAAATGAACTGGTTCAAATTCAGGGGGGTCACTGGTTCACTTTCAGGGGCTTGGTTCATGTTTTAGGGGGGTCACGGGTTCATTATTAAGAGCGTGACAGTAAACAAGTGACCCTTTGAATGTAAACTAGTGAAGGTTGGTTAACATTAAGAGGGGCCACAGATTCATTGTGAGGAACATGGCGATGAACTAGTGACGTAATGAAAGTATACTAGTGGGGTGACTAGTTCTCCATCAGACCCCTGGCTATGAATTAGGGACCTTTTGAATGTGAACAATTAGAGGGATATTGATTCTACATCTAGCCCCAAAATTTGAATTAGGAACCTCCTAAATGTGAATTAATAGTTATTGATTCATATTTAATGGGTCATTGGTTCTTCATCAAGCCCCTAAATGTAAATTAGGAACCCATTGAATGTAAACGAGGGACCCCTTAAATGTAAACCAGTACTTATTGGTTCATATTTAGGGGTCACTAGTTCTCCATCAGACTCCTGAATCTAAGTGTGAACCAGTACTTGCCAGTTCACATTTAAGGGGTTCGCTAGTTCTTCATTTGGCCATTGAATGTGAACCAGTACTCACCGATTCATATTCAATGGATAATTGGTTCTCCATTAGGCTCTTGAATGTGAACCAGTGACACTCTAAATGTAAACCAGTACTTTGCAGTTCACATTTAGGGAGAACCAGTGACCCCCTTATTGTGAACCAGTACTTATTGGTTCACATTCAGGGGGTCACTGGTTTAACATTAAGCCCTTGAATGTGAACCAGGGACCCCCTGAATGTTAACTAATATTTAACGGTTCACATTTAGGGGTTTAATAGTTTTCTTTCAGGCCCCTAAATGTAAACCAATACTTATCGGTTCACATTCAGGGAGGTCACTGGTTGTCCATTAGGTCCCTGAATGTGAACCGGTACTTACCAATTCATATTTAGGTGATCACTGGTTTTCTGTTAGGCCTCTAAATGTAAACCAAAGACCCCCTAAATGTGAACCAGTACTTACCGGTTCACATTTAGGGAGGTCACTGGTTCTCCATTAGGCCCCTAAATGTAAACCAGTACTTATCGGTTCACATTTAGGGGGTGATTGGTTTTTCATAAAGCCCCTTAATGTGAACCAGGGACCCCTGGAATTTGAACAAGTATTTACCAGTTCACATAGTACTGGTTTACATTTAGGGGGCTCACTAGTCCTCCTTTGGACCCCTGAATGTGAACTAGTGACTCTTTGAATGTGAACCAGTGCTTACCTATTCACATTAAAAGGGGTCACTAGTTCCATATTAGGCTTTGAATGTAAACTAGGGATCCCCTACATATGAACCAGTACTTACAAATTCACATTTAGGGATTATTGACTTTCCATTACGCCTCTAAATATGAACAGATTTAATTTTAGGGTTCCCGTTCACAATCAACCCAGTTATCCATCACTTTTTTTTTTCTTTTTTAATCTTTTTTTTATGTTATCACTTTTTATTTCAGCTAATCACTTTTGTGCTTGCCTTGCCACTTTTCTTTCCATATTTACATGTTTGTTGTCATTGACTCACTTTTGTTCTATTAGTTTCATTCCATCTCATGCCACAAACCAAAAGAACAATGCTGGTGCTCTCAGGCCACCAATAAACTTCCTTTTATGCCCATCGTGCGATTCATTGTTTCTATTTGTTGTCCTTTTTTTTTCTTTGCTCTTGCATGCCTTTTATTTTTTCTCTCTCATGCGGGATGAAGTGTATTGGCCCAACCGGTAACCAATGGATGATCGAGCGGCTCCAATGTTTCCTCTTAATCTGACGGTTTGCATCATACTACAACACTATGCCGTAGTTCTAGCATTGCGGCAAAGTAGAAGGGCCTGTATATATCTCCTTATGAATAATTTTTTGTAATGTGAGAGAAACCACTTACATATATCATCCACGAATATCAAAAGATGATTTTTTGAAGCATTTAGATTTGACGCAAAGACCGAGAAAGAATGATTACTGTATTTCAAAAGGTAATACACAAACAAGCGTAATATAATGAATTGATTGTAAAAAACTTACTAAATCTAGAAACATTACAAATTAAGATTTTCATAATGTGCAAAAAATAGTATTGTTGAATGGATAGAAACTATATGGCACAGGATGTTGATACTCATACCCAGCAATTTGGATCCAAAATCCACTATGGTATATCAAGCAGTTAGCCGATAGGCTATACCAGCCCAATTAATTTGCAATCCATACATGACTTTTCTTTTCTTTTCTTTTCTTTTTTTCTTTTTGGTTTTGGTAAAAAGCGATAATATATTAACAAAAAAAGATAAAGCAATGGGTCCAAATGATTTTTTTCGAACAGTAAAATAAAACAATATTAATAGTAAAAATATAGTACAAAAGACATCGGTAAGAAACTGGAACAAATCACCCAAATGAACCCTAAGAGAAACACTTTCCATCCAGAACCCGAAATCCAAAGCAGAACCTCTATTATACTTACAATATAAACACACCTTACTAACACCATAAAAGGTACATGTCATAGACCAAAAAGTTACATCATCCAAAACCCATAAAACAGAATAAAATAATGTATAATTTTTCAATTTCTCATTTCGATCTTTTGAATTCACAATTTAACTCCAATCCAAATTAAGGAGTCCACATAATGATACAAGAGTCCATATAGCCTGCTCACAGGCGATCAGAATACACACCAAACAACCAAGCTCTCCTAACCAGAAAACGATCAGAACCTAAACTAAAAACAAACTTTAATCAGCATACGAAAGGCACCAATGATTAACGAACCAAAACAAAACCACGTTACCAGGCTGTGCGGAAATCTGATATTCCAATACATTCAACAACAAGATATAAAGCGCACCCTGCCATCAAACCATGCCAGAAAAAGAATCAGATACCCTATTAGTGCCAAAAAAACAAGAATCCAAACACGACTCCAACAGTCTAAATTATATATATCACCCCCCCCCCAAGTATCAATAGGATAAAAATAATCTTTAGTGATATATAGAATAAAAATCATACCACCGATGCATTTATATTTTGGCTTATATTTTGCATCAATTGTATATTAGTCCTCAATTGGATGAAGTTTGTCAACTCTGTGTAACTGTGTAATATTTGTCTTCATTACACTATTTTAAATTATCTAGTAATTCATTTCCAAAAAATTGTGCACCATGTATGCACATGCACCAAGTAATATGGCATCAAAAGCTGGGACATCCTTCCAATGATAACTTGACCGCCATCCCACCCTTATCCAATGTGATTTTAGAAGCTAGCTACTAAGAGTGTATGGTCTATCCTTTAGCTAAATCTACTAGATTACCTTTTCCCTCAAGTAATAATAGGCAAATGTTCATTTTCAATTAGTTCGTATTGATGTTTGGGGACCATATCACACACCTTTGACTGATGGCTCTTGCTATTTCTTTACCATAGTGGATGATTTCACTAGATCCATTTAGATATATTTAATGAACCATAAAAATGATGCATGAAAATTTTTTTGAGGAGTTCTATTGCCTTGTTCAGAATCAGTTCAATCTAAATATCAAATTTGTGAAAAGCAGCAATGCTTTAGAGCTAACAGGAAGATTGATGGGTAGTTTCTTTAAGGAAAAAGGAATTATCAATCACAGCACATGCATGTTGTATTTGATCCTTTTTACATGAGGTTTCTTGTCTTTTTTTCTCACACATGTTCATTGTTCCTTTATTCTTGGGCTGCTTTATTTTTCCCTTCGGTTAGCAATTTTCAAGATATTCCATTATCCATCAACAGTTGTCTTTGATGTGTCCTGGTCACTTGTAGTGATCACATATGATTTTGCTATTGTTTAGGTTCTTTTTTGGTTGAGACTGTGTGGCAAGCACATTTGCTGATTCAAGTTTTCCAAGCTGCATCATGCTTAGCTATTTTTCCTCCACCATTATTGTGGTATAAATGTGATTCAGAGAAGGAAGTGCTCCATGGCAAGAACTTGGGAAAGAACAATCTTAAACTTCAAATCCAAACCCATGACAAACTACTATGAACGTTTCTTTTCTCTTTCTAGAAGCCATTGCTTTGCGACATTACAAGTGTAGTTCGACAGGGAAGTGTAGTCACTCAACTTATCCCACAAACCCTTCAACTTAGTGTAATATGTAGCTGCTAACAATGATCCTTGGCTGCATAAGGTGATGTTCCTCTTGAGTTCGTAAACTCATGGCTCGTTCGTATGCCAATACCTTTCTTCTAGGTCATGCCATAACTTAAAAGCTGAGTTATGATAAGCAATTGAATCATGTAAAGTTTGGCTAATTAAATTTACTAACTAGTTAATTACTAACCCATCGCATTTACCTCATGCGATTGCCTCTAGAGTGCCTTCTTTGGGCTTGAACAATTTTCCGTTAATGATTGTAGCTTTTTTTTACCTCGCAAGACATTTGAGATAGCCCTTTTCCATCGAGAGTAGTTATCCCTGTCCAAGAGCCCATATACAAGTGAGAGGTTGGTGTAATCCATCATGGTGGGGGAAATATGGTGAACTGGGGTCTTGGAAGAGGGATAAAGTAGTTGAGTTGGTTGTATTGTTCTTATTGCCACCCTTTCTGCCATTGCCACCATTGCCTCTATTTCCACCTGCCATCAATATCTCATTGGTTACTTAGATTGAAAAAGACAAATAGAAGGTACTGTATCTTGCTTTGATACCATGTAAAAAAAAGGACAACAAATTATATTTCTATAATTTTTTAGTTTTCAATCAGTAGCAATGAAGCGTATATATATACAAGTGGGAGAGAGAGTCCCTACTAACTATGCTATCTACAAAAATTATCTGATAAAAAATGCAACAATAGAGTTTATATATATGAACAAGTGATAAATAAGAAAAGAGATAAGAACATGTGCTTTAACACGTAATATTTGAGTACTTTTGAATACATACTTGTTTCTTGCCTTCCAAAATGCCCAAAATGTGATAAAGAAAACTGACTCCTAAAGTTTCCTCTAATTTTTATTTCCTAGAGTAGTTTACATTCATCAATTATCTCTGACACACTTAAACCATTAAAAGAATTGAGTTGCCACCAATTGCTTACTTTTGTCTAGATTTTTCTTGTGAATTGGCACCTGGAAATATAAGGACAAACTGCTCTATTGACTAAATCCTGTCTTATTGGCAACTTTCCTTGTTTTGCCTTCCACACACTTATTGTTAGGTTTGTTGGCTCAAATTCAAGAATATTAAGAATTTTGATTTTGTTTAGGATTTGCTTTTAGTTTTTCTATTTGTTGAGGATTTGGTTTTCCTATTTTAATGTAGTTTGGGTTTATGTGTGGCCTATAAAAAAACTTTTTATGTTAGGGTTTTGAGTATGAGAGAAAAAACAATATGGTGAAGAGGCAAAATGGAGATTTCAAAAGGGAGGAAAGGTTCGGATGCCGGAGAAGGCTAGGATAAAAAGCCTTTTGTGATTCTCATATCTTATAATTGTATGAAGGCAGGATATTTAGGTTATTAGTGGTATGTAGGGGATTTATAAGTTGGCATGAGTATTAAGGGCCTACCTTTACTCTAATATCTATATGTTGTTCAAGTAGATTTTCTCTCATCTGAAGATATAGCCTAGTTAAGAGATGAGTTACGTTAAATTCATGTGTGTTTGTTTGATCTTGTTTGTTGTTCACTGTGCATAATAGTAGTTAGAAAATTTTTTCCTAACAAGTGGTATCAAAGCTTGTGGTTTAGTCTTGGCACAATGGATCGTGTAGTGCATTTTTAGCATGGTGGAACTTGTAGTGTGTTCATAGTATGGTGGAGCGTATGATATTGGTGTTGTTGATGTATTAATGATAGTATGGGGGAATCTCACCTGCTAATGATGTTGATGTCTGTGATATTTGGTTTGTAGTTATTTCCGATCATTATTGTTCGTGTCTTGGGGGTGTTTATCATTCATAGTCATTTTTGTTTGTTGCTGTGTTCATGTTTTGGTGATATTCATGTTCATGGTGAAGAATTTGAGCTAAGAGAGGGATTATTGAGTTTGTTGGCTCAAATTTGAAAAGTTAAGGCTTTTGATTTTATTTAGGATTTGGTTTTAGTTTTCCTATGTATTTAGGATTTGATTTTCCTATTTTGATATGGTTTTGGTTTGTGTTTGCCCTATAAAAAGACTTCTTGTGTTAGGATTTTGAATATGAAAGAAAAAGCAATGTGATAAAAAAGTAAGATGTGAGGTTTCAAAAGGGGGGAAAGGTCCAGAGGCCGAAAGGGCTAGGACGAGAAGCCTTTTATGATTAATATATCTTGTAATTGTGTGAAGGCAAGATGTTGAGATTATTAATGGTGTGTAGGGAATTTATAGGCCAATGTCAACATTAAAAACATACATCTATTGTAATATTTATATTTTGTTCAAGTGGAGCTTATCTCATTTGTGGATATAAGCTAGTTAAGAGCCAAGTCACGTTAAATTCATGTGTGCTTGTTTGCTTGTGTTTGTTGTTTCACTATGCATGATGGTGATTGGGGAAATTTTCTCAACACATATGTTAATCTTCCATGGGATCCACGAGTTCCACTTTACAGCTTATGTATCACTTATCAACTGTGCATGCACCTCCTCTAGCTTTTTGCATAATTTCTTTACCAAGAATTTGCCACCAATATCATAATTCCACCACCTCGTATCTTGTATGTCTACCTGTAAATGCACATCTTCAATACTTGTCATTAGTTCCTGCAATTCTGTCACTTCCCTACCTCTCAGAGATTGATGCCAATCCCACCTCTAACTCCAAACCCCCTCATTCCATTCTAGCCTTGGACTTATTAAACAATTCTTTTTCTGTCTCTAGTCTAAACAACTTACTAAATCTTTCATTTAACCTGACACTACCTAACCACACATCCTCCCAAAACATAATTTTCTTCCCATCCCCCGCTACCCTCTTAAAAAAACTAACAAATTCCACCCCCTTCTTTTCTATTTCAAATCTAGTCTTTAAAATCTCCCCCCACACTCCCCCAAAATAGCTCCCTTCTAAATTTCTTCTTAACCCTCCCCTTTCTCCATAAACAACCTCAATAAAACTTACCCATAAAGCCTCTTCCTCCACTCTAAAATGTCACCACCAATTACCTAAAAGAGCTAATTTTTTTAACTTTAAAATCCTAACACTCAACCCCACTTCTTCCTTACTAACTAAAATCTTATTCCACACACCCCATGTTATATTCCTACCCTCTCCTTTTCCTCCCCAAAAAAATTGGTTTCGAAAGCTCTCAATGCACTTAATAACACTCATTGGAGCTTGATACAATGAGAAGCAAAATAGGGGAATACTACCCAACATAAGATTTAATCAGGTTAGTCTTCCTCCCATAGACAAAATTCTCTTTTTGAAGTTTGATAACTTATTTCTGATCTTATCAAGAACCTGTTTCCATGCAAAACATCTCCTCATGTTATCTACAATTAGAAGTCCAAGATACTTAAATGGCAATTCCATAGTGCCACAATTCACTTTTTCAGCCAGCGCTTGAACTTCTTTTTGTTCAACATAAACTTCGCAGATTTTACTTTTTTGTAAATTCACTTTTAGTCCTGACACCAATTGAAAGCATTTTAGTAATCTAAGCAAACTCAAACATTCTGTTCTACCCATTCTCCTGCAAATAACGTGTTGTCCACATATTAAAGATGAGATATCAGCAAGCCTCCATCACCAATATTTACTCCTTTGAATTTCTTTTCGCTTCAGCTTCCACCATCATGATATGTAGTGCCTCCACCACAATACGAAATAAAAATAGTGGCAAAGGGTCACCTTCCCTCACCCTCTTCTCCATTTTAAATTCCGATGTTGGACTCCTATTCATCAATACTGAAATATGAGGATTCTAGACAGGTTCACCAAAACTAGTTGTATATATAACAGTAATTTGTTTTTTCTTATATCTATTACATGATTTTTTTTCATTTATTTATGTCATCCACTTTCTTTTGTTTTTCTATTGCCAACCCAGGGAAACAATCTCCAAAGAATGCCTCTTTAGCTACTTCATCCTAGTCAAATTTAGCAAAGCTATCTAACTTTCCATCATCATAATTAGTGAACCTGTCTTTGTCCCAATCTTAATATAAAAAGGACATAGTCCATAAACTTTAGCCTAGTGGTAGAGTCTTGGACATTCCTATTTCATAAGTTGTGTTTGAGCCCTATCAAGCATGATAAGATTTAACAACTATCAATTGTGGCTTGAAATCCTCTAAGTTTCAAAAAACAAATAGATCTCCTTCAATCTTTACTAAATATCCTCTAATACCCTTGTATTTGTACATGCTTTTGAGTATTAAAAAATATATATATAAAGAGGGCGCAATGTTGCCTAAAAATGAAGAATTGCACTCCTGAGAATTCCATCAACTTTGATATGAACCATTTTAGAAATATAATTAGGATTATTTTTTTTTTGAATAAGCACCATTCCAAATATGAGATTCTTCTTTTCACTTGTCTCTTTATCAACAGAAAGAATGAACCCTATAATAATGCAATAGTTGTGAAAACCTGATCATTCCAAGCATGCAATTGAATGCATCAAATGCGAAGCTAGGTTTCTTTTCTTGCTTTCTCTATAGAACAACCACTTCTAAAATCAAAGCATTTACCATGCCCTTTTACCAACCCTACTAATTAATCTTGTTGCTTGCTGTTCAAAAAACAAAACTACCTCTTTGCCAATTTTTTGTTGTTGGTAATTACAAATACAATATACCGTCGGTAACATGTTTTGAAATTTACCAATAGTCACATGTTGGTAAAAAGGTCATGAAGGTGTAAATTCAATATCAGGGGTCAGTTTGGAATAGGATAGAAAAACTAGGGGACTGAAGGGAGAATTTTTCTTTTTTTGCCACATATAAACACATATATCTCCGACCGGTTTTGAACAAAAGTCCCTTGTTCTCTAAACTTTGTAAATTAGCAAAGTTAGATTCAACTAGAGATGTAGGACTTATGTTATTTAAAACTGTTAAACGCTATTCAATAATACCAAATCTATCCTACGAAAATAACTAATAAACCAACCACTTAATTAAGTTCAATTTAAACTCCTTAAATATTGCGTGATAAGCACTGGAAAAATCAGATCACTCCTTATGTCATGGACCCCAAAATAAAAGAGCAACTGCAAAACTTGTAATGTGTAATGATGGAAAAAAAGTTTCATCAAGCAGTACAAACAAAAAAAAAAGATGCTTGATGCTTAAATGTTTACTAACAATTAATTAATTAATCGAGTAATTTACTAATTACTAACAATTAATTAATTAATCGAGCAATCTACTAACAAACATATAATGAATTAATATTGAAGAAATTTTAAGTAGTGACTAATTTAACTACAATATGTGCTGCCAAAACAATTTTTTCAGACAAAATCCAAGGACTACTATGCCAGAAATAAAGTACAATTCGCTAGAAAAATAGATAAAGGAACCATTTTTGGGATGGAGTAAAACAATAAATACAATAAAGAATACGAGGTCTGATTGTGTTCTATTTTTCAAATGAACTGTTCAGGTGTAACAACATGTTTCATAAAACTTGACGGTGAATAAAATCCATTTTAAAAAAGGACGAGGCAATGGTAAATTCGACCACACATTGGGAAGCTCAGGGTTTGTCTTTGTACTTGGAAGCAGCACAGTAGAGTCAGACTTTGTAATAGTTAGGCATTAGTTTGCTTATTTCTCGAAATCTCACATTAGACTAGTAAAACTTGTCATTTTAGTGCGAATGCGATGGAAAGATTGGCCCCCTAAAGTTCTTTGAGCTTTTCAAACCTTCGGGTAGTCATGTTTATAATAAGCTAAATTTGAGTGGTCAATATATCATTTCTTACTTCTATATATAACTGATTCAAGAATAAAAAATTAATAAATAATCGTTTTCTCAAAATTTGGTTGAAAATAAAATTTGCTAAACCCATTTCAAAAACTTATATTTGAGTACTTAAATGTGTGCATTAAACATGACTCCATATCATATAATTTCTGGTGCAGATGTCGTAATAATCATTTAACTGACCAATCCAAAATTTTACAGTGTATAAATAACCTTAAATGATATATGTCAATAGCTCTTGTATTTCATAAGAACAAACGGGGACCAATGACCATATAACCAAACAAAGAGGCCAAAAAAAAAAAAAAACCATGAAATGGAAGACATATTTCGAAGTTTGCACATCGATCGCAACATATCATTTTGTTTTTGTTGGAAAGGACCGATATTTGTTGGAAAAAGTGAAAAAGAAGTGGGGAACTGAGGCACGACAGGAGCTTTGCTTTGCTGCAAAGGAAAAGTACTTGGCACTTCTTTTTATTTCTTACTGCAATACTGAAAAGTAACATCACCAGCCCAATATACAGGCTTAGAAAATAACAAACACTCCTGATTTTAAGCAAAAAACTAAACCACTAACTGAAGAATCAAGAATTAAAAGATGCTTAATTGACTTAGTAAAACAAGAAACTAATCTATCCTAAAACAATGGAACACGTTTAGGAATTTTTGGAGCACTACTCAACAATATTCAGTAGCACCCCGCCTATTACAGAGTTGAGCCGGATTAGACCTTATTTAATAGAAACTCTCTCAAAACCTAATTCTTCATTTATGAAAATTGAACTCAAGGTATTGCTTAAGGAAAAAAGAAGGTTTTTAACGTTGCACGTAATTAGATGTGTTTGGTACATCTCAATATATCACGTATAGGCCTATAAAACCCAGCAGGCCTAAGCGGATCCGGACCATTCCACTTCTAAATTAGTCGCAGCAATTGGAGCAAAACATGGGTGGAGGCCTAGTGGAGCTGAACGAGGAGCAACTTCGCCGACTGGCGAGGCTCGTCCGCGACCAAGAGCTCCACCAGATGAAGAGCGTTCCGTTCGGGTCCGAGTACGAGCGCGTCGAGCACATCCAGGTCTGCAAGCAGAACCACGACACCATCCAGAGCCTCCTCGACAAAGGGAGGGATCTGGTGAAGGACCTCCAAACAGAGGAAGGCAAGTACGAGGTCGCCCACCTGATCTGGGAGCTGGAGAAGGCCCTGGTCAACTTCGGCATCCAAGCCATCCGCAACTACTCTGTGCGCAAGGAGTTCCTCAACAAGGTCGTTGCTCACGCTGAAGAGACCATGACACAGGCACGCACGATCGCCTCTACGGACGAGGCCGCCCTTCGCCGGCTCGCCAAGGACGCCGAGCAGTTCAAGGAGGGCATCCGCAACTTCATGGCCAAGCACCGTAGCATGCTCTCTAAGGTCTTCTCCGAACAGATCAACCAGGAAGGCATCACCTTTGAGCAGCTTGTCACAAGGTTCGATTTTTTATCCCTCTATTAACTTATTCCGATCACTTTTTTTTTTCTGGGTAAGAAGAAATTTATTTGCTCAATAAAGGCTAATTAAAAAATGCATTTTTCTCCGGGCAGGAAAAGAAATAGGAGTGATTTAGTTGAAATACGATATAAGTTATTTTGGTCTTTTAATAAAACATAATTTTATCATTGTCTATTTAATTAAATTTATATTAGCACTAGAACACTAAAAGAAACCCTTAAGTTGTTACTAATTTTCTTTTCTACAAACTTGCCATTATTTGATTCTATGTTACATAATTAAGTATTATATGAAATTTGTTTGTGTTAATCTCACCTTAAAATCTTAAATTGTCATTAAAATTTTTTTTACATCAAACATTTCTTTTTATTCTATATTACTATGAAACAACACCTCAAGTACAACTTAAAATTTCAACTTAGCATTTCAAAAACTTTCATTGCCAAATATTTTATTTGAATAAAAAACTTAAATAAATGGTAAATCTCAAGCAAAAATTTATACTACTAAAAATATTATAAAAATTTAAATTTTAACTTAGCATTTCAAAAACCTTTAGAGCTACAATCTTTTATTGGAATAAAAGATATAAATATATGGTAAAATCATACTAGAGTTTGTACTACTATAAAAAAAACACCTTTGAACATAAAATTTTTGTCAATTAAGTTTCTTTCATTTTGCAACTTGGTTGAGTATATGCCATGAAAACTTATTATCCGGTAAAACTCTTGGTAAAGTTTCACACAAAAATCTATAAGTATTGGACTGTAAAAAATAATTTTATGTATAAAAAATGTATATTAAAAATTTCTGTAAGTGAACACTATATAATAGTTCACCTATAGTTTTTCATTTATGCTGAAATTATAAGTTTTTTTTTTCTATTTTAATGATATAAAAATTTTATACTTTTTATTTAATTAAAATTTTGTTAGTATTAGGATTCTAAAAAAGAGAAAATGAAAAGAATCAAATGGCAAAGATCCAATTATGTGGTTGCATATTTAATTAGATATTTAATAGTATTAAAATACTAGAAATATAATAGGAAAGAATCATAGTTATATGAGTAAAAAATAACTTAGTATTTTAATTCACATGCAACACACATGTGCATCTACTAGTTATTTAAAAAATCTACATTTTGTCTAAGAAAAAAAACTGTTTTATATTTTTTTCGAGCAAAAATTGATAATTTACATTTTCACCCACTCTTCAAACCATTGGTGAATAGTTTGAATGAATAGTTAATCTAATACACTATGAAAAAAAGTTTAGGATCAATGATAAAATATGACAAAGGGGTAAATTTACCACTACACAAATAGGGGTAGAGTAATTTTTTCACTAATTTTTTTTGCAAGTAAATTTAGCATTAATGCCTTCGTTGTATTCAATTTTGCCAGAAGTCGTTAAATAGTTAGGATATTCCACTTGTTTAGAAAATATTCGATGCAAAATTTTTCAATTAGTCCCTAAAAATTTTCTCTTTAGCCATTAACTACCTAAACCTTTTACAACATTTAAATAAATCAAAATCTTGTATTTGACCACACATCTCTATTGCCAAGTCTTCTTGTTTTCACTTTTCTCATTGCTATTGAGCAACCCTCTATTGCCACTGCCAACAATCATGTATTCTAGAACTATGGTGTCTCTAAATTTTGTCTCACCTGCATCAATTGAACCATGTTTCATTGAGATTTGTTCTAAGGAATGTTTTAGCAGCATTGTCAAGATATGTGAAAAGGTAGAGGTAATGCCGGTGGTGAAAAAGGTACAGACCTATGAAAGTTACATGGATTTGCTAGAGTGAAGATAATGATGAAAATAATAGATTTAGAAACTTGAAGGCCACATTGGTAAGTAGAAAAAAATAAGAAAAAAAAAACTTGAAATCAAAACTTGCACCACATTAAACAATTTTAACTGACGGTGGCAAGTTTACTCTTAACACAAGCTATTGAAGGCAAATTTGTACATTTCAAAAGGATTAATGACATATTTTCCAGCAACAAAGTTGAGTGGAAAAATTACTGTATGCCTTACCGTTAAGTGGCAAATTTATCTGTCTTGCCGATGAAGTATATATAAGAAACAATTTATCTGGCTGGGTGGACACTGGCTCTTGCAGCTCCACAACTGGGGTTCTATACTGGCTGCCCCCTTACAAAATATTACTTAAAGCTACAATGCATTCTTAGTACCGGAAACAAAGAATAAAACAGGTTCTGAAATATGATGAAAAAATTTCTTATTTACATAGGTCTTTGTAACTAGTCTAAAATTTAATAGATGCAATTGGGTTGTCCAATGAGACGTAGATAACTTTCTCTTGCCGTCTCCACCAGTTCAAATAAGGATTGGATGTCAAAACCTTAATTTCAACATTAAAAGTCTAAGATAAGCTCGTCGATCGTGTAATCAAAGATTTATCGTATCTATTTTGCTTGTTATTTAGGTACAAGGTGAGAAGAGGACTTTCGGGGTCATTCAAGGAGCTAGGTCCAGAAGAAAAGTTCCTTGTGTACAACGACATCATCAAGCAATCTGGCCGAGGGTCAATGATGGATGAAGCATTTGCTGCCGCTAGGAAGGAGTTGACCGGAGGGTTCCTGCTCTTCGCTTTCGTTGCTGCAGTTACCGTATGGGACATTTACATGGACCCCAAGACCAACCTTGTCGAGCGAGCAACGAGCGACGTGAAGGACATTGCGGCCAGCATAGGCGGCTCCACTCTGGGGCACATGGTCGAAACGGCCATGCTAGACACAGACCTGGCTTTGATGGCGGGCGCAGAGACTCTCATCGCGGTGGCCGGATTTGTTATAGGTGTGGCCATAGGTATGGTCTTGTCCTTACTTGGTGGGCTTGTACTGGATGCCATCTTTCACTCTGGCGGCTCGCACATGCCGAACAAGAATGAAGTTCGCATCTATATTGCGCCCATGCCCGACGGTGAAAAGTTGGCTCGTCAAATTGCTCTCACATAATTTGGTTTGGACTGCTGTTTTCTGCTGCTTCCGTACTTTTGCGTCGTTGTTGCTTGTTGCTGCTTCTGTTAAACTGCTGCTTGTTGCTGTTTCTGTTGCAAAAAACTGTCGCAATAAAATAGAGTGAATGAAATGGTCCAAAATTTGCTCTTGTAGTAGTCCAGTTTCTTGCTGGTGAATGATAAAAAGAGTGAAGGAAATTTGACTTTTATTCAACTGGCTAATGACTCACTGACTTGCAGCAGCTTAGTTCTTTTATATAGTTTTGCTCTTGGAGTGACAGGCATTGAAAGAAGATGCCGACTTGAGGGACTTGGTAGATACTCCTTTGTCCCATTTTCTTCGTTTCATTTGACTTTTTCAACTAGTTTAACTTAAATTTATTCATATTATTATTTGTTAGAAAAAAAATAAAAAAAAGATACTATATTTTTAGAAACTATAGGTCTTGATTTATCATTTATATATAAACATTTTTTATTTCTATGCTAAAATGTTGAAAATAAAAAACTATAGATTAATCATTAAAAAATGAATTGTGCAAAGAATATAGAATAGAGAGAGTACATCAATAACCTTATATTTAGTTCTACAATATATGAGATCAATTGCTAGCAGGTAAAAATAAAACCCATGGAGTGATTACAGGCTCAAATCTGAACAAAATATCAGGTTTGGGTCAGTTTTGATGATGAAATATGTGAAATATGACCTGACCCAATTTTTTATTGCAAAGGTAAGGTCAGTTTAGCCCTATAAACTTAAGCAACACGAAATTATATCAAGCCATCCAATCCACACCAGCCCCAAGTACCTAAGCCTAGCGCACCCTTACTCTCCCTAACCCTACTTATAAAGCAAAGCCAGTAAAGTATTGTGCAACAGTTAAACCATTTATAACGACGATTTCAATACTGTCATTGCTCTTAAAACTCTTAAACTCTAATGTTCAAAAAGCGGCTTAACTTAAGGTGCTAAATAAGGCATATGTTGCACAGAACATCTCAATGAACAATTTTGATGCATTGTCACACTACTAAAATTTGCTTATTTTCCAACACGTAAATTACTAACGGCCAGACTATTAGTAAAAACCAGTGCGTTAGACTGTTAATAACTTTCTAATGGCTTAAACCATTGGTAATAAGAAAACCAATAATCCAATCATAAAGAAAGCAAAAGTTGTGAAATACTTCAATATTATTGATAGATTGTCTCATAATAACAAATTAAGGCCTATTTATAGGCTTAGAAAGAAACCCTAAACCAAAATAATTAAGAAAATAAAAAATAATTAGAAAATAAAATTGACGAAAACTTTAAAGGCCAAAAAATGATGGAATTTTGACCAAAAAAATGCATCATGAAAAGCGAGCTCTTATAATACTGTTAATAAGAAAACCGAGAATCTACTCATAAAGAAAGTCAAAGCTCTAAAATACTTCAATATTATTGATAGACTGTCCCATAATAACAAAACAAGGCCTACTTATAGGCTTAGAAAGAAACCCTAAACCAAAATAATTAAGAAAATTGAAAATAATTAGAAAACAAAATTGATGAAAACTTTAAAGGCCTGAATACCCCTTAAAATGATGGAATTTTGACCCAAAAAATGTGTGATGAAAAGCAAGCTCTTATAAATCCTATAGAGCACGAAATTCCCTTTAAAACAACATATTATAGTTGTCATTTTGACAATTATAGCAAAAGTTATGACTTTTGGAATTAGGGTTCGTGCGAGTCTTATTTTTTAGATTTCTTCTTCGGTTTCGCTCACTCAACCTGCTCCATGAACTCATTCACTAGATGCTTCACATCAAATTGATACGGTTTAAGCCATTAGAAAGTGAAAATAAGGGACTATTTTGAAGCAATCATGAAAATTTTGGGACTAAATTGAAGTTTTTCCTCTATTTTAATTATAAAATGACACTAACACACGCAACTCTTTCTCCCTCTCCTCTTCCTGTATGTTTTCCTCTTTTTTTGCTTCTCCCTCTCTTTCTAATATATATATATATATATATATATATGAAGGTACACAAATGTTGAACAATTTTTTTGCCCTTCAATTAGAAGATAGTTTACTATTTTAATGAGGCCTAAATATGTCATTATATATTTAAGTAGAATTTTAATACCGTTATAACATACTAGAGAAAAAAATCACAAGGCCCAGGGATTTCTATTTCGCTTTCTCACCTCTCTTGATTTTGCTTGCTTGGTCGGTTTTAGTTTAGCCACTAATAGCTAAAGTATTCAAAACACCTTCATTTTTTAATCCCTTATCATTTGAAGCTTCTTATTTTAATCTTGTGCACTTTCTAATGTGACAGTGTTGGAAAGTTTGTCTTACTATCCAGCAAGCTAACACATTCCCTGTTGAAAAATCCTTACATGGTAGCATAGCAGCTTAATTTTAAAACAATATGATTTGTGCTCTAAATGGAAAAAAATAAAGAATAAAACCCATAAATTTTTTTTATCTGTTATGGAAAAAAATTATGAGTTGTCACTAACGTTAAAATTTTGCAACAAACATGCCTCTATGTTTACACTAATGTAAAAAATGTCATCAAGCATAACATTTTTATCAATTTATTTATTGTTTAACTTATTAAAACAAATGTTTTTATTAGAACTTAAAAGTGCAACTTAAAACCACAAAATAAAAGATACATGAATTGACTTGACTGTTTTACTCTTACTTTATAAGTATTAAGTACTAAGTTAATTTAATAGTAAAAATATTAAGATGGAAACATAAATAATGCTGCAATTTCTTTTAACATTTAATGTTTTAAAATATTAAAAAATTAGAAGAATTATTTTTTCCACATGTCCATCCCTTTTCATGTTGTAATGCAAATTTTTATTCTTAACAACTAAATCTTTTTCTATAGTAAATAATAAAATTTTTATAGTCATTGGATTATTACACCTGAATAAAATGGATTTCAAATAAATTTGGTTATGATCAAAATAATGAAAAAATAAAAATAAGTTATTTTAGATTAAGTTGACTTAATTTAAAATGAACTAGGCCTAATCTTTTAATAAATCTTTTTTGGTTCTGTTCAGAATAGAAAAAAAAAATATAAGCTAAATCCATAGATGAGACATCTAATATGAAACTCAAGCAAAAATAAATTTCTTAAAATAAGTATGACACAAATATAAGCCATGATATCAAAATATAGTCTTGGTAAGTCAACATTGAGTTTTCCAAAGGCATATAACTATAACTAATTGTACATTGCTAAAAAGTTTAACCCTACTCTTCACTTCTAATAAAAATACACTAATTCATATGACGGCTAAACATGCCTAAAATTATGGTTATCAATTTATTTACGTTTTGAACTTTAAATATTTTAATCAGAACTTAAAAGCACAACTTCATATCCATGGATATCTATATTTATATCTATATATAACAAAAAGTGTAAAGATATAAAGTGACTAAACCATAAATTATAATTTTTAGTTTTCCTTTTAGGTAGGAGGAATGTTTTCTAATTTAAGGATTCTATTTTCTATAGTTGACTAATTATATTATAAGAATAATGGATAAGACTAGGTTTTCAAACCTGAGTGATGTGAGGTTTTGTTCAAAATAGAAATAAAAAACATATGCTATGTCCATAGGTGAGACATTCACTATGAAACTCAAGAAAAAATAAATTTTTTATAATAAGTATAACACAAATATGATCTGTAATGTCAAAGTGCAGATATTGAGTTTTCCCAAAGACATGTAACTATAACTAACTATACATTGCTATTGCTAAAAAGCTTAACCCCACTATTTACTTTTAATAAAAAACATATTCATTTATATGACAGTTAAATATGCCTAAAAATATGGTTATCATATTATTTACTTTTTAAACTTTAAATATTTTGACCAGAAATTAAAAGCACAACTACATATCTATATATATCTATATTATAACTATATATAATAGAAGTGCAAAGATATAAAGTGACTAAGCCTTAAATTATAATTTATTAGTTTTCCTTTTAGCTACTAGGATTTTTTTTCTATTTTAAGGATTCTAATTTTCTATGG
This sequence comes from Aquilaria sinensis, assembly GCA_005392925.1. Taxonomy (NCBI): domain Eukaryota; kingdom Viridiplantae; phylum Streptophyta; class Magnoliopsida; order Malvales; family Thymelaeaceae; genus Aquilaria; species Aquilaria sinensis. Next base: position 172,158 of record SMDT01001796.1, read on the forward strand.
TTTACTGATTATATTATAGGAACAATGGATAAGACTGGGTTATCAAACCTGAGTGATGTGAGTATAATTTATAAATCAACACAAAAAGATAAAATAAAATGAAGCGGATGTGTAAGTTTGAAACCTTGGGGCAAATGCAATTTTTATTAAAAATCAAGAGTAAAGTAATTAAGCATTTTAGTAATGCACAATTACCTATAGTTATATGTCTTCAAAAAAACTTAATATTTACTTGCCAAGTCTATACTTTGACATCATGGCTCATATTTTTCATCATACTTATTAAAAAAAATTTACTTTTGCTTAAGTTTCTTATTGAATATGCCACCTGTGAACTTAGCATATTTTTATTTTCTATTTTAATAGAACCTCAAGACATTTATTAAAAACTTAGCTGACGTATCTTTAAAAAGTTAAAATTATGCCAATACATTAATGGTAAATACATTTAATTTTTTAGCCAGCTAATATAAGATCTTTGTTTAGTCATTAACTTTTTTAATCTAAAATATAAAAATTGTTAAATAGAATATAAGGTTTGAAATTGCTAAATAGAACCACCTATAATATTAAATTTTTCACATACAGCATTCAAAATTTTTAGAATTTTTAAATAAATTAATAATTTTAGAACTGTGGTAAAGATTTTGATTGTGTGGAGGCTTAAGTATAGTAAAGGAAAAAGTTTCAGATTCTATAGGATTAAAAGTTGTAGTTAAGTTACGTATTTTACAAAATTAATCTTCTTCAATATTCAAGACTTATGAGGGCTAAATTATGTAATCGATTGATAACATTTTCATTTTGATTTTGTTTTTATCTTGATCATTTGATTGTACTCTCTATTTGTTCTAAAATTATTAAAAATATGTTGATATGATTCTCACTTAAAGTAATCCCTCAACAAAAAATAAACAATTACATGAGTGTTTACATGGTGAACAATTACTATTTCAAGAAAAAAATGATAATGTAAAGTTTTATTAACTACAGAAGAGTATTACCCCAGTTAAAAATTTGCTGGAAATGAAATAGAAGAAAAATTAAAATAATTTCAAGAAAACCTGATATTACATAGTGACTCAGAGCTAATAAATTTCATTAGGTGAGGACTAATGTAAAATATTTAAAAAATTTAGGACCAAAAGAAAATATTTAATGGGTTAAGGATGATAAGAAAGCATGAGTTAAAGGTTGGGTACTATTCACAAATTTTGAGTATATCAACTATTAACAAAGTTCTAATTTTCTTTTTTAACTTGAATAAAATATATTCCTTCTGTCCCACCAATTTGCACCATTTTTTTTTAGTCATTTCAAATCTCTACAACATTTCAATATTTAGTAACTTATTTTACCACGCTTTATCTTTCAAATTATCATCTTAATATTCACTTTTTTAAACTTTCTTGATTTATGCATGAAAAGTTAAGGGTAAAAGTGAAAACAATGCACAAACTTCTTTTTCACTTTTTTGAGCTTTGTGCCAAACCAAATAAAGCAATATTGGTAGAAAAAATAAGTATAAATTACTCCAACTAAAAACTAATGACATACTTAACAATAGTTTATATTTTTTTATATCCATTATGTGCTTCTTTTTCATTTTTATGCATTTGGTGTTTTTTTCTTAAACAAATTTATTGAAAGTTTTTTAAAATATAGTATTTAATATTTTATTTAATTAATTAAAATTATAATATATTTATAATATTTCTAATGTCCAAATAAATCTATGGCAATTACATGCAATTTATATATAAAACTACAAAGGTATTCAAAATGCACTTTATATATAAAAACAATTAAGGTATACAAATATTAAATGACTTTTTACCCTTATATTATAATTTATTTTATTATTTTAATGAAACCCAATTTTTTGTTATCTATTTAATTAGTGTTATGTATTAGCACTAGAACACTAAAACAGACCCTTAAATTGTTGCTACATTTTATTTTTTTTGCTACAAACTTTATACTAACTTTTTTTCTTTTCTTGCGGTTAACATGTTGCATTTGGTTTTATATTAATATCAAATAATATTTCAAGTACAATAAACATTTTATTTTTTTGCTACAAACTTTATACTAATTTTTTTTCTTTTCTTGCGGTTAGCATGTTGCCCTTGGTTCTATATTACTATCGAATAATATATCAAGTACAATAAATATTTTTTCAAACTTAAAATTTCAAATTAACAAGTATGACATAAGTTTGTTCTGCTATAACTTTTTTTTCAACTTAATAAGTATGGTCTTTGAATACAAAATTTTTATCAATTAAGTTTTTTTTCCAACTTTGATAAATATGTATTATATGAAAGCTTACATCTTTGTTCTATCTTAGAGCAATAATATAATTCAAGTATGACTCAAGGATCTTTTGTGAAAAAAAATAAAAAAAATATAATTATTGCAAAGGTCATTATGAAATATTTTAGGAAAAAAAGTACTTGCTATTAGAATTAGTTGCTTACACTATAATAAAGGGGCTTTTAGCAGTAATTTTTTTTAAATTTTTCATTATTTTTAAATTTTTAAAAAATTATAAAAATTATTTTTTCCAAATGGTCATCCCTTTTAATATTGTAGCACAATTTTTTATTCTTACCAACTAACTCTTTTTCTTTTCTAAATAGTATTAGAATATTATTTGTAATTTTAATTTTTTTTAAAGCCTATTAAATTGTACAAGTTGTATCAAATTAGAAGTAATTTTTGTTTGACTATTATATTTCATGGTAGAGGCCCATAGCTTGAAAATATTTTTGGAGTTTTAAGAGATTAAGTTAATAATTTTATGTTCTAAATGCAAGTTTTTATTTTATCTTTGATTAAGTATAACAAAGAAAGAAGTTTGGCAGTTATATGTTCAAAATTTATAATTAAATTGCATAATTTTAGATCCTCACTGCTGGTCTTAACCACATGGAGGATTATATGATCAAGAAAGAAATTGGAAGATCTTTAGGAGGACATAAAATAAATTTTGGTAGAATAAGAAAAATTCTCAACATGTACTCTACGTATTGGATCAAAATTTTGTTCATTTTGATCCAAAATAAATTTTTATTGAAATTTTATTATTTTTTTTATTGTCATAATGTTGAATTCCTATACAATCATATTTGACATTGATATGCAAAATTCTTCAAATATGAAACATATTTTGAAAATTTCTAATTTTTTAAAAAATTGTATTATTATATTTAGGTTAATAAGTAAATATTTTTCTTTATTTGATTAATCAAAATTTTAATGTAGTTATAATATTTAAAATTTAAACACATTTGTACCATTTATAAACTCTTTAAATCAGGAAAATGAGATTAGGATTTGAAAAGGAAAAATAGAAAAAGCTCAATAATTATTTTATATGTTTTCTATAAGTTTTTTAGGGAAAAAAAACTGAAAAATTCCACTAAAATTAAAAATTTATGCCAAACATGTCTTTAATTTATACGGTTATTAAACATGCCTAATAACATGATATTTATCAACTTGTTTATGTTTTAAACTTTATATATTTTTATCAAAAACTAAAAGTGTAACTTAATATCTGTATATATCTATATTTATATCTTTATGTAATAAAAAGTTCAAAGATATAAAGTGAGTAAACCTTAAATAATAAGTTATTAGTTTTCCTTTTAGGTACTATGAATTTAGTCTATTTTAATGATTTTATTTGCTATGGCTGACTAATTATATTATATGAGTAATGGGTAAGACTAGACTTCCAAACCCTAGTTATGTGAATATAATTTCTAAATTAGTTGGTAAGCATGATTCACCCAAAAAGATAAAAAAGCTATAAAATACTTGACATCGATCTTTGGAATAATTATATTGACTCAACCATAAAATAGAGAATGTGCTTAGATTTGAAAACCTGGAATTAGTGTATTTTTTTTTATTAAAATTCAATAGCTAGGTAGTTAAGTTTTTTTAGTAGTTACTTACAATTACATGTCTTTGGAAAAACTTAAATTTACTTACCAAGTTTATGCATTAATATCATAACCCATATTTGTGTCATACTTATCAAAGAAATTCACTTTTGCCCTGAGTTTCTTATTGAATGCCTCACCTGTGACTTAGCACATGCCCTTTTTTGTGTTTTAAACAGAACCTCAAAATGTTTATTAAAAACTTGGCTCATATCTCTTAAAAAAGTAAAATTTATGTTAATCATTAATGATAAATCTATTTAATTTTTTTATCCAACTAATATAATATTTTTAGTTTAAACATTAGCTTTTTGAATCTAAAGTATAAAAAATTAAATAAAATTAACTAACTTATCTTTTTTTGTAAATACATAATATAATTAAGTCCATTAAATTAAAATATTTTTGTAAGGATTAAAATAAATTTTAACATCTTTGATAAGATATTAAATGCACAAGAAATAAATTTTTACAAGTACTCTACCATCATAAATAAAAAAAAATTATCAATTTTATTCAATATTATTACCTGTATTATTCTACATTGTATTATTATTATTATTATTTATAATAAATAAAAAAATACAATGAACAATCTATTATAATGGATGACGCAAGTGAGGATAGTTATGATGAAATATTATAATAAAAACTATGTAAAAAATAGAAAAATGAAACTAATAATTGCTACTATTTATTTTGAACAATATAATTGAAATAGAGTTGTTTAAGTTAAAACTACGTACATATTTTGATTTACATGCAACGTACGTATACAATTACTAGTATATATATATATATATATAAAAGCTCAATAACTCCACTATGCAACAAAAACTGCTGCATATCCTAATGACTAGGACAACTAGCTAGAACCTAAACTACGTGAAAATATATAATGATAACATTCAACACTTTCAGGAAAACCAAAAAAAAACAGACTGGTTTTGGCTGTGATAACAACTTTCTGTGCAACTAATTAATTTGCTTTCGCTTCTGAACTTAGAGTCATTGCTTGCACATGGAGATTTATTTCGTTTTAAGTAGTCGGTATCGGTGTATTAAGTGTATTAATTAGGTATTATAGGAGGCAAAATCTCTCCTCTTCTCTTGAATTAACTCAACCCCGTGCACTTGGAAGGTGCCACTAAAACGTTTTATAGTCATTACTCCCTCGCAAGTTTGCAGGTTGCCTTCGCTTTACCAGTCGTGAAACTATATAAAAGTTTCAACAGCCTAATTAATATCAATGAATAAGTTACAGAAACTAAAATTTGGCTTCATTAAAATTTTATGCGCTTGATTTTAATAATTAAAATTCAAATGACCTCCTAATCTAATTATATATATTCATATTGTATTAAAATAGTTATATAGAATTCTTCTAAGAATAAAAAAATTAAAATAGCCCTACGTGGATTTTAACTTCTCATCTTTTTGCACATGAACATTTTTTTTGTGACAAAACTTAAGAAAAATAGTGGTATAATCAATTGACCATCTCCACCACCACTCTAGGTCACTCAAGTTTAACTTAAATCTAAATTAGGCACATTAACTATTATTAATACATAACTTTCTTCTCCAGCATTTTGCTATATATATTCAAAAAATCTTATATATAATTAGTAAATCAAAGCTGAAATTTTTTTAATATAAATTTAGAATATTTTTCAACAAATTAAAAATAACATAAATTTATATTCTTATTGTTAAAGCATCTAACATAAAATTAATTGGCAACAGGTGGAGAGACCTCATCACTATATCAACCCTTCACTAACCCTTTCTCTTAGCCATGTAGGGTTTTCCTGCTTAACACACCTCTTCATGTGTAGGCCAGTATAACTCTATCATATAGGTTATTTTTAGCAGTGGTTAGGATAGTATCGAACCATAGGTTCCAATACTATATTAAAGCATCCAAGCTAAAATCAATTGGTAATAGATGGAGAGGCTCATCACTATATAAATCCTTTGCTAACCTCTTTTCTTAGCCATGTCAATTTTTCCACTTAACACTTTTTGTTTATTAAGGTCTTATAATATTATCAATATATAAAGATGTCATTTTGATTTACTTTCAATTGGAATAAAATATCTTTTTAGAAAAACAAGTAACTTGTTAAATGCCTTTCACGACCGGCAGTGATGTAATTCATAAAAATTACTCCATGTTTTTAACAAATTCTTCCATTTTTTATAACAAAATTTCATGAAAATTAGTCATCCAGAAAAAGAAGTGGCTTTCTCTTAACTCAAGAACATATGTCACTTTTTGTCCTCTTGCGTGAGTGTTTATGAGGACTGTTGGAACAGTTGACCTAAGACTCTTATAATTGCTTATTTACGAGGTGTATGGAGACCAAGCATTATAGCGGTTTATATAATTATTGCATAAATTTATGGAAAGATATATAAGCTTCGTATAACAAAAATATACGCTTTAAGTTTCAACCATTGTAATTTTCAAACAAAATAATGTTCACACCTTACGAGGTGAAGGCTGGAGTAAAAAATGCTATTACTAGAAACATAAGAGAAACAAATCATGGTTATCAATGTTTTGTTTTAGAAGATAATAAAAAAATGAAAAAAAAAATTAGAGACCAAGAGAACAAATAGAGAGGTTTGGTGACCCACACATTCTAATAGATATTTTTTGTAATAAATTTTAATAATAATAGTGTGACACAAAACACGTTACGTGCTTCGGAACAATATTGAAAGAATAATGATTAAAGCTTCATTTTAGAAAACAACAATAAAGAAAATCAATAAAAAAAAGTTAGGATCAAGACAAAAAAAAAAGGAAAAATTTTAGGCATTAAGGATTTAACAATTGACTTAATGAAGATAAAAAATGGTTTAACTAAAAAATAAACAAATTATGATCAATAATGTCTTATTTTAGAAGATAATGCATAAAAAACAATAAAAAGAAACACTTATGGGCCAAGCGAACAAATAGAAGATTTAATTAAATAGTTATAAAATTTAAGGACAAAATATAACACAAACGTAACTTAGGTCCAAAAAAGAAGAAATTAGAAAGTTAGGGAATAAAATAGCGTTTTAACCGAGAAAAAAAATGTCAGACAGATGAAAATCAGAAAAATGACAATGTAGGCCCTCAAAAAGACAAGCACATTATGAAATGTGATAAATCTAAAAAAAGAGCAAATCACATCCTAAAAAAAGTAAAAAAAAAAAGTCGAAAGAAAAAAAAAACTGTTGAGCCATGACCCAAAACCAACTAGGCTCAACCAACCCAAAACTGAGTTATTGTTCATACAACACAACAGTATCAATGTTCATCTTTAGAATATAGTAGTAATGAGGGGTACACGAGTGAAGAAAAAATGAACCACCAAAATATATTTTGTTTTGGAAATAATTTATAATTAATCCACAAAAATTAACTAACCAGTTTTTTATGCAAATTTATTCATAAATTATATATTTCAATTATAATAAAAAAGCTTTATTATCATATCAAATAGATATAAACTGAATAATCAATATAACATTAAATAGGTTTTGAAAATGTAGTATGTAAATCACTATGAAAAAAAAGTCTACATTCGCCTTTATGTTTTGGCCCTCGTAGAATCTTACTCTACTTTAGCTTTTTATATTTATCAACTGCATGCCTAATAAAGGTCTATAAACAGAAGGGAAATTGTGTAACAAATAGATTTTCCAAAAATATATTTGCCACGTTGGTTACTTTGGTAATTATCAACCGTCATATTACCAGAGGTGGAGAGTTGCAAATTACCAACAACTTTGGTCTCATTTGGTATTAGTGTTATCGATTAACATTTTTATCTTAAGTATTAAATAAATTATCTAAAACTCTAATACTAATTAAAAAATTGTTCTCAAATCAGCTTTTATATTGCTCCGTTGGTATATTGGTTTCCAATGAATGGATTACCAATGACTACTTACCAATTGCTACCTACTAATAAATTTAAAAGTACTAGTGCGAGACAGTTGGTAATGACCATTGAAAGATAACCAAAATTACCTTTGAAAATTGGCTAAATTTTAGTAATATGTACATATTTGCGAATCAATGTATGGTTTTAAGAAAATGATTGCAATTTAACTTTCTATAGAAGAACCAATCACAATGTCATAACATGATTTTGTAGTAGTACGATTTTAATACCTAAGTTTTAGTAGTAACTTATTATTACGGATCATTTCAGGTGAAGCAAATCGTTTATCGCAAATGTTTAGCATGAAACGACACATTGCAACAGGTGAATTTGCAAGAGATGTGAAGGTCGATACTAGAGTTAAAGGAAAGCAAAAATTAAGTGGGTCTCATTAAATCTCATTAATAAACTTGAGTTTTTGATGAGCGCGATAGATTTTATTGATCTCTTGGCCAATGGATTTGCAACAGATGTGAAGGCTCATCTACGTCTGCTCTTGGCTATAAGGACATGCGAAGAAGCCGTTGGCTTTGTCTGCAACTTAGGGCGCATTAACATAAGAAGCAACCATCTGCAATGGCCAACGTGTACGGAAGCGAAGTGACTGAGATGACGGTGAGGGAGCTGCCTGGATACGACGAGCCGGGGAAACTAATAACACGTTTTGACGTGGCCAAGGTGGCTCTTGACATGATTGGTTCAGAGAACGAGCTGGAGAGGGCGCGTGCCTACCTGGACGAGTTGAAAGCCAAGTTCGGTGATGGTGTTTGCACCAAGGGCCTCATCTACAACGCCACGGGGGAGCCAGTGACCTATGTCAGGTACTACGACTGGCATGGTCACATTGGGGAGTCGGCTTTCCCAACCGAGATAAAAAACGGCCAGTGGGGTGTCGTTTTCCATGAGAAACCGTCTGGGGCAGCTGTAGGTTCCGAGGGTGCCGTCGTCTACCGGCTGAAGGACGTGTATGGCAACCTGGAGGTTGACTGCTGTATGAGCTGGTCCACGCCATGGGGACCATGGTACAACAACAACTGCTACGCTGAGATCCATGAGATGGGCCACTTCGACGACACAGTCTGGGGCGAGGTTGAGCGCAAGATGCTTAACAATGCGGACACCTACTGGAAGGAAACAAATGGACGTTTGGTGGCCGAATTGACCATGGGCAAGAGTACCACTTCTGAGTTCTCGGCTGTTCTCAAACTTGTCTGATAGGCCACTGTGTGTGCATATTTCATATAAATAAACAATACCAGCTACTCCGGTATTCTCTTAATTAAGATTGAACTTGTGTACGCTTATGTTGGATATCCTTCTAAAACGTATGTCCTTCTACTCCTAGCTACGTCCTTCAGTTGTGAATTGTATGAAATGAATAAAGCATTGTTGCCTAGCAGGATATGTGTGTAATGAATGTTGAGTTTTGCTTTAAAATTATGATTGAAGATCCCTATTGTTAACTTTTAGTGAGACATTTTTGTTGTGGAGATCCATCACACAAGATACAACATAGGGTCATGGCCTCACACATGCTCCGAAAAATTAAAGACAATAAGAGAAGAAACCACCACTATATATATGTGTGTGTTTGTGCGCGTCACTTTGAACAATTTTTAGTTATCTGAGAGGCCACTGACATATATCATCAATAGTCCTTAATAGAGAAGTTTTTGAAATATTTGGATTTAACATAAAGATTAAGAAAGATGCAATAATGTATTTTAAAGCTCATGTTCAAAGGAGGTTGTTGTGGAAATCATAGGTGAAGAGCTGTTCGTGTTTATTAAAGCCAGCAAATATTGGATGGGGTTGTTGCTGCTAATGAATTGTTTTATATAACCAAGAAAAACAAAGGAAAGGCTTTCTTCTTCAAAGTTCACTTTCAAAAAACATATGATTATATTAATTGGATCTTCTTCGATATGGTGATGCAGCAGACTAGATTTGGCGATAATTGATGCAAGTGGATTAGATCGTGCATCTCGACTACATGAATTTCGGTGCTGGTAGATAGAAGCCCAACTGGTAAATTCCTTTTAAAAAACAGGCATTTGATAAGGTGACTCCCTATAACCTTTTTTATTTTTATTGGTGGCTGAAGCTGTGAATGTCATGATGTTGGAAGCTTATGAAAAAGGAAGATTTAAGGGTACTTATGAAGGGTGGTGACGGTTTGCATATATCTCAGTTACAGTATGCAGATGATACCTTGTTTGTGGGGGAATGGAATGAAATAAATATTACTAATTGGATTAGATTGTTGAAATGTTTTCAGTTAGCTTTGGGATTTACGGTAAACATTGAGAAAAGCATATTATTTGGTAAATGAGTTGAACATGAGGAGGTGGAAAGGCTTGCTGCTATTTTGGGGTGTAAGGCTAAAAAAGCCCATCTATATACCTTGGCCTTCTTATTGGTAGGAATATGTTGAGAGATGAAGTGTGGAAACCTGTGCTTGATAATTTCCAGAAGAGATTAAGATCACGGAAAGCATGATTATTGACTTTTGGTAGTAGGTTAACCTTTGGTGAAGTCGGTACTAGCTAGTATGCCCTCATACTACTTATCTTTGTTTTGAGCCCTAGTGAGTGTTTTAAATTCTTTTGAGTCTTTGAAATATTTATTTTTTGGGAGGGGGGAGGTGAGGGTAGAAAAATTACTTTGGTGGGTTGGGGCAAGGTGCAAGTTGATAAAGAGTTAGGGGGCTTAAGTGTGGGTTGATTGAAAAGTGAAATTATGGCATTATTGGATAAATGGTGGTGTAGATTCTATGCTGAGAAGGGAGCATTGTCACGGAAGGTTATTTCTAGCATTTTATGGAATTGATGGTGGTTTAAATAGTGACTTAGGAGAAAGGAATTGGGGCAGGGGTTAGGGGGTATTACAAAAATGTCGACTGTGGAAGGATATCTGGGTGGGCAGTGAAAAATTAGAGATCAAATTTCCTAGATTAGCGAGACAAGAAAAAAAAGTGGAGTGTAGGATTGTTGATAAGGGAAGGTGGATGGAAGGCGTGTGGCAATGGCGGTGGGCTTGGAGGAGTGTAGGAGGAAGAGAATTAGGTGAATTATAGGAGCTTGAGTCCATTTTACAAGATGTTTCGCTGGAACCTGGAGTAACTTATTCTATGGTATGGAGTGGAAGCAGCTATGGTGCCTATACGGTCCGAGTGATGAGTAGATTCTTAGATGAAGTGCTACTTTAGAGTGTTTCCTCAACCTGTGATCGTTGGAACTAGTGCATCCAAAAGAAGATGAGCTTATTTATGCGGCAAGCAATCTAGGACCAGATTCTAATGAAGACAAATTTTCATTATCAAAGTAGTGTCTTTATTGAGCACCAGTTGTCTCCTTTGCAGTGATGGGTAAGAGGACACAATTCATATTTTGTTGCATTGTGAAAAGACAAGCTCAGTATGACAGCCTGTGCTAAATGGTGTAACCTGGATATGCAAGTTGGAATTGATCTGCTGGCTTTTCTTAGGAAGTGGCCTAAGGAGTACAGGACATAAATTCAACTTAACGTATGGCAAGCAATTCTTCAGGTAGTTTTTAATGGAAAAAACTTTGTAGCTGTGAGTGTATTATCTGAAATTCAAACGATATCCTATCTTTGGTTGAAAAGTAAGTGGTCTAAGTTTGTATGCTCTTGCAGAGATTAGTGTATGGACCCTTTGCTGGTTATAAACTCATGTAGTTAACGGAGGGGACTTTGGTAGTGTATTTTTGGTTTGCGTTTTGGAATAGAATCCACCTATTTGCTGGTGATTTGTGTTAGTACTCAATCTTTGTTTTAATAAAGTTCTTCCCTAGTTGCTGTTAAAAAAAAGGTAAAATAATAAATTCACTGTGAAAAACTTTCTAAATCTAAAAATATTATAGATTAAGACTTCTATAATATCCAAAATAGTGTTGTTGTATTATACTATATCTAAAAGTCATGAAGGGGGCAATGGTCATAAAACAATAAACCAAAGTGTACTTCCAATTTTGCCCTTAATGTTGCTCTTGATTAAGGTGGTCCAGGTTAAGGCGTGCAGTGTTCATCTAATCTTTCCCTGATTTTTTTTTCTTTTATTTATGCAATTGTTTTTTTTAGAAGTCTGTTTAGCTTTTTGAAACACAGTAGTTTTTTGAGGATCTATATCACTATTTTCCCACTTTTTATTTTGTTTAACGTTTCTTTTTGGTGAAAATAGATTTCCAGTCCCGGAGTCATTTCTATTTCTGATCTTAGTCCCTAAGTTTGATCTATTTGGCGTTTTTATCCAAGAACTTAATATCTACTTTACTTTAATTTTTTATTTGCTTTCTTAGCCACCAATATTTGTTTTTTTTTATGTACTATTTTCTAAAGTAAAACAATGGTCACCATGGTTTGTTTGTTTTTGAGAAAAATAATCTCTCTTTCCTTTTTAGCTTTTATTAAATTAATTGTTAAACTCTTAATATCTAAATTTTTTCCATTTTCTCTCTTGGTCCCTAAACTATTTTTGTTGCTTTTCTTAATTATTGTTTTCTCAAATAAAACATTAGTCATTATGATATATCCACTTTTGTTATAGTTCTTATTGATTTGGCTTTGGTGAATTTATTTTTTTTATTTTTAATTTTATTAAGTTAATGGCTAAATCATTAATTAATTAACATAAATTAAACATAATTTTTTTTAGGTCATATCTTTCATTATTGATGATTGAGCTTTGTAGCTTAAGCCATTTACTTCAAAAGCACATATGATGCTATGTTTCAGTCTTATGTTATGATCATAATTATTTATTTTATTGATAAGAATATCCACCAAAACCTTTTTTGTCAAATAGAAAAAATAAATGTTATTAAAAACAAATAGAATACAAAAATCCTAGTTTTAGAGAGATACCGGACCAAGACACTCTAACGCTCATCTATCAACCATAGAAACTACCTTTTGCTCTTAAAACCAATATCCTAAAATGTCCCCATCCTTAAAGATCCGAATAACAGCAACATACACCAATAAATTTCAAACTTTAGTCTCAAGTGTTATGGCACCCAACACCCCAAGAAAAAATGCATATAGAATTTTAGTCCTTAATTCACCATTTAGCAACAGCCATTAGCAACGGCCAGCTATCGCTAAACATGAAATAGTGACGGCACATTATTGTTAAAAGGTCTGTTGCTTATTTACTCGCCGCTAATTTTTAGCGACGGATACCGTCTCTAATTAGCGACAGCTAAATGTCGCAAAATACACCATCGCAAAATACACCGTCACAAATTTTCCGGCAACGGTTTCTGCCGGCACGTTAGTGACGCATAATTGTCGCTAGTTAGTGACGCGTAATTGTCGTTAGTTAGTGCAGCTAGTAACTCATAACCGTCACTAGTTAGCGACGCATAACCGTCGCTAGTTAGTGACGTATAGCCGTTGCTAGTTAGTGTAGTTAGTGATGCATAACTGTCGCTAGTTAGTGACGGGTAACCATCGCTAATTAGTGATGCATAACCGTCGCTAGTTAGTGACGTATAGCCGTTGCTAGTTAGTGTAGTTAGTGACGCATAATCGTTGCTAGTTAGTGTAGTTAGTGACGCATAGCCGTCGCTAGTTAGTGGACGCGTAACCGTCGCTAGTTAGTGTTGTTAGTGACGCATAGCTGTCGCTAATTACTGCTAAAACTTTCAGACTTGTAGCAGCCGCTAGTTCCATTATATGCATCCATACAAATTTAGTTATGTCATGGTCAACAATTTATCAGCAAACCTCAACTATACATGTCCATTCGATACAGCCCAAACACAAAACTAGTTCCCAGTAATCCAAAGTTATGTTATACACTTCCAAAAATGATAAACATAACAATTGATATTTAGAATGCATACAATATCACAATGTATTTTGTCATACTTACAATCATAATAATTATAGTCAAACAAGTTCATGGGATATAATTCTACTACAATGACAACCAGTTTTATGATGAACAGTATCTAACCATCAAACTCTGGTGCAGCTGGCGAAGTCTTCCCAATTGCTTGCCATATTGAAGCCATCTGATCTTGGTGTCTGCACTCCATCTGTGCTAACTGATCCTGATACTGACTCTCCATCTGAGCAGTACGCCTATCCATGTCCTATTGTACCTGTGACTGCAACTGGCTCATTCTCTGGGAAACTATCTGCTCCACCCGATGGTCAACCTCATTCTAAAATTGGGATGTCTGAGTGAATGAGATTGGGGCAATAGATCCATCACCATAGTATGAACGACGACGACGATGACTAAGCACCAAATGACTCTCTGAACCCATTCCTAGGATGCGCCCCTTATTTTTCCCCCCAGCAATCTCTGCAAATAGCAATGCCTCATCGAACTCAGCCTCACCGTCTGAACGCTGTGTTATTTCCTCTACCTCTGCAAGATATTGAGCCTATATAATGCTCCATGTTAATCAAGTAACCAATAGTAGTATATGGTTAAGATATTTTTAAGCAATGTCTAATAGGTCATTCATACTTACCTCAAAATTTTCCATCTTCTTATTCACCTTCATTCCATCTTTCTTTGTGTAGCACTTGTTCCATGGTTTGAAGAACCCGGGATCCTTTTTCTCTGGATCTACCTCATTCTGCATGGTAATAAGCAAGGATAATTTGTTAGTTACATACTTATTGGGACAAATTTCAATTAACTCAAAATTTTTTTTCAATTAACTCAAATTTTTTTTCTTACCATCTTCAGCCTATGTCCTAAAACTGAGACTCTACCTCCAGCATAATTTGCCATCTCTTCACCAGATGCACATCTAATCTAGCTCATCCTAGATGACATATCCTTGAAATCAGGTGAAGCCCACCAAGCTTCAAGTGCCTTTAATGTCTCTATCGTCATCCAGTTTGCTTTTTCTTTTCACTTCGTTGGATCTTTTTCTCGTCTTATTTTTTCATATGCTTGCATCAAGCGCCTCTTTCCTAATTTGCAGAAAATGGAAAATATCCGATTATGATCAGCTGGCTCCCATGAGCATTTTGTCTGAAAATTATCAACAAAGTCAATTAAAGTTTGATCTTATATAATAATTTCAATAACTTTTAATGAATCTATGAACCTGGAGGACGCTAAACCATTGGTCGACAGCACCGGCCTTGGCAGCATCCTCCCATGACCTATATGGTCCATGAAAATGACCCTTGATGCAATGAGCAATCTGGTCCTGCGCAGCGTATGGAATGAAGCTAGATAATGAAAACATATATCAATATTGTCAATAAGCAGTGTACAAAGAAACAAATTAGTTAACAAAAGGAGGTTTAATAATTTCCATACCATGTTCTAGAATAAGGTGATATATAAATATGTCGAGATACCATGCCAACAGATAGGTCAGGGCTCAAAGAATCCATGCCAAAATCCAAGGAGTTTGGCTGATCAGAGGACTCGTGGGAGTGACCTCGAGGCAATCTGCTTTCAATTGGCGTACCACCACACCAACTTGAGTGCAATGATCTTGAGCCTCCACGCTCCAATGACACATCCGTATCTGGTACAATCGTATCGGCGGGAGGTGATGGTCCATGTATACTTGTGGCCAAGGGCTGTGAATTCACGGTTTATAGGCCAAGTAATGGTTGTGCTCTATAACCATGAAATCAAGAAATTGAATGAAGTTGTTAAGGGACTACAGCAGGACCTAGAATTTACAAGTTTTGGCATTTTGACCAGACTGCTGACTTTTTGCTACATGAATCTGTTGGAGCTGAGCTTTATGCTGCATGTTGTCTAAGTGAATTGGAACTCATTACGCCCAATTTGGGTGGCACAAAATCTGGTCTGGAACAAAAATGCAGAAGAAGTTGAGTTCTGCAAGATTTGAATATTGACAGGAACCAAGAAAAGTATAATTTAATCTAGTTGCCAATCCACAGTTTCTGGTGATAAGCATGTTTCTTTTAATGGTAGAAACATGTTTGGAAAGTTTATGCTCCAGCTACTGATTTTTGAAGCCAATGTTTAAAGGCAAGAGTTATGACTAAACCAGTTTGACTGGGCCATTGACTTCCTGTGGAAGGAAGTGATTGATCATGAACCCTTGCAGACATGTTCCTGAAGCAAACTGGAACTTGTTGAGGTCAATAAGAATGCAAGAAAGTCTGGTTTAATGGGAAAATGAAGAGGAGTTTTTGTTTCAACAGAAATGAACAAAACTTTATGAGATTTGAGGGTCAAATGTCGATCTGTGAAGCCAATATGAGATTTATGAAATTGAACATGTTTTAATGAATAAGAGAAGCATAAATGCCAACTTTTTTAAGGATATGACAAGGAGAAGTCAGTAAATGCGTTAAAAAATAAACTTTCCAGCCTAAGTGTTCAGTAGAACAAAACATGCTTCAAATTTTACCTAAAGGATATGTAAACAAAGGTATCAGGGCTGAGACCAGTTACTTATGTCTAAGGGATGTTCCCTAATAAGTTTGAACCAATTTGAAAGAGTGGAATTCGAAATCACCCTTTAAGCTTCAGTTTTTGAAAGCTGTGACCAGCAAAACTGGTCAAATACAAAATTCTGATTCTGAATCATTAAACTGATATTTTTTAGCATCAATATATTTCATTATGATAATGGAACATGACTGAAAAGCTTGGTTGGATTCTAAATTGTTGAGGGCAGTGAACTGACAATAAACTCAACATTTTGGCTTATGTGACTTGCAGAATTATTTCTACTTCAAAGTTTTGGAAGAAGGCATCTAAACTAAGGTATATGAATGGAGACATGTTTCTTATGGCCTAAGGAAGATTTTGTTGAAAATGGAGCTGATCTTATTGGAGCAGCTGAAAACCTGTACAAGGATAGGTCGTTGGGCAACTTTGACTCAAGTTTGACTTTGAGTTTGGAATGGAGTTTCGGTTTGATATTTTGCAGAAAATTTTATCTACATATTTAGGACTTATTTGCAAATTTTTGTACCATTAGAAGCCATGGAACTCAGGATGGCCTCTTAAGATCAAGGTTGCTACCATGACAACTTATAAAACTTGGCGCTCTTCAAACTCTAGGAGAATGACTTTTAAATTGAGGTCTAAAGCAATGAACAGGTTTCTTATAACCTAGCGAAGTATACTGCTATGTTTGGCTGGATTTGGAGCTATAGCAATAAAAAATGACCTCCCAAGACCCCAAGCTCAAGTTATAAATCTGCGGGAAAACAGGTTTGGGATGATGACATGGATTTGAGGGTTTTGGGTGTTTTTGGCTATTATATTGAGGTCTAAATTGCTATGAGAAGTTTATAAAGTAGTACCTGGACATTTGCAGCAAGAGGAAGAAATATGGACCCAATTTCGTGACTGCCAGTAAGAAAAATCAGCATGAGAGCTTAATTGAGCAAGTTTGACCCAACTGTTGACTTTGAGCTTGGAAAAGCTTTTGAACCTGAGTTTATGCAAGTATGATGTCATGGTAAATTAGAAATTGTTGAGAAATTTTTCCATGAAAACTTCCTGGTTACGAAGGAAGTGCTATAAAAGACAGGAAATCAGCAATGTTGAGGAAGTTTTATGGAGAATTTTGGGGCATATCTTGAATTAAGCCTCCGAATTGGAGTATTTAATCGGAGAAAACTTCCTGATAACTATAGAAAGGTGTTTCCATAGTTTGAACCTAAAATTTGAAGTGGAGCTTAAAATGACCCTTTCAAGTGCAAGCTTCTAACTCTTCAATCAAGGGCTATCTACTGAAATTCTTAGATTCAAATGAGTTTCATAATGAGAATAAATCATGTCTACAAGACCCTATTGAGATGATGAGTGTGGAGATCAAAGAATGACTTCAAAATCAAAAGGAGTGAATGAGTTGAAATCTTGAATGACAAATTTGTTAAACAGAAAATTGGAGACCATATGGAGGGCTTCTAAAGTTGATTTACATCAAGGATGTCTATGTTATGTTATATTGTAGCTAGAATATGTTGGAAGCAAGCATTAGGGTATTGTTCTGGATGTGGCCAGCCCTTACAAAGACCTGGAGCTCTACGTGTTCTAAACCAAAAACTTGAAACTTAATAAGTTCTAATATGAAAACCTAAGTTTAGTCCATTTTGTTCGTAGTGCAAGCAAGAAAATCAGCGAAACAAAGCATTAGCTATCTCAAGCAAAACAAGTTTACTAACCTTTTAGGACACCTCCTTCCGAATTCAGCTTCAACCCATTATTTTCAACAAACTGATTGAGCTCTTGATATCTCTCAAGTGAGATTCCAGCCAAACTTCCTGAAATTGTAACATGATTCAAGCCATAACCATTTACAAGAGTCCATGCAGCATACTCATTTTCCCTGTATTCAAGAGATGGGTCAAAACATAAATAAATAAATTAAAGTTGTGATTATAATTGTATATTAACGTGTCAAGGTGATATCATCAGTACAATTCAAAATTCTAAATCCTCAGTTCCTTTCAGTTAGGTACCAAAGTATTTTAATACCTTTCCAATTGTTGGAATTAAGAGTATGAGGGTTTATCCCATGTTAAGGATCCTAAACAACTGGGAAGAGCGGCATGTTTATTCCCAATGTAAGAAACTGTTGTGTACTTTTGGATGACCTCCTGAACGAGCAAATGATGATTTTGAAAAAGAGTGAGAAGACATAGCAACAGCTATTCGAATAAAAAGAAAATCACAAGAGACTGTACAAATCACAAATAATGCACAGCAAACACTATATGCATATCGGTTGGCAATTTCTGCATGAATATATCTTTTCACCTTCTTTTCTAAAACCTTTCATTCACATTCAACCTAAATGCATTACGTTGGCACCTATTCAACTCAGTAATGCCAATTGCCTATAATACCAATCAATGGTAGATGTAAAGTATAGGGGGTTTTTGTAGAATTTATTTGAGAAAAAGCTAAAAGGTAACACATGTAAGAAACAAAGAGAAATTGTCAAGTTATAGAGTGAAGCCAACAAATGTGAAAGAGTAAACTTTTAGAAAACAATTGGTAGTATCATAGAGGACAAACAGAGGAGAAACAAAGAATAAGCAGCGTCGGAAACGACATCCACATTAACTAAAACCAATGGCTTCAAATCCCTATCAAAATTAACAATGTCAGAAACGAACAACAGAGTTAACAACATCAGACTTACTATCACAGCGTTCAAATCGCACAGCAGCAATGGATGAATCGCCTGTCGTCGCTCCTACTGTGGCGATTAAACAGTCGACAACAACACAGCTATGTTCGAAACTACCATGGAAGAAAGAGAAAATCAAAATGCAATGCAAGTGAAACCCTAAATAGAACTACCGATTCGAGCCCAAAATCGATTTCAAGTGAAAGTGAGAGAGATTTACTTGAAATAGAAATGACTTGTACCATGATTCCATGTTTCAACATAATCGTGTTGGGTGGGGAGGACCGATTAAGGAGATTGTGGCCGCCAAAGCAGAGAAGGGACTTCTGTCTTTCTATTTTGAAGTTTGGACGGTGAGCAGGGGAATTTTAATTTCCAGTAGCGACAGTGTGCCCTCGCAACAAATAGCGACGGCAAAATGTCGCTTAATCCTAGCGACGTGTGGCCTTCGCTATATCATCAAATAACATTAACCTAGCCATAATTGTAATAAATTTAGGCTAAATGAGATCCCAATATATTATAAAATGGCTAACCCTTATGTGCCAATAAACCTATTCAAATTAATTTAATTTTAATTAACTAGATTTTTTGTTAAATTACTTAAAATTTCTTAAAAGATTTTGGCTCAATAAATAGCAAAAAAATTCTAATTACCCAAATTATAATTTTTAAATATAAAATTTAACAAGCTACTCACATATAACTAAACAAAATTGTGAAAAATTTAACATAAACAATAACTAAATCAAATTTAACATAAACAATAATATTATGGTTATTGATCAAGAAATTAATATTGCTAAGGCCTGGAAAAAATCAATTGAAATTCAAGAGATTTTCACTTCTCTTTTTTATTTTCTAAAAAATAATTGAGATAGATAATTTTTTTAACCTAAATTATAATTTATATTTTTTCCATAAACACATAGATTCATTGATCAATCTATCTGAATAAAAAAAATCTTAAGAGTTGGAACTGATGTATACTAGTGAGGGTTGCGTGTAGCAAAATTTAGCTGACACGTAGCGAAGGCTAACCATCAATAATATTTAGGATTTTAGGTAGGGCAAATTGTCACTAAATTTAGCGACGGTTAAATTAGCGAGGGCAAGCTGTCACTAGCACTATCTATAATTTAGTGACAGCTAGTCTTCGCTAAATTAGTGAGGGCAAGCCGTCACTAAATTTAGTGACGACTAACCGTCGCTAAATTAGTTAGGGCAAGTTGCCACTAACACTATCTATAATTTAGTGACGGCTAGCATTCGTTAAATTAGTGAGGGCAAACCGTCACTAAATTTAGCGACAGCTAGCCGTCACTAAATTAGCGAGGGTAAGCCTTCACTAACTATGACCATAATTTTGTGACGGATAGCCTTCGCTAACTTAGTGAGGGCAAACCGTTTCCATAAGTTAGTGAAAGGTAACCATCACTTTTAAAACTTTGTTCGTTCATTTTTAGAAAAATAACTGAGATAATAAATTTTTTAACCATAAAACAAAATTTTATCCTAAATTATAGTTTTTTTTATACACACATGGATACGTCGATCCATACATTTTCATCGGAAAAGAAACTGAAAGTAATTAAAATTTATCATTATCGAAACAAATGAAAAGAAAATGGAATAAAAATCTCATTAAAAGCCAGTCATAGTTAGTCGTCGCTAGTCTTTGGAATATTACCAAGGACAAGCCATTGTAATTTTTGAACCCCTCACTAAAATTAGCGACGGCTAATCGTCACTAAATTAGCGTTGCTAAAATTTAGCGACTGCTAGCTGTCACTAAAATTTAGCGACTGTCAACCATCGCTAAACTTTCACCGGACTTTTAGTGACTGTTTGCCGTTGTTAATTTGTGATTGTTTTTAACCGTCGCTAATTAAACCGTCGCTAAATGACATTTTTTCTAGTAGTGAACTATTAAAGGACACCTTGATAAGTTTATAAGCTTCCTTTCGTGATTGATAACTCCATGTGTAACCCCTTGAAAAATAAAAAAGGATTCAGAATCATCATTCTTATTTTTTTTTTCCATCATTGAGTCCTTAACAACTTTTGATTCTTTAGCAACGTTAACCTCGAAGAAAAAGTTATCCCCTAGATTATATGGGCCAATCAAAATTCACAATCTCCTGCCCCTTCCTTATCCATGGATTTAACAATTAATGGTGCCCTAGGAAAAATTACATAAGATGCATCTACTAAATTATTTCCCCCCACTAAGATGATTGTTATAATTATTATCTTTATCCCCCACTTTAGAAAACCCATTAATATCGGAAGAATTTGAACCAACAGAGCTAGCTCCGTTATGAAGCCCACCAACAAACTTCTCAGACCCTCTAACCCAGCCCAAATCCATATGAGGTTGAGAAACCCTAACCTCATTTTGTTTTATGACCATTGCCTTGCGGGGGATTCTTGAACCAAACAAAGTTTATTCTACTTCATAATTGGAAAATAACGTCTCCTTCTCCCTTCCACGTCGCCTCGTCCCCTCCTTGTCCTCGTCGTACCTCCTCCCCAAATGACACCACCTCCCTAGCACCAAGGCTCGTCGCCACTCTTCTTATCTCATTCTCTGATAACTCTTCCCATCTTCCTCGAACACGGCCGCTTCTGTCCTTTCCTCAATTGCTGTCGTCGATCCGCTAGACATTGAACTCTCCTTGACAATCGATGTGCTTGACGCACCAGTGCTTGAATCACACACTTGCCGCCTCCCTAATTCCTCCCGGTATCCAAGCTTGGCATCTGATCCAGGATGAACCGAAAACGGCACCCTCCTCATTGCCTTGGAACCACCACGGCATCTACTCTCAGTATCGCCTCTGCCAGAACTCCTATTCATGCCTATTAGGGAACTTACCAACCAAAGAAATCAACGCCACTGATGCGACCTTGCTCCTTCCAGAGTCATTATACTTGATTCTCTTGATATTTTGATTTCAGACAATTCTAGAAATTGCCTGTTGGAGTTACCTAAAATTGAAATAAAATAAAATTTTTAATTGATTAACGTAAACTTATGAGGAGAAATTTTTAATTATTTATTATTTAAATTTATTTTTAATGCTAAACTTATTATTAAAAAAATAAACTAAGGGAGAGGAGGATGTTGTTACTCATTCCCAGCAATTTGGATCCAAAATCCACCATGGGATATTAGGCAGTTAGCCAATATGCATTAGGCCGTATCAGCCCAATTAACTTAGGATCCTACACGACTCCAAGCCAACAAGCTACAGTATATCACCAAAAAAGATATATGTATCGATAGGATAAAACTTACCTTCCGTGATAGGATAAAAATCATACCACCTGTGCACATGGAAGTTTACTTCAATGGTAACTTCAAATGCACAATGTTGTCTTTGTCAAAGCTTTGAGACCTAAGTTCAAGCCTCTTTGAATGAAAAATAACTACCCCTCATTAAGTTGTTCTTTTTTATCTCTCTACCTTACAATAACTTGTATTTCACATTCTAATTTATAATAACTTGTATTGTATTATAATTTATAATGACTTATATTGTATTCTGAATTGAAAAAAAATATCAAATACTACCAGTTCTAGTCTTCATTTTACTGTTAAATGAGACCATTTTGTTAGGGCATTTTTGTCCGTGTATTTTTTTGCTTGTTAATTTTTTTATAAAGATAAACCCCCTAACTTCGTGTTTAACTTTTCCTTCCACCAGTTCATGTTTCTTTTTCTGTAATAAAACTTTTTTTTCACCTAAAAGAAAACCAAAAAAAGTCATCTTATTTCCTCGCAACACTGGTTAGCATGTAGATATTAAAGAGTGTAAATTTTTTGTTTTTTCATTTTTTTTCCCCACATATCCCAGTGGCCAAAATATCACTCTTCAAACGTTAGTAACTCACTTGAGATATCTTTCAAATGCTTTAGGTTGCCTTACAACTTTTCTAAAAATATAAAGACTAATGAAAATTTTCAAAAATACAGGGAAAAAGTTGTAATTTACTAAAAATATGGGCACTATTGTACCCACTCCATCTCAAGTTTTCTGCTCCATTTGTATATAGCACGGAGATAAAGAAATGATAAAAGGATGTATATTCTTCCATTTTTACCTCTGTTTGCTATCCTTTCTCTCTTCTCATCTCCCACACCACCCAACTAGATTTGCTTCTCCACTCACTTCCCAGACCAACTTAGGGTTATGAAATCTGTTGATTCTTTTGATTGTTTGCCTTCCATTGGTTGAAATTTGCTGTTTTGACCCTTTTTTGAGTTGCCTCCCTCCACTAAGCCTTTAGGCTCAATGAGTCACCTCCAATTAGAGGCGTAGCTTCTTAGGCGCAAGAGGGGGCAGCCGCCCCCCCAGACTTTTAAAAATTTTTATTCGGTTGTTGGATACGTGATAAAATTGTAGAAAAATTGAAGTTAGGTACCTATCTGTAAGTTTTATAATTAATAAGGGGCTTTAATATATTTTATCCTTTTAAGGTCTTACTCATTTTCTTATTGAGCAAATTGTGTGATAGTCCCTAATCTTTAATTATTGTTTCATTTTAGTCCCTATCCTATTACACATTTTGTTTTAGTCCCAAACTTATTAAAAGCATTTCATTTTAGTCCTAAATCCATTAAAAATGTTTCATTTTGGTTCCACTATATGAAATTTGTTAACTCAAAGTATTTGTCTGATAACAACTTTTTGGATTATAATTGGACTATCCCTAAAGTATTATATAATAAATTTAATTTGTATAATAATTTTTTTTATAATTGATAGAAAATTCAAATAACTATTTTTACTTCATAAATTGAACTTATTTCATTCACAAAAAAAAAAATAATAATTTTAAATTAAATTTTTTAATTGAACTTACTTATTGTAAACTTTTAAATTCCATGTGCCTACATATGTAAACTGTTTATTAAATTTTAAGTTGTAAACTTTTGAAATGAACTTAATTATCATAAACTTTCAAATTTCATGTGTCTATATATAATATTATTTAGTGTTTTCTATTATTGATTATAAATTTATACATGCCAATAACCCACCACACGCCACTCCATTACCCCTAGGCTGAATTTCTGGCTACACCCTTGCCAGTGTCCCCAATTGCTTAGTTGCTCAGTTAGTCTTAAGGTCTGGTTCAATGAACGATGTTGTAGCGGTGGTTAGACCGAGTTCTGTAGCATGCCCACCCTTCCAGCCATAGATCAATTCTTCTTCTCACGAATCTTCTCATGCAGCACTTTGTTGATTCCCTTCGATCGTGCACCGATCTCGACCTCCCTTCATTTGTTGACTTTGTCACCAGCATTACTCCTCCCCCCATGATCTCTAGCATCACCGCTCAATCTTCGGCACCACCACCTCCACATTTTCCCTGTTGTCACCATCAGCAATCATCTCATCAGGTCAATCAAGCACACCTCCCCCATCATCACCATCCCCTCTCTATGTAATATTCCAGTTGAGCAAATCGCTCGATTACGGCTGACACAAAATGGCACTTCAATTGAGCATATGCGTCAGCCTACCCACACCACAAATCATTGGATCTAAAAACCCACATCCTCCATAGTAGCAATTGAATGATGTTGGAGGATGAATATGGGAGATAGATCCTATGTGCATAGGCTGGCTAGCAGTAATTGAACGTCATTTTGGTTGAAAAAATTTTCCAAAAAAATAAATTGTGCAAAGAATTTGGGATCGCTCAGAATGGTAGATGGAGTAGAAAACCTGGGATAAAGGGAGCATTTTTTAGGCAAATATGTTTAAATAATGTTAATTAACTAAACTAACTGTAAAAACATTTTAAATATATAGGTGTTAGTAAGATTTATGTACTTTGCAAACAATAGAATGGTATGGGAACTTGGAGAGATGATGGATTAGGCCTAGTGGGGCCAATTAAGCTAATGGGCCATATTGGCTGAATTAATTTATAGTCGTATGCCCAACAAGTTACATTACAATGATAAAGAAAATATGGGTCGGTCTGTTTGAATAATGCATATATAAGAATTTGATGAGGCAATGCTGCGAAACATAAAACCACCATTGATGCAGGCATGACAATAAATTATGGTGAGGGAAATCATGTTGTTTCTTTATCTCTTTCATCATATTTTTCAAGATTTTTTCTGAGATTAAGATATTGTGTAAACCAAAACTTCCCATGTTGAAGACCTTTGCACTGAGATGTCTAAATGGATGAGAATATGTCCAATATATTGAGCTACTTGATATCAAATACAAGTTTGTTCCTAGCATTCCAAAGAGTCCTCAAAGATGCCTTAACTATATTCCGTCTCAAGTCTTTTTGCAACAAAGAACACGGAAGGGTTTTGAACAATTGTGTTATATTCACTAAAGACCATACTTGGGCAGCTTGGTGGCACCAAAGTAACAAATGATCACTAGTCTCCTGCTCAAAGTTACACACTAGACACATCACAGAAGGCTGCAATCCCCTAATATGAAAATTGCCTCGAGTTGCAATCTTGTTTTGAATAGTCCTCTAGGCAAAAAAAGGTTTACTTTGAGTGGCACCAACTTTCCACTTAAAACCATTTAAAAATTATTTAGTTATGTTAAGGTGTTTGGTATTAGGGTTAGTTATTAACGCTAAAATTTTGAAAAAGCTATATAATGGTAATTTTTAGTTTTTTATTTCAATGATTTGATCTCGATCGTTAATAAATTATTCAAGACTCTAAAAATAAAGTAAGATGTCTATTTATTCACATTTTCATAGGGTTTGTTTTACTTTGTACTTCATTTTTTCTTACTTAAGTTTGAATTAAATTTATTTGCATTAATATTTGTTAAACATTTTGAAAAACTAATTTATTTTTAAAAACTATAATATTTATATTTTTAAATACATTTTTTAAAAAAATAGCAAATATTAATATAAATAAACTATCAAATTTAAGTCAAAAATCATAAATGGTGCAAAGAACAACTTCTCGAAAATTGGTGAATCTAACACAAACAGAAGCTTAAAAATTTATTTGTGTTTGGGTGAATATGGCCCAAGAGTTCTAAATGCACCATAATGTGGTGATGTTATCATTTCGAAATTAACAACTTGCATCATGTGACAGCATATATATGACCAAACTACCTGAGTCTTCACAGTTAGAG
Organism: Aquilaria sinensis; assembly: GCA_005392925.1. Lineage (NCBI taxonomy): Eukaryota > Viridiplantae > Streptophyta > Magnoliopsida > Malvales > Thymelaeaceae > Aquilaria > Aquilaria sinensis. The sequence goes on from SMDT01001796.1 coordinate 198,335, forward strand.
GGTGTTATTGTGTCATTTGGGTCTATAAAATCAGGCCGCTCATGCGTATTCGGACCATTCCGTTCAGAATATAGCAAACTTACTTCTGACAAGTAGAGTAGCTATTAGCCAAAAGATGGGGGAAGGGCTCGTGGATCTGAACGAGGAGCAGCTTCGGCGGCTGTCAAAGTTAGTCCATGAGCAAGAACTCGACCGGATTCGAACCATTCCGTTCGGGTCCGAGTACGAGCGGGTGCAGCACCTCCAAATCTGCAACTCCAACCACAACACCATGCAGAGCCTGCTCGATAAAGTGCAGGGCCTGATCAAGGACCTCCAGCGCGAGGAGACCAAACGCGAGATCGCCCACCTGATCTGGGAACTAGAAAAGAGCCTCGTCAATTTCGGCATCCAAGCCATCCGCAACTACTCCGTGCGCAAGGAATTCCTCGAGAAGGTCGTGGCTCACGCGGAGGAGACCATGGCACAGGCGCGCATGCTCTCGCCCACCGACGAGGCTGCTCTTCGCCGCCTCGCAAAGGACGCTGAGCAGTTCAAGCAAGGCATCAGTAAATTCATGGCCACTCACCGCAGCACACTCTCCAAGGTTTTCTCTGAACAAATCAACCAGGAAGGAATCTCCTTCGAGCAGCTCGTAACAAGGTTCAACAAATATTGATCCCACACTCTCCAAGCTTTTCTCTGAAATGATCAACAGATGTTCATTCTTAACTTTTCTATGAAAATAATTAGGTACAAGTTGAGGCGGGGACTAACGGGGCCTTTCCAAGATCTAAGCCCAGAAGAAAGGTTCGAGGTGTACCACGACATCATCAAGGACTCTGGCCGTGGGCCGATCGTAGACGAAGGATTCGCTGCCAGTCGCAAGGAATTGGTTGGAGGGTTTGCGCTCTTCGCATTTGTGGCAGCCGTTACAGTGTGGGACATTTACACAGCGCCCAAGGCCAAAGTGATCGAGCAGGCAACGAAAGATATGAAGGACATTGCGGCCAGCATAACTGGCTCCACTTTGGGGCACTTCGTCGAGTCGGCCTTGCTGGATACAGACTTCGCTCTTATAGCCGGCGCAGAGACGTTGATTACAGTGGTCGGATTCGTTTCCGGTGTGGTCATAGGGATGGTCTTGTCCATTCTCGGTGGGGCGGTGATTGATGCCATCTTTAACTCCGGTGGGGAGCGCGTCTCCAACGCTCATGAAGTTCCAATCTATGTTGCACCCATGCCGGACGGGGAGGCCTTGGCTCGTCAAATTTGTCGATCCTAATCTGTTTGTCCGTTTGTATCAAACGATTTGGTTTGGTCTTGCTTCTGGTTTGCTGTTTGCTCTTTTGTTGCTTGAGTTCCGGCTGATCTGTGTTCTTCAGGCTGCATTTTTTTTTTTTTAATGTCGTGTGCCTTTCTTATCACTATCTTTCTTCTTCAAGAAATAAAAGACAAGATTGTTATCACTTGAAAGTCTTGTTCTGGTAAGAAGCTTCGCAAAATTAATTTGTTATTGGTTTAAATCGATTTTTTATATGTTACTAAAGCAAGTATAGGAAATATTTGCTCAAAATTTTAAAGCTCAAGATTCAATACTGAATTGTCCAATTCGTTTGAAGTAGGAGACGCACACAAGTCTCATGACTTGTTCCCCTTTAGTTAATCAAGTACCTTTTACGAACAAAACTCTAGGTCGAGTAATAAAATGTCATAATTAGCTCTCGAATATCGGTAAGCAGAAAGGATAGGATTTTATAGTAGGGCAAGATTATTTTTCTTATTGCATTTTGCCATTTATGTTTGAAGTAGGAGGTGCGCACAAGTCTCATGTCTAATAATTTCGTTTTAGTTATAAAATATCCTATTATTACAAATAAAACTCTAAATAAAGTAAAATGTCAAGATTAGAACTCATTAAAAAGAGATGATGAAAAAGCTTCTGTGTATGGTGAATTGGTTAGCATGTCTGTCTGAAGTTATGGAGTTGCGGGTTCAACTCTTATTGTAGACAAACTTCTAGTTTAAATTTTTTATAGGCTCTTTTTTTATGGATATCTAGTCCGTGTTCTAAAATCAAGGAAGGGGTGCGTTGGTCGGACTGGGTACTAAATCCTTCGCTGATTGGTTCAAATTTGTTGTAATTGGTCTTTGCTTTCTGTTTTCAAGGGTTCTTTGTTGGGTGTCTTCATAGGGTTCCTTTTGTTTCATTCTGGAGTCTAGCTGTTGGCTAGATCCTGTTTATGTTGTCTACATTGTAATCTTTGGCCTTTTTAAATGCATTTATTTTGGCTGTTCAAAAAAATAACAGAGATGATGAAGTTTTATAGAAGGCCAAAAACCTATTCATTTGTATTTAAAAACCTTTTTTTAATCATAAAAAACAAAGACGTTTATCATTAATCCCAATAAGAAGTTGTTCCACTTAAAACCATTTAAAACCTATTTACACTACTCAAAAAGGGGTATTAGTGATAGCTATTAGCCATCACTAAATTGGACATATCAACCCCCAACCGTCCCTAAATTTGCCGCCATTATTCAAACAATTATAATATGGCATTTTCCCCCTTTTACCCCTTAAACTTTGGTGGCTCAGACCTTTTACCTCATGAACTCTGACTCGAGGTGACTTACCCCTCATATTTTGCAAATTGAGACCTTTTAGCCCCTTAACCCATTTAAGTGAGCCAAGTCTAAAATGTTTGTGATAGAAACGGTTGTTTACATTTTATGAGGACCGAAATAAAGAGAAAAGGGAAGAGAAAGGGCTAATTACCCAGTTGTCATCCGGCCACCACTCTCCACCGCTAACCACCGCCAGTGATGGCGGTTCGCCAAAAATTCTCCTTACTTGTCAAATCGCTCAAGCCTTCTAAGCCTTCTAAGCAAACCAGCCTACACAACGCTGTCGAAGCCCGGAAAGCCTCCGATGTGGTGCCGCTTCCGCCGTATTTCGTCAACGCCATCTTCTTGGTTTTCTTCTGGGTTGTGTATTTCCTGCTAGCGAGGTGGCGGGAGAAGATCCGCAACTCTACACTGTACCACATTGTTAATTTCTCCCAGATGGTCATATCATTGCCTTTTTTGTCTCTTTCATATATCTACTGGGTTTTTTTCCGGATGAACTTCATCCAGTCTATCCTCTGTCGTGCCTCCGACGTCTGAACAAATAAAGAAGATGGCGAAAATCTGCTTGAAAAAGATGACACCCGCCGGCAATCACTCGATTGCAAGCTAGTTGTAAATGTTGCTAAGTTGTTAGATGCAATGCCTAGCTGACTAATTAATGAGGATGACGAGGAGATTATTAAGTCCATCCTGGCTAGAATTGTTGTTTGATTGTTGCACACGTGAAAATTCAAGATTTGGTTTTGATGGTTGTCATAGATAAAATAGGTTTGTGATCAAGTAGGTTAGGTACTCTTCTTTTTTTCAATTAATTATTATGTGATCTTTTGTTCTTCCGTTCTTTTCTTTTGGCCTCAGGAAGTTGATCTTTTGTTCTTATTTTTTCAATTAATTATTACATAATTTTTTTCAATTAATCACCGCCGATAGCCTTCTCTCGTTCTTGTTTTTTTTTTTTTTATACTCCTTCTCTCCTTCTTTATCCTTTCTTTCTTCTTTATCCTGTCGTTCCCTTTTGGCCAAGTGGGATAAATGATTAATTAGTCCTTACTCTTTCTTTTTCTTTTCTTTTTTACCCTCATAAAATGCAAACAATAATTTCTAGCACAAATGTTACGAACTTGATAGCACATAGCTCACTTTAATCGGCCAAAGAGGTGAAAGGTCCCAAATTACAAAGTTTGAAGGGTGAGTCAGCCTAAGTCAAAGTTCAGAAGGTAAATTGTTTGAGTTGCCAAAATTCAAGGGGTAAAAGGAATAAAAGGCCATTATAAAATTGAGGCAAATTATGTATATCCGTAAATATGGAGTACATTAACAATGTCTTTTAACAACGCCATTATAAAATTGAGGCAAATTATATATATCTATAAAGTTCGATGACTATCTTAACACATCATTTGAGTCAAGCGACGTCAATATATTGTAGTGGTGAAAATAAAAGAGACCAAAGTTTTCAATCTTGTAGATCATATATACATTTGGTGCCAAAATGTTGTCTCACAAAAACCTTACTATTTTTCCCCTAAAATAATGAAAACTTAGAAACTATTTTACCATACCCTTGCTAACTAAGAAAATCCACTCTAAAACTCGATAGCTGCAATTTCTTCTAATGTTACAAGATCATCTTCATTTGATTCCTGCTTTAATTACATCACAGCAAATTGATTACTTGTTGGATAGCATGTAATGCAATTTGCCTGTAAACAAAAAGTACAAAAAAAGAAAAAAAGAAAAGATAGTGAGGAAAAATAAAACAAGATATTGGATGTCATTTTAGACATTAAGAAGCACAAGTTCTAGATACAACTGGTGATTTTGAGAAATATTTAATCACACAAAAATTCACTAGGTTTGGATTGAAGTCTTATTTCATAAACTTTGTGGAATCGGACAGTTTGGTCCTCTAACTAAGGCTCAGTTTAATTTTGTCCTACCAATTAGAAAGGGTAAGCTATCGCTTCTTTTGTTTATAACTTAGTGACTCTGTTTATAACTTAGTGATAGTTAGTCATCATTAGTCCATGACTAGTTAGCGAAGGCAAGCTGATACTAACTCCGATTATAACTTAGTGATGGTTAACCATTACTAGTCCATGGCTAGTTAACGAGGGCAAGAACGCTACTTCTATTCATAACTCAGTGACAGTCAGTCATCGCTAGTCCATGACAAGTCAGTGAGGGCATTCAATCACTAACTCTAACCATAACTTAGCAACATGTAGCTGTCATTGGTTAGCCATCGCTAACTCTAATCATAATTTAGAGACAGATAGACATTACTAATCTAGCGACGGCAGACAACAAGCCTTCCTTGGAGTGTAGTTTGACTTTTAACCACTATTTGCCATCACTAGTTACACTACAACAAATTTAGGTTATAGCGATCGGGGATGGTGACCGTTTAAATAGTGGCTTGGAAATCGGTCGCCTAGACAGTGGTAAAAAAGCAGTTGTAACTTTTTGGAAATCGTCTTAGGCACCGTTTTCTAAGGCCCCATATTTTGGTTGCCAGACGGTTGCTGAGTGAAAAGTTGGATAGTGACTTAATTGTAAGTTTTTAAAGTAAAAATGAATATTTTGAAACTATAAGGACTAAGCTGATAGGCGCTACATAGAATTAGGTAAATTTGTAACACAACGATAAGTATGGTGACCAAGGTTGTATATTAAGCCTATAAGTTATATAAAGTTCTAAACACAGCTTGTTCTTCTATTTTTTTTTTGTGTGTTTTGTCTGTCACTTTTCTTCACCAAACCCTAGCCAAATCCAGTGTCAACCGCCGCCGCCTCAAGTGATCTCTGGCTGTTGTCCACAATAGCCTCGAGGAGCCGTGTACATGGTTTTATTCCTATTTTACTTCTCTTTAACTTCCCTCAAAAACCTATTTTCAAATTCCATATAGATTTTACTAGATTTTGAGTTAATGTTTAATGTCTTAACCGTTTCTTTTGTGTTTTATGGTTGTAGGTTGGTTTTCAAAGTATGGTCTTTTGGAGGAAATTGTTCATGAGGTGGAAAGGAGTGCAGATCCGTCGGTGATGGCCTCACCAAAGTGATTTGCAGCTATTGTCCAAGGCGGCCCTCGAGGGTGATTACATGGTTCGATTCAGATTTTCCTCATCTTTAACTTTTCCTAAAGAACTATCTTAAAATTTCTTTTCAATTTTTATATATCTTGAGTTAAAGTTTAATCCTCTTAACTATTTCTTTTTATATTTTTTTCTTTTAGATTGTTTTTCTAGCTATGAACCTTTGAAAGAAGTTGTTTGTGGTGTGGAGATTGTCGGCCTCCTTTGGTTTCAACGGCTCTTCCAATGTGACTGCGCTGTCAGCGACAAAAGATCTTTTAGTCTTTGAGGGACTTCTGAAGATGTGGAATAAATTTTAAAAGATTTGAATTAATTAATAAATTTCATTAAATCTATGTTAAATTTAAAATTTGAATTTGAATTTAAATTTAAATTTGGAGCTAAAATATATATATTATTTTAAATTTCAATTTGGGTTCAGTTGCAAGATTGTCACCATCCCTTGATTTTTTATTCGGTTACCAGACGGTGGCCACTCTATAGCAACCAAGGTTTTTGCGATCGTTTGGCCACCAACTCTTTTGGTTGCCTAAAAGTAAGTTTAGCGACCATTTGGCCACTAAAATGTCAGTCACTATAAATGAGTTTTGTTGTAGTGTTTGTAAGAGTTTTTAGCCGTTACTAAAATAGAGTTTTCTAGTAGTGTTAGTCATGATAAGATTTTTAGCAAATTAATTAGTTATAATCGCTTCAATAGATTTATATTAGTGACGAAAGTTTACGAAATATTTGTTCCAAATGTCGGCGCTTACGATTAATTATCAATGTTTCACTTTTGTTAATTTTTTCGAAGTAGGAGATACACACAAGTTTCATGACTTGTTTCCTGTTAGTTTATCAAATACTATTATGAATAATTTTTTAGTGATAAGAATTTTTTAATTAATTTGTTATTGCTTAAATTATATGTTGGTTTTTGTGGTAGTAATGTCATTTTAAGAAATATTTGCACAAAATATCGAAGCTTGAAATGCAGTTATTGGATTCTGGCAATTTTTTAAGTAGGAGATGGGCACAGGTCTCCTGACTTGTTCCGTTTTAGTTGATCCAGATTACTTATTACGAACGAAAATCGAAATGAAGTAAATTTTAAAAATTAGGTCTTATTATTAAAAGGAGATGACAGAATTTTATTGAAGGGCAAAAACTTCATTCGTCTTAAACCTATTTAGTTTTATATGGTAAAACTTTGCCAATTTAATTTGTTATTGCGCTCAACGTACGGATTGTATGTTAATAGTAGAAGCTCTGGAAATATTTGCACAGAATATCAAGGTCTAAGAACGAATATTGCATTTTGCAAATTTTTTGAAGTAGGCAACGCATACAAGTCTCATGACTTGTTTCCTTGTAGTTGATCAAAAAGAAAAGTCACTGATTACCAAAAAAACAGAGACACTTTGTACACCTTTTTTCTCTTTATTATATATAAAAAGATTATTTTTTTAGAAAAAGGTTAGTTTACGTACCTAGTTCTGATAAAATTTAATGAAAATTAATTGGTTATTGCGCTAAACGTACGGATTTTTTGTTAGTAGTAGAAGTTCTGGAAATATTTGCACAGAATATCAAGGTTTAAGAACCAATATTGCATTTTGCAAATTTTTTTGAAGTAGGCGACGCATGCAAGTCTCGTGACTTGTTTCCTTCTAGTTGATCAAATAGAAAAGTCACTGACTACCCAAAAAAAAAAACCATAGAATCACTTTGTACACCCTTTTCTCTTTATTATATATAAAAAAGATTAAAATCTTTTTTTTACAAAAAGGTAAGTTTACGCACCTAGTTCTGATAAAATTTAGTAAAAATTGAGCTCATATTGCAACAGAGGGTACTTATTTTTCCAATCCTTTTTATCCATTGAGGAGAAAAAGATTTTATTAATAAAAGACAAGAATACAACTTTATAGTTAGAGCTATCAAAAGTACAATATTAAGGCCAAAATAAACAAAAAAATGGAGAAACCAAGGACTAAGATGTGGTGTCTCAATTGAAATGGGCCCAGCTGGCTGTTTGTTGATTTATGGAATTTAATTATTTTAGTTTCTACAGGAACAAATTCCAGATCAATGGTATTTGATCTTGGCCTTCGCTACCTATATATACGTGCCATCTTTCACTAATATTAACATTCAGAATAACCAGCAGAAATGAGCACGAACGTGTACGGAAGCGAGGTGACGGAGATGACGGTGCGCGAGCTGCCGGGATACGATGATCCGGCGAGGGTGATAACTCGTGCCGACTTGGCTAAGGTGGCTATGGACATGAGCGATGCTGAGAACAAGCTGGAGAGGGCTCGCGCCTACTTGGACGAGTTGAAGGCCAAGTTCGGGGATGGTGTCTGCACCAAGGGCCTCATCTACAACGCCACAGGGGCAGCCGTTAACTTCGTCAGGTCCTACGAATGGCACGGTCACGTTGGGGAGTCGGCGTACCCGATGGAGCTTAAAAATGGCCAGTGGGGCGTCTTTTTCCATCAGAAACCACCCGCCATGTCGACCGGCTCAGAGGGGGCCGTCGTGTACCGCCTCAAGGGCGTGGACAACGGGCCGGACATGGACTGCATGGTGAGCTGGTCCACCCCTTGGGGGCCATGGTACAACAACCACTGCTACGCTGAGATCCGCGAGACGGACCACTTCAACGACGTCTGGGGCGTGGTTGAGGACAAGATGGTTAACGCCGGCAATCCATGGACCGAAAAAAACGGATATTTTGAGGCGGAAGTGACAATCGGCGGGAGCACCACTACCGAGTGCAAAACCACCCTCAAACTTATCTGAGTTGGTGCCACCCTCTTTGGTTTGGCTTTCTTCCCAACAATAAATTCAAGTACTTTGATGTCCTTTTGAGTCCCATAGAGTGTGTTAGAAATTCGCACTGCCAGTGACCTCTGCACGCTGTTACCGAGTGCGAATGAATAAAACTCTTGCATGTTTGTGTGTGTTGACGACTTTCTTGTATCGATTTTTGTTTAAGAAGTTGTGCTAGTATTTGTACTTATACTATATTAAATTTTCAAAAATTACTAACTAGTATTAAGATTAATTTGCATTCAGGTAATTCAATATATGGATGTGCCTTATTTTAACGGAAAAAATAAATATTATTAATAATTAAAAGATTACAAAACTTCTAATTATAGAAAGATACTACAAAACAAGTCATCCAAACAATCGTCCAGAAAACATAAAACTACATTCAGATGCTAACTCATTTCTGGACAGAAAAAAGAATAGGCCTTTATGCGTCGTTTGCAAACTGGTGTTCGAATCCACTACTTTGCTTTTAGAGTTGGTTCAATGCAAAGTCCTCAAGTGGTCGTACTCTTTCTTTTCTATACATGAATTACGAGCTTCTTGCTGGTTTTTAGTAATAAAATTTGCTTTGCTGATAAAACATATTTAGCGTCCAAAACTGCAATAGATAAAGAAACCCTAAAGTCCTTACTATTACTAAATCTCCCTTAAGTAACCTTAAGAAAAAAACGAACACCCCTGGTAATTTTGAAGTGCATTCTACCTACACTCTGTTACTGTTATCAACGGCCAGTGAGGCTCAGGTTTTTCCTGTTTCACGCCGAAATTGATTAATTGTGTGAAACTAATTGTTAAAAAAAACACAAACAAATAAGACGCATATCTTCAAATTAATGATATTATAGTTCTCACACATTTAAAATGAAAAAAAAAACCTGTCCACGTTTCAATTTTAATAGGGTAAATATTTTTAGTTGTTTTTAAACTATGCCTAAGTTGCTTTTTTGTACCCAAACTATCATGTATTGTACCACTTGTCCCAAAACTATTTAATTGTTACTATTTTATTCTTACGTCAACTAAACCGTTAAATATTAGCGGATATTTGACGTTGTTGTTGATGTGGCATGGAAAAATGATATGGCCACTGATATGGTAGCACTTTTCCATCTATATTTAATGGTTTAGTTAATAGCAAGACGAAATATTAACAATTAAATTGTTTCAGAATGAGTGTTGTAACACATGATAGTTTGGAGACAAATAAACAACTTGGGCATAGTTTATGGACAAATGAAAATAGTTATATATTTTAATATTATTAAACTCTTCTCGATTAGGAACAAAGCAAAATATCCCATGCACTAGTTTGGCTATTGATTTGAGAATCATAGTGAATCATGATTGAAGATTTAATTATTTGATCAAAGCCAGTGAAAACTTAGGGTTAATTTGTTTCACATTAATAATAAGGCACACTGCTAAAATCAACGCCTTTACCAACTGCCATTTACCATCGCACAACAGTTGGTAACTTTAATTTACCAACTGCTGTGCGTTGGTAAATGACAGTTGGTATTCGATACGTTGGAAAATTTTTTACCAACGCGCAATTAATAACGTGTTGGTAAATTCTAACGTGTAGCCGTTGGTAAAATTAACGTTGGTAATTACCAACGGTCATGAACCAGGCTCGATTTCCATCGCGTAGTTATAGTTACCAATTGCCAGCAGTTGGTAACTTACCCAGCAGTTGGTAACTTACCAACTGCTAGCCGTTGGTAAGTTATCAACTGCTGGCAGTTGGTAGCTTACCAACGCGAATAGCAGTTGGTAATTACCAACGCGTGCGACTTGGTAGTAAGCCATTGGTAATTACCAACTTGCATACACGTTGGTAACAGTGTCTGTAAGTACCAACGCGGGTGATAGTCGGTAATTACCTACGCGCGCGAGTTGGTAAACCCCGGTTGCATGTTGGTAATTTACATTAAGCGTTCCAGGTTTCGTATTTTTCCCAATTTGAAACAAGTTCGAAATTTATTATGTAATAATTCGAAAGTTCCCCTAGTCTTCCTCAACAATAAAGATTACACAGATATGCAAACAAGATGGGTGTGTTTGACAGAGAAAGAGAGAAAGAAGATGAAAAAAGGGGGGCTCATAAACAGCCACAATTAAAATTATGAAAGACAATGATGTTAACCTAAGCATGATTCATATCTTTAAGGAGTTACATCTAAACATCAACCAAAATTTTAAGAGTGCCTTAAAACTATCATACTACCATATTTAGCTTCCTTCGAAGAAAAAATAATTGGATTTGGAGACGAAGAGACAGATACAAAGAAGTACTTGAAGAAAAGCCACTCGAGAAGCTCATAGCGCTCCATGCTGGCGAAGAGCAGAGACTGAGCAGGGGCGTTGGCTCGCTGTTTTAGAGACTAAGATACCTGATCAGGCACAAAACGTGAAACGGGAAAACAATCCGAACCAGATCCTTGTTGACTTGTTCAATCGCCATCTGACAGCAAGGCTTTAGCATTTCTCGCGCTTCGGCCGTCAAATTGTCTGTACTACGACAGTGAACTGGTATTAGCTCTACTCCTGTCCGCCATTTTATATCCCTGTCAAAACTACAAATAGATTTCCCAATTAATTTCTGAATATGTCTTTCCTCTTTTTTTCGGGTCAAGAAGAATATTATTTAACCCCTCCAACAAGTTGAGGAAAGAAGATGGCAACTTAATTACCCAGGGTAATAAGGAGTGGGAATAAGAAATGCATTTCCATGATCTGCCAAGCAAAAGCTGAGTATCTCAACTGCAGGAGTTGCACCAGCAGTCCCAACAATTTGGGAAGCATCCAAAGTGATACCTTTTCCCATCACTCTTGACATAAAGCTTGCCATAGCCTGTAAATTTCAAACAAACAGACTACTGAAACTAAAATGTAAGTTAAATGTTAAAGGTTACCTCTGGGGACATCTTTCACAAACAAATCTTTCTTTTCCTAAAAATATCAAAACTAACATTAGCTATCCTGGGTAGTCCATAATATCAGTAACATATCAATAAGAACCCGACCCCTAAGACACGCACTCACACCCATCCAAGCAAAAGAGACAGCAGAAAAGAAAAAACATCATCTTCAATTGCTATTGTTTTCAATTTCCATGTTTTGCCAACACTGACAAAGCAACATTCCACAAGAAAGGAGAAAGGAAACAAGTAACAGCAAATTAGAAGCATCCAAAGTGGAGGAGTTGGATAACAAGTTAGAACTTATAGAGTCAAACTAATAAAGCCAGGATAGTTCCAACAGAATTTTGAAGCCTTGAACCAGAGAGAGTATGCCTTGAAGTCATGGACAGGACACAAACCCTGTCACTCAAAATAAGAACAGAGATACCAATGACATAAAGGCAGGTTCATTAGTAGTAACATGACTAAACACCCCGAAAGGATGCCATATCTAAATACATGCTTCATGCTTGCACTCTTCACTCCCTAATAGAAGTAGGAACCTTAGCACTGAAGTACGAAACAGAAAATCCCGAAGCTACAACCCATACTCTAATTAAACAAAGGCAAAAAGCATTACCATTTTGAGTTCCACCATTCCATCAGACGGCTGATACGTCGCAATCCCATTAATGCTCAAGTTACAACTGCCCTTTCCCATCATGCAAACTTGATTACATTGTCCCAAGACGTAGGATAATTGGCTAGTTTAGTTATAGTTCTTTGATCTAGCTAAAGCATGTAATATATGCTGTGTTGGGGAGGAAAAAGGTCAACAAAACAGATACCTCACAGGAAAAATATTATGCAGAATCTTTAGCACTATGGCCGCTGGTCCCTTTGCTCCTTATTGCAGCCTCCATGCTTGTTTGTAGCTCTACAAATCACACCAAACTTAAAAAGCAAGCCTCCAAACCAAAGAAGAATCATACATAATAGCCAATTCCGGGAATTTGAAGAAACATTCCAAATCAACATATCAAATGACTTAAAAATAAGGCTTCAGATTTCATGCGTCAGTAGATTGCATGATCAAAAAAAGACCTCCAGCCAAGATCAATTCACACGCAATTTGTCTAGGACAAGAACAGGCTATTATATTTCCATTGGACTCGGGACATCTTTCTGAACAAGCAAAATTTCTAAAAGTGAAACAAAGAGAAAGCAATGTTAGATGTTCTCCATTAGCAGTAACTGCCCTGATCCATTTCTGAAGAAATAATTTTAAACCAATAGGAGAAAAGCTATCATTAGTGAGACTAACAACCTGCCCAAAACCCTAAAGTGGAATGCCATTTCCTCTCCCATTCGTCAGAACTTAACTTTCTATACATTTAAGATTCTCAACTTAATCCTAAGTCCACAGATCAAACATGACGTTATTTGGCCATTCATAAAATGGTTTTTTCTTGTTATTGTTATGCTGTCATTATCATAAACAACTATGCTCCCTATCTGCTGCGTATTGAACTGTCATTCACTGACTCACCCACCCAACTTCTTGTACTATAACTAAACAAATGTTTCACAGCTATTTACAATATCAGAATGACTTAAAATTCGATTTCCTACAAGCTCTATAAGACTGATTCTGCAGGCTGGTGCTTGAAATAGCTAATCGACATGCTCAATAACTCATTCCAGAAGCATACATTTAGTTCAAACAGATATTAAAATACCTGTTTGGGGAACCAAATTATTTGGAAATTTTCTCATAGCCCTATAACAGAAACCTGTAAAGCTCAAAGATTTTCCTGAAGATCCCTAGTTCAAACCTTCACAAGCAAAATGCGATACGACAAGCACCAGAACTTTTACCAGAAAAGCTAACCCCTGCTCCTGTACTGTTCACACGCCCACCCAAAAACAAATCGATCTTGGGAGGAAGACCGACATAACTTAACCAGTGCTCTTCACGCCTGACAAAAGTCTTACGGTTTCTAGATCAATAACTATCTCCAATTCCCTAAGTTATTTAAATACTGGAAATTCCCTACAGGGTTTGCACCCTATATTTCCAAATGCCTAAACAGCCAGAGCAACGTGATAAATTCTAAAAGAAAGAAGTTCCGTTAGAAAAGGTGGTGATTTAAGAATTAATAGCCCCTCGACATCAACTCTTCTTTGTCAGTCTCCCAAAGCTTGGTCATAAACTGTCAACCCAATAGTGTGAAATCAAACACCACATGCTGAAGGAAGGAAAACCCAATTTCTAAAACGAAGAGCAAACGCATTTCCATTTGTAACAGGAACACGAGAATATAAGCTACTTAGTTTTTACCACTGGTCTAGCTCTTTTGGGTCTGGACCTCCTCAGCTTTATTAGGTCACCTACGTTGGCCACCCCCAAGACAGCTGATTCATATGTAGCAAAGTTTCCTTCAATTTTTGTACGTAAGACCAAATTCAGATACGCCTCCATAGTGTTCGGCACAGCAGGAGGCACCCACTGCTTGGAATTGAACATAAGTCCCAATTCAGCTGGAACTGAATCGAAACCGCAGGCTGAAACAACCAAAGATCCTGTCTCAGCCGCTTTTTCATGATAGTTTGCCTCCATTTTCTCCATAAACTCAGGTTCTCCACAGATGTCCAAATAGTCACAGCTGTTAAAATTAAGCTCAAAAGTAAGAATCCTACGATTAGGTGTTAGGCAATATAGCTCGAATCAATGAACTGAATTCATATTCTCGGCTCAAGGGATCCAATCCAATGATTCCAGAAAAAAAAAATAAGAATGATGAACCCATCGAGCCTCTCCCTTTTCCCCTCCTAGGAATGCCAACAATCATCTTCAAGTTGAAGAAACACCATCAACAAGCTTAATAATCTCCTAGAAAAGGAACGAAATTTAACAGCAAGAGCAATAAAAAAGGTTAATAATTTTATACCCGGATGAGACAGCGGCAGCGACAACAGGCTCGCCGTGGAGGCGGAAGGGGCCGACGCAGTTGAGGATGAGCTTGGTCTGGCGGCAAAGGGCGTGTAGCGAGGCGGGATTGGAGGTGTCGGCGGCCAGAATGGGGATAGAAGGGGGAGGGCCGGGTCGGGCGGCCCATTGGAGGGCCTGATTGAGCTTAGCCCGGTTGCGGCCGGCGAGGGCTAGGTACTTGAGAGGGGAAGAAGGAGCACTAAGAAACTTGAGCGCTTCTCGGATGACGTACTTGCCTGTGACTGGTGCTGAAGGAGGAAGAAGAAACATATAAAAATCAATTACCAACGGCTAGCCGTTGGAAAATGACAAAGTTAAACGTACCGTTTCATGTAAAATATTACCAACGGCTTAGCCGTTGGTAATTTAGCATTTAATAAACGCCCATTTATTGCACCAACGCACGGCAGTTGGAATCTTACCAATGGCTAGGCCGTTGGAAAAAAAAATTAAATAGAAAAAAAATAGTTTACTGTTATACCAACGCGTGCACGTTGGAAATTGGTACCAACGGTCCTACACGTTGGTAATTACCAATGGCTAGGCCGTTGGTAAAAAATGCGTTGGAAAAGGAGCAAATGTTAGTAGTGGCATTATTATACAATATTTTCATTTTTTTTATGCAAAACCAATATCATTAAAAAGTTAATACTATATCAATATAATAACCATTTAAATGAATCTTTTTTCTTACCTAATTAATTTCTTTAGATTTTTCATCAAACTAAATTCAAATTATTTGAAGGAAAATCCAAACTCACAACCTCATACGCATGACTTATCCAAAGAGAATTGGTTGGAACCCCAGAAGAAAAACCAAATAAGAAGCTTCTATAAATTTGCTTTTCCCCACATCATGATCATTGATTTCTCTAGTAGTTTTAGGACCCACGCAAGAAATGAGAACCCAGTATTTGATCATGATTTTAACCTAATAAAAGCCTTTTGAGATCCGTTTTGAAGCCCCCAAAATCCTCCTCAGACCACCAAAACGTAGGATTAGGACCTCTCTTTCTTTAACGTTTGACCCTTTTGCTTTCTCTTTTCACAAAAAATCCAAGGTGCGCAACTATTTCTATTATAGAGCCCAGTTTACGTTAGGTGTATTTTATCCAACTGCCTTTTAATACCTACTATCCGTTTGTGTTATCAACGGCAGGTGAGGCCCACGTTTTTCTTGTTTCAAGTCAAAATTGACTGTGTGAAACTAGTTGTGTCGTTTCCTTATCACTAACATGCTAGGATTGTCCCCGCCACCCAGTCTAAGTGGTAGAGGGGAGAGTCGGTCCTAGCAATAATGTTAGGCTTCAAAACTCTTCCCCTCTCTCAATCTTAAACAATATCATTAAATACTAATTAAGTTACCTAAAAAAACATACATTTTCCCAGTCCCCTGTACCATATGAATACTTGTTACACTTTCATTTAATATTACTTTCCTCTTGCTCATACCTCCTGAAACCCTATATTTGTATACGTGATCTTGGATACAAAGAAAAAAACATCCTGGAATTTTAAAAAGATGAATAGGACGCATGTCTTCAAGTTAATGATATTATAGTTCTCACAGATTTAAAAATAAAAAAACTATCATTCTTTCAATTTTAATACCATTAAACTCTTATTGATTAGGAACCAAACTAAGTCCCATGCACTTGTTTAGCTGTTGATTGAATCATAGTGAGTCATGGTTGAAGATTTAATTATTTGATCAAGGTATGTGAAAACTTAGGTCAATTTGTTTGAAGTTAATAATAAGGCATTATTGTCCTACAGTTAAGCCGTATCCACTTGGCTTAAAGGACAATTGGCCCTGGCTACCACCAGGCTTCAAGTCCCCTTCCACTCCCTTTCCCCCCCTCCCCCCCAAAAATCTCAAACAATGTCATTAAACGCAGATTTGGTCGCCTTCGAGTTTTGAAAAAGTAGGCATTTTCCCCAGTTTTTGTACTACAAAGAGCTCCTTAAAGCCTATACTTGTGTACCTTATTCTGAATACCAAAAAAAGAAAATAATAAGGCATTATTATACACAATTTTCATTTTTACTTTTTTTTTTTATACAGAACCAATATTATTTCAGAGTTAATGCTATATGAATATAATTGACCATTTAAATAAATTTTTTAGAAAGTAAATGCATTTATATGAATTTTTTTCTTACCTAAGTAAAAATATTAATACAAAATACTTACCTTTCATAAAAAAAAACCTAGTTTTCCGGGTTATTAAAGTTGAAAGTTTCAATAATAAAATAATTTGTACAAATAATCACTATACATAAATATAAGCACTATCAATTAATGTATTATTATTACTTATCTAGACCTTACTTTTAATGGCTTCATGTTGTTGTCTTGGTGTTGCTTGTAAAACAATAAACCTATGGGAGATGGTTGTGGTAGTAATGTGCAATGTGGACTAGACGAGGAGCGATTGTGATAGCCATTGCTTAGATCATGGCCTGTAGGAATTCTCATGTAGGATGGTTAATAGCTTGGTTGAATGGTGTGATACATGTTGAAGATAGCATAGGGCACATCAAAGGTATGCTAGAAGGGTGTTCCTAGTAGTAGAGGGTGTCCATTATCTAGTTGGCGGTTACCAGGCTATTAGGCCTAGTGGTGGCAGCTGTCCATTATATATTTTGGTGTATATTCAAGTATAATGCTAGAATGGGAAGAGGGTACAAATGGACCACCATAAAAGGCATAGGCTAACACTGACCTAAGAGCATGAGGCTTAAGCGAAAGGAGACTTAGTTTCATTGGCTTACCTCATGTGGCTTGTACCTGGACCTTGCATGCCTCATTTTGTGAATGGTTCTTGTATGTGTGTGCATGTCCATGGCTTGATGTTTTTGCTTGGTATTGCTTCATTCTATTTGTCTTTCCCACATCTATGGAGGTTTCTTAGGTTAAGGGTAGCTTTATGCCATCACATGTGTGCAGGGGTACAAGCTAAAGGTAAACAAAACCTCTGGGCTTGTGGCAAGTTACTATTATAGTTGTATTGAGTAATGGACATTGTTATGATGTGTCATGGGTTAAGAGTTGTACAAAGCATTGATTTAGTCATAGAGTGTGCTTTAGCACCTAATGGAAAGGTATACAGAGCATTGAGAAGTATCATTTGTCAGTTACAAGTATTGCGATGGTGGCTTCAGGTTTGGAGCTTCAGGGATGCATTTCATTATAGGCAAGATGTGTGCTAAAAGGGTACCGAACGGGCGCCTCAAGCACAAAGAGGGTGCATGTGCTTGGTAATGTTGTAGGTTTGAAGCAAAAGAGGCATTGAGTCAATAGATGGTGTGACTTGAAGTCCTAGCAAAAGGGTGCCTAAAACAAAAAGTGAAAGGATATTTGTGTTGCATGCATGAGTTCCAAAAAAGTGTTGGAACATTTTCGAAAGCATGGGATTAATAAGTGGCACAGTGCATGGCTTGGCAAGTTGTCGTGGAGAGGGATCCCAGTACCTCGACAACTTTATCTTGTAGGCTCTTAGGGACCGTGAATCCCACTTAGTTACTATTAGCTAACCATTACTTATAGGTAAATTAAAACAATTTACGTGCAACTAGTTTTTTAGCCTACCCTACTATATGCATACATTTGTCCTGGTGATGCCAATAATTAAGTAAACCATTTCAAAAAAACATTGCTCGAGCATTACATTTAAAAAGTACTTAAACCGTGCCAAAGCAACGAAATACTAGTTACTTCAACTTCAAGTAATAGTTTGTCCACATTATACAATACTAGTATGCACCCAAAAGTAAGTCAATAGTTTTACACCACAATTTATCCTAATAGAGGCAACATCTTAATACCCAAGGTACCATATATATACAGGATAAAATCCCTAACTAAGATCCTTTACTTGAGCCCTAACTTTGAGCTATCAAGCTCCAAATGCAAGCTCTTCCTTATCCTTGTGCGCCACTTAGCCTTTATATTGTAAAGGCACAACACTGAGTTAGTACGAACTTTACTCACAAGTAAACTTAGAATCTTAAGGATTTTGGAGAGTATGTACCTGCAAAAAAAGAAAACTTAGGCCACAACTATCAACTAGTTGTTAGGTCCAGTGTTAGAACCTACAGAACAAACTTAAGGGAGTGAGTATATGAATGTATTCAGTAATGGTCCCTTAGGGTACCTGTAAGGAAAATAGCAAGCACACATGCAATATGGCATACCAACAAAGAAGCAATTAATCAACAAAGAACACAAGATAACAACATAAAAGATATGCAATACATGATTGTATGATATGAAACATACATAATCCTTGGGACTTCTTACACCTTAGGTGTCTTATACTTATCGTAAGCTCAAACGATGGAGGTACTTGAGACACTGGCCCTCGTATCCCGAATCGTTTACCTCCCTTAAGTCCCACTTATGTGTCCTAGAGTAGGTTGTTACCTCCTCTCAAAACTTACCCGTCTTACCTTTAATTTATTATACATTGTGGCCTTCTCATGTGGTCCTACTTGACAAACTCTTAAAGCTTATCTTAGGGCTCCTTAGTGGCTCACTTACCGAACCAAATGGTTTGATTAGGATTTTCTTAGGTTTCCTCTTTATTTCCCCTTAGGTCTAAGACCTCTCAATTAGGCCAATGAAGCCTTCGAAACCTAAATTAATCCAATTAGCACCCCTTTAGCAACTTGAACAATTTTAGCCCTTAGCAACTTGAGCACTTTTAGCCCTTGGTCACTCTACTTAGCTCTATCTTAACCACACCAATTAGTTGCCACTTAAATAATGTATAATTCTCACCTTAAGAATTAGTCTTAGACCCAACCAAGGTTATGGAACATCTTAGAATAGCCTGGGAATGAAAACCAAGAGATTAAGCCATTTTTAGAATGTCCTGAGCTTAAGGAGTTTATGCCTTGGCAATGCCTTCGGTGACGCATAGCAAATGGCATCAACACTCGGGCTTCCTGGGGATTTACTGGTGATGCGTCACTAAATGGCATCACTAATGCTCTACAGCATTGTGTGACTGTATGCAAACTTGCACCAAACTTACGCAAACTTTCCAATCCTAAGGCCAATTCACATGGGTCATATTTCTAATTCATTACCACATCCATTACTACATTTCTATGCATTATTTGAGCTTAATTAACCTGAACCTTTACCTCAAATTTAGCTACAAAGAAAGAACAAAGCACAAGCACACTTGAGCTCAACCTAGCTCTCTTGAGTTATAATGCTAAAACCAATGTGATATGGCACCAAGAACCTCAAATCAAAACAATTTCTAGTTACTCAAACAACTTAGAACTAGCTCAAACTAAACCAAGGAGCTTACCTTAAGTTTCAAACCCAAAACAAGCATCAAATAGCAAGATTAAAGCAAGAACACCAAAAATAAACTTGGGGCTTGTTGTAATCACATTGGGACTTTCAAATTTGATGAAAACTTGAAGAATTGGGGTGCCTTGAAGTATAATTTCTGGTGGGGAGAGGGAGCCACGAAAATTAGGAGCAAGAAAAGGAGAATGGAAGTCAACAAGGGGCTTAAATATCTTACTAACTCTGCTACTCATTTTTCTTTATTTTCTTGTCCCTTGGCTCTCAAGTTCTCTGTTGTTTCACTTTGGTCACTAAACACTCACCCAAAATCATTCCTCCTTGGTCCTTAAGATGCCCAAAAGCCTTTTATACTTAGCCTCTTGGACACTTAAACCATTTAATACATAAATGGCTCATTTGGGAACTTAGTGCAATTTTTTGCATTTTTCCTTCAAAGATAGTTATATTAACTAGAATAACTTATGGTCTTGACTTAACTAGTCAAAATTCCTTACATGACCCTAATTTCATCAAAATTATAGTCATCCCACTCACTTGGGTCAAAATTACTATTTTGCCCTTTTGACTTTTAGGTGCCAAATCACACTTAGGAACTCATCTTTACTTAAATTTAGCTTGTCTTTCTTGTTTAATAAAATGCTAACTTGAGGTGTTTAAGTAAAAGCACTTAAATAACCATACTTACCCAGTCTAAACCGTCGTTGTCTAAGAGAGTCTTCACACAAGTTGTTAACTTATGACATGTCTTGTGGGACGAAGGCCTACTGTAGGGGTTTTCCAACATAGAAGGGCAACATTATGCAAGTGGCCATTATTGTAAAGAATTTTTTAAGAGTTTAGAACAAGTTGTGGATCTGATTAGAAGCTTAGGGTTCAAGTGCTTAGTGAAAAAGTTTTTAAACAACTTTAGAGCCTTCTTGGTCCACTAGTGGTACTAGATACTTTAGGTTGTGCATAGATGCTAAAGGTTCAGAAAAATGAATGATGCTTCCTGAACGTTCAACGAGGACATTGAACTCATTTGCTAGGGGTGGTTTTTTAGACCAACAAGTTGCTTTGCTATGGGTGAAGAAGGTGTGCGAGCAACCTTGCATATGCTAGGACCTTAGGAGGATTTGTGAGACAATCGATATGTTGAGCAAGCAAGGTGCTCACATTGGACTTGAGAGGCACACAAGTAGGGCTGAGACATATGTCTAGGTGGCATATGGTGTTGTTGGGCAACAAATGCATGTGTTAGCATATACATAGCATCAAGGTTAGCCAAGGCTAGGGTGATGCTCATTGATTTCTTGCGCACATGGCTAGTGAACTTTTTGCAGTCTCATGTTGATGTGCTACTACTTTATGTAAGTTGCATTTGTGGGCTATGAGGAAGAGACATGGGCAAGGTAAAGTGGGACAATGTATAGATCAGATGTGGTAGTGGCATGTGTAACACATAAGGAGGAGTTGTGTATGGTTATTGGCACAGTGGCAGCCTTGGCTAAGTTACATGATACATATTAAAGATAAAATGAGACATATGAATGGCATGCTAAATGGATATTGCTACCAATTGGGCATGTCCACTATGCACTCAGCGATTGCCAAGTAGTTGCACATGGTGGTGAGGACCATACAACTTTTGCATATATCCGAGTATGATGCTAGGGTGGGAAGAGGTTGGATGTTAAGGTTAACGAGGGGCTACCAATAGTGTTTTTAGGCTAAGGTTGAGATAGAGCATAGGGCTTAGGCAACCTGAAAAGACTTAGTTTCAAAGGCTTACCACATGTAGCATGTAGTTAAAAGAAACATGATTCTTTTATTGTAGAAATAAAGGTAGGGAACTATTTTTTGTATGTTTATGCCTGTCCATGGTTTAATGTTAGCATAGTGTTATCTTATCCTATGTGGCTTTTTCATGTCTATGGAGGATTTTTTGAAGTTGCAACCCGTTAAAACTTTACTTATATATTTGTATACAAATTTGTTAAAGCTTTCATAAACTTGAAGATGGGTTATGAATTTTTTACGATTAAAGTCTAGAAAAAATGTTCTAAAACTGATGAATTGCTTAAGTTTTTTAGGAGGCAAATGAATTTTCTCCAGTATTTACTATCCAACCATTCATCAAGTTTTGCTTCATTTAGTGAACATTACCTAAGCTTTACATCAGTTTAAAAATGATGAGTTTTTTAAACTGATTGTCGAAGCCATGCGGGGTAAGTGGCTTTTGTTTTTCAAACACATTTGCCCTATCTTTTTAGTTGCTTATTTGCTCAACCCATATGTTACATTGACTGGCATGACCACATTGCTTAAAGGCATTTATCACACTTATTTAGAAATGTCTTATACAAATGTTTTGGCTATGTCTGCTACTGCTGCCAAGTACTTGCATTCTTTGTACAAATTATATTGTGAGTGGTATTCATATAAGGTAAGATTCAAAGCTCCCCAGACCGAGCTTCCTAGGAGATCAATTTCATCAAGATTCAACCTGGCCCTCCAAATGCTGAAGCGTCCTCAACCGACGACATCATGATTAGCTGAGTTCGATGACTATCTCAACACATTGTTCAAGCAAAGCGACGTCAGCATATTGGAGTGGTGGAAACAAAAGAGATCAAGGTTTTCAATCTTTTCAATAATTACACAAGAGATTCTCATCATTCCAGTCTCCATAGTAGCATCCGAGGCAGTATTTAGTACAATAAAATGGGTGATATCAAAGAAACGATCATGATTAATGCCCAAGGCAATAGAAGTATGCATGTGCAACTGAGATTGGGGCCTCGTAACACTCTGAAAGCAAGACCCAAAAATTTCCGACGTTGAGGTAATATCTGTTTAAGAGCTTTAAATTTTTTTCCCTTCTTGCATATAGTTTGTATTTGATCTGACTATGTTTTTCAGCACATATCATGGGTTTTTATTTTCCACAATCATTGGAATGTTTCGCCATTTGAAAATATAAGGCATATTCTAATTATTTGTAAGTGCCATTTGACTTTTTTACTTAATAAAAATTACACCGTATGTGGTTTTTTTTCCTAAAAAGTAAATATTAAATGCAAAGTTAATTAATTTGTTTTACTCTTAAAAAAACCCGAAAAACCCACAACTTGACTAGGACAAGCCTGAAACAATACTGCCTGTGCCCAATCCATTCTCAGTCCTCATGGACCTAGACCTATGCCCGCACGATCCCGGGTTGGGTCACCATTGGCTCCCACCTCTAGTTACATTATGTTGATATAGAAAACATGGGTCGGTCTGTCAGAAAAATGCATGTATAAGAATTTGATGATGCAATGCTGTGAAATATAAAACCAACCCTCTTTCAACCCAAAGTTGATGCAAGCTTAACAATAAATTATGGTGAGAGAAATCATGATGTTTCTTTACCTGTTTCATCATATTTTTCAAGATCTATTTTGAGATGGAGATATCGGGTAAACTGAAACTTCTGAGGTTAAAGACCTTTGTGCAGATATGTCTGAATGGATGAAAATATGTCCAATATATTGAGCTACTTAACATCAAATACAAGTTTGTTCCTAGCATTCTAGAGTGTCCCCAAAGATGCCTTAACTGTATTGCGTCCCAAGCCTTTTTGCAAAGAGCATGGAAGGGTTTTGAACAATTGTGTCATATACATTAAAGATCATACTTGGGCAGCTTTATGGCACCAAAGTAACAAATGGCCACCAGTCTCCTGCTCAAAGTTACACACTAGACACATCACTGAAGGCTACAATCCCCTAGTATGAAAATTGCCTCAAGTTGCAATCTTGTTTTGAACAGCCCTCTAGGCAAAAAAAAAAGGTTTACGTTGAAGGCCATCAGCTTTTCCACTTAAAACCATGAAAAAACTATTTGGTTATGTTAAGGCGTTTGGTATCAGGGTGATTGACGCTAGAGCTTAGAAAAAACTATCTAATGGTCATTTTTAGTTTTTATCTTCAATGATTTAATCTTGATCGTTATTAAATTATCCAAATTCTAAAAATAATATAAGATGTCTGTTTATTCATATTTTCATTGGGATTGTTTTACTTTGTACTTCATTTTTTTTTTACTTATGTATGACTAAAATATAT
Organism: Aquilaria sinensis; assembly: GCA_005392925.1. NCBI lineage: Eukaryota > Viridiplantae > Streptophyta > Magnoliopsida > Malvales > Thymelaeaceae > Aquilaria > Aquilaria sinensis. Next base: position 222,176 of record SMDT01001796.1, read on the forward strand.
TTGCATTCATATCTATTAAAAATTTTCAAAAAATTTTATTTAGAAACTATAAAATTTAAATTTTTTAAATACATTTAAAAAAAATTGAAAATATTAATATAAATAAACTAATTCAAATTAAGTAAAAAATTTTAAATGGTGCAAGGAACTTGGATATAGTTAGTACTTAACATCTTGAAAATTGGAAGAACTGACACAAACAGAAGCGTAACAATTTTATTTGTGCTTGGGTGAATATGGCCCTAGAGTTCTAAATGCACCATAATTCGGTGATGTTACCAGTTCGAAATTAACAATTTATATCATGTGACAGCATATGACCAAGTTACTTAGTCAAATGAGCAAACGACCTGAGTCTTCACAGTTAGAGGGTGTTATTGTGTCATTTGGGTCTATAAAATCAGGCAGCTCATGCGTATTCGGACCATTCCGTTCAGAATATATCAAACTTACTTCTGACAAGTAGTGTAGCTATTTAGCCAAAAGATGGGGGAAGGGCTCGTGGAGCTGAACGAGGAGCAGCTTCGCCGGCTGTCGAAGATAGTCCATGAGCAAGAACTCGACCGGATTCGAACCATTCCGTTCGGTTCCGAGTACGAGCGGGTGCAGCACCTCCAAATCTGCAACTCCAACCACAACACCATCCAGAGCCTGCTCGATAAAGTGCAGGACCTGATCAAGGACCTCCAGAGCGAGGAGACCAAACGCGAGATCGCCCACCTGATCTGGGAACTGGAAAAGAGCCTCGTCAATTTCGGCATCCAAGCCATCCGCAACTACTCCGTGCGCAAGGAATTCCTCGAGAAGGTTGTGGCTCACGCGGAGGAGACCATGGCACAGGCGCGCATGCTCTCCCCCACCGACGAGGCAGCTCTTCGCCGCCTGGCAAAGGACGCTGAGCAGTTCAAGCAAGGCATCAGTAAATTCATGTCCACCCACCGCAGCACACTCTCCAAGGTTTTCTCTGAACAGATCAACCAGGAAGGAATCTCCTTCGAGCAGCTCGTAACAAGGTTCAACAAATATTGATCCCACACTCTCCAAGCTTTTCTCTGAACTGATCAACAGATGTTCATTATTAACTTTTCTATGAAAATAATTAGGTACAAGGTAAGGCGGGGACTAACGGGGCCTTTCAAAGATCTAAGCCCAGAAGAAAGGTTCGAGGTGTACCACGACATCATCAAGGACTCTGGCCGTGGGCCGATCGTAGACGAAGCATTCACTGCCAGTCGCAAGGACTTGGTTGGAGGGTTTGCGCTCTTCGCATTTGTGGCAGCCGTTACAGTGTGGGACATTTACACAGCCCCCAAGGCCAAAGTGATCGAGCAGGCAACGAAAGATATGAAGGACATTGCGGCCAGCATAACTGGCTCCACGCTGGGGCACTTCGTCGAGTCGGCCTTGCTGGACACAGACTTCGCTCTTATAGCCGGCGCAGAGACGTTGATTACAGTGGTCGGATTCGTTTCCGGTGTGGTCATAGGGATGGTCTTGTCCATTCTCGGTGGGGCGGTGATTGATGCCATCTTTAACTCCGGTGGGGAGCGCGTCTCCAACGCTCATGAAGTTCGGATCTATGTCGCACCCATGCCAGACGGGGAGGCCTTGGCTCGTCAAATTTCTCGATCCTAATCTGTTTGTCCGTTTGTATTAAACGATTTGGTTTGGTCTTGCTGCTGGTTTGCTGTTTGTTCTGTTGTTGCTTGAGTTCCGGCTGATCTGTGTTCTTCAGGCTGTTTTTTTAATGTCCTGTGCCTTTGTTGTCACTATCTTTCTTCTTCAACAAATAAAAGACGGGATTGTTATCACTTGAAAGTCTTGTTCTGGTAACCAGCTACGCCAAATTAATTTGTTATTGGTTTAAATCGATTTTATATATGTTGCTAAAGAAAGTTTAGGAAGTATTTGCTCAAAATATTAAAGCTCAAGATTCAATGCTGAATTGTGCGCGCACACAAGTCTCATGACTTGTTCCCCTTTAGTTGATCAAGTACCTTTTACGAACAAAACTCTAAGTCGAGTAATAAAATGTCATAATTAGCTCTCGAATCTCGATAAGCAGACAGGATAGGATTTTATTGTAGGGCAAGATTATTTTTCTTATTGCATTTTGCCATTTCTTTGAAGTAGGAGGTGTGCACAAGTCTCATGACAAATAATTTCGTTTTAGTTATGAAATATCCTATTATTACAGATACAACTCTAAATAAAGTAAAATTTCAAGAATAGAACTCATTAAAAATAGATGATAAAAAAGCTTCTATGTCTGGTGGACTCATTAGCATATTTGTCTGAAGTCATGGAGTTGCAGGTTCAACTCTTACTGTAGACAAACTTCTAGTTTAATTTTTTTATTGGTGACATATAAGCTATCCCTTTTTTAATGGATATCTAGTCGGTGTTCCAAAACAAAGGAAATGGTGCGTCGGTCGGACTAGGTACTAAATCCTTCACTAATCAGTTCAAATTAGTTTTGATTAGTCATTGTTTTCTGTTGTCAAGGGTTCTCTCTGTTGGGTGTCTTCATAGGCTTCCTTTTGTTTCATTTTTCAGTCTAGCTGCTGGCTAGCTCCAGTTTATGTGGTCTACATTGTAATCTTTGGCCTGTTATAATGCATTTGTTTTGGCAGTTCAAAAAAAAGAAAGACATGATGAAGTTTTATAGAAAGCCAAAAACTTATTCATTTGTCTTTAAATACCTTTTTTATTCGCAAAACAAAGACATTTATTCTTAAATCCCAATAGGAAGCCGTTCCACTTAAAACCATTTAAAAAATATTTACACTACTAATAAAAAGATTTTAGTGATGGCTATTAGCCGTTACTAAATTGGATGTACTGACTGCCAACCGTTGCTAAATTTGCTATCACTATTTAAATAATTACTTCATCTATTTTCACAAAGGATGACTTTTTTACTTTATTTGACTAATGTTCAACTAAAATATATTCACATTGATTTATTTTATAAATTTTTTTAAAAAATTATATTTATAAACTAGAGCCTTTAAAGTACCATTTTCATATAAAAAGTTTATATTTTTATAAAAAAATTTTAAAAAATGAAAATAATGAATTAATTGTTATGAATAATAAAATAGACAGGCCTTGCAAGATGTAAGAAGTATAAAATTAAGGCAAATTATGTATATCCACAAATACGAAATACAGTAGCAAATGTCTTTTAATAGTCAAGTCATACATAATATAATAAATATCATATATACATACGGTTCCAAAATGTTGTCTCACCAAAACCTCATTCTTACAATTTTTCATCTAAAATAATAAAAACTCAGAAACTATTTTACCATAACCTAGCTAGCTAGGAAAACCCACTCTAGAAGTCGATAGCTAGGATTTCTTTTGATGCTACAAGATCATCATCATCTGATTCCTAATTTAATTATGCCGCAGCAAATTGATTACCTGTTGGATAGCATAGAATGCAATTTGCTAGTACACAAAAATACAAAAAGGCAAAAAGGAAAAAAAGTGAGAAAAAATAAAAAAAAGATCTTGTATGTCATTCCAGACATCAAGAAGCACAAGTTCTAGCTACAACCGGTGATTTTGAGGAATATTTAATCACACAAAAATTCACTAAGTTTGGATTGAAGCCTTATTTCATCAACTTTGTGGAATCAAATAGTTTGGTCATTTATTAATTAAGCCTCAGTTCGATTTTGTCGTACCAGTTAGCGAAGGAAAGTTACCACTACTTTTGTTCATACCTTAGTGACTCTATTTATAACTTAGTGATGGTTAGCCATTGTTAGTCCTATAACCAGTTAGTGAAGACAAACCATCACTAACTCCAGCCATAACTCAGTGATGGCTAACCATCACTAGTCCACAGCCAGTTAGCAAGAACAAACCATTGATACTTCTAGTCATAACTTAATGATGATTAGCTATCACTAGTCCATGATAAGTTAGCGAGGACATTCCATCACTAACTCCATCCATAACTTAATGATGAGTAAGCATCATTAGTTAGCCGTTGCTAACTCTGGCTATAATTTAGAGATGGATAACTATTGCTAAACTAGTGATGCTAGGCTGCCACTCAAATTTAGTGTTAGCTAACTTTCACTAGAATGTGATTAGACTTTTACCCACTATTTGTTGTCACTAGTTAGTAACAGTTTTTAGCTGTCACTAACATACCTTTTTTTAATAATGTTAGTTAGGCTAAAGGTTTTTGCCAAATTAATTCGTCATAATCTCTTGAACAGATTTATTTTAGTAACAAAAGTTTATGAAATATGTGCTCCAAATGTCAATGCTTAAGATTAATCAATGTTCCATTTTTGTCAATTCTTTTCGAAGTAGGAGATACACACAATTAGTCTCATGACTTGATTCCGGTTAGTTCATCAAATACTATTATGAATAATTTTTTAGTATTAATATTTTTTAATTAATTTTTTATTGGTAAAATATGTTGGTTTTGTGGTTGTAATGTCATTTTAGGAAATATTTGCAAAATGTCGAAGCTTGCAATGCAGTATTGGATTCTGGCAATACTACTAAAATTTTTACATTTATCAACGCGCATTTACCAACGCACAGCCGTTGGTAAATACGTGTTGGTAAATCAATCGTTGGAAATCCAGTTACCAACGCATACACATTGGTAATATGCCCGTTGGTAATTACCAACAATCATGTAGCAGATTCAGTTTCCAACGGGCAAAAAGATTACCAATGCGAGTGCACATTGGTAAATACTAACGAGCGTGCATGTTCGTCATTACCAATGGCTTTAGCCGTTGGAAATTAGTTTCTAAGTTTTAAAAAAATAAATAACTTTCCAACGAGGAGCTGTTGGTAACTGTATTTTTAAAAATAAAATAAAATAATTAATCTAAATTGAAACTACATATTCAATCAAAATCATATCACTAAGAAGTTATTAGTACTGAGAAATTTGAAAATTTTGGTAAAAATTATAAATTAGATAATTTCACAAAAATTTCATGAAATTTTAAAAAAATCTGAAATAAAAAAAAAAGAAGTACCAAAATTAAGAAAAAATTCAGAAATTAAAAATTTTAAAAGTCAAAATAAATCCAAAATTTGAGAACAAAAATTAACTCAAAACTCAAAAAATTTTAAAAAATCACTGAAATTCATAAAAATTTACCCGAAATGAAGAACAAAATAAAAAATTCAAACAATTTAACACAAAATTCACAAATCAACAATCAAACAAGCAGATCTACTTACGAGACAACCAAATTTACAAACTTGCAAAAACAACCAAATAAACAGAAAATAAAAACAGAAATCAGTAAAGAGGTGCGGATTTGGGGCGGTGAGGTGAGGCGAGGATGATTGGTGGTGGTGCTATGCGAGGATGATCAGCGGCGGGAGTTGAGGCGGAATCAGGAGAAGGAGAGAGATCTCTGACTGGGGACGAATGGACAAAGGAGAGAGACGGCTATCAGGGACGAGGGGCGACGCGGACAGTGACACGACGGAGAGTGGAGGAAGGGTGACGAGACGGAGAGTAGAGGAAGGGAGATGCCTAGGCGAGGAGGAAGGCGACCGAGCGACGCGGACGGCAACGTGACGAAGCATGGAGGAACGGCGACGAGACGGAAAGTGGAGGTACGGCCACGCAACGAAGAGAAAACGGGGGACGATGGAGAGATGGTGAAGCGGAGCGAGGAAGATCAAGCAGATGAGAGGGCGGGAGGGCAAGGGACTGAGCGAGGGAGAGGCAGATGAGGGAGGCTGACTAGGATAGGCTTAGGGATAGGTATTTAAGACTAAGGTTAGATACTTAGATTAGGCTGGGTTTTGACCCAATGAATAAATACATATAGGCTGAGTTTTGATCCAATAAATAAATACATCTTTACTTTCTAAGATATATAATTTTATATATGATTATTATTATACATCATAATATATATGGTACATTATATTGTTTTTATTATATTTAAAGTATATATATTCTTAAATATAATACAATATCTTGTTATTATTATTATCACATATGTGTGTGTGTGTGTGCGTGTGTGTGTTTGTGTGTGTGTGTCTATATTAAATTGTAATTATTATTTGTAACAAATTTTTTTAAAAATATTACTTTACTTTAATTATAAATTGTATATATAATATAGTTATTATTATTATTATATGATATAGATGACATATATATAAATATATTCTTATATATGATACATTATACTATTATTATTATTATTATTATTATTATTATTATTATTATTATTATTTATATGTATGATAATGCATATTTTAAATTATAATTATTATTTGTAAAAAAATGTTTTAAAAAATATTATTTTATTTTCTAAAATTTAAAAACTGTACTTTTTAAAATATATAAATTCATATATGATTATTATATGACATATTTTAAATATATATTATTATATTTTTAATAATAACAATAATAGCAAGTATTATATTTAAAATTATACATATTATTAGTCTAATAAAAGATATGATACATATGATACATTATTTAATGTATGTATGTATCATATATATATTTAATGTATGTATATGATATAAGTGAAGTATATATTCTTACATATGATACATATTATTATTATTGAAAATATAATAATATATATTTCTAATTACCAACGTGCACACGTGTTGATAATTACCGACGTTCTGATGCGTTAGTAATTTGCCCGTTGGAAAACAGTTAATTTACCAACGCGTTTGACCGTTGGTAAATTATCAACGCGTTGACGTGTTGGTAAATTTCAATTTTTTTCATCAACGGTCTGACGAGTTGGAAATTACCAACGCGCAAGCCATTGGTAATTTACCCGTTGGAAAACATGGTTTTTTTAGTAGTGCAATTCTTTTAAGTAGGAGATGCGCATAGGTCTCCTGACTTCTTCCATTTTAGTTGATCCTAGGGATTACAATTGGATGGATCGGATCAAGTTTGAGTCAGGTCATTCATGTTCAGGTTAATTGGATTAAAATGTCACGTTATTTGGGTTCGGGCTGATTTTGGGTTAAGTAGATTTTAGGTTTAGGTTGGGCCACTTCGGGTTTATTTGGGTTCGGATCTTATCAGGTTGGGTTATCATATCTTAGATCAAATTCAACTTGATTATCGGGTTTACTTGGTTCACTAATGCATAAACCGAAATAACTGAATTGATTCAATTTTTTTATTTAATTTTGATTAAAATTTAATTTAACTTGACCTAAAAAATAATATAAAATTTATGAAGATATATTAATATACAATTTCTTTAATAAAATATACCCTCTTTGCCAAGTTCTTTCTAACACTAACATTCACTATTCAATAATTAATCTATGATTTTGTATTTTCAACATTTTAGTATATAAATAAAAAATGATTATATTAAATAATAAATAAAGACCTATAGTTTCTAAATGTATACTTTTTAATTTTTTTCTAACAAATAATCTCCCTTAGTCCCATTTTCTTTGCTCCATTTAACTTTTCTGACTAGTTTGACTTAAATTTATTAATATTATTGTTTATTAAAAAATTAAAAAAATATATATTTCAAAAATTATAGGTCTTGATTTATCATTCATGTATAAAATTTTTTTATTTATATATTAAAATGTTGAAAAAAAATATAGATTAATTGTTAAAATATGAATTATGCAAAGAATTTGTGATAGATGGAGTAATATGAATAAATTCAATTCAATTAATTAAAAGAATTCAAATATTTTAAAAAATATGGGACGGAAAGGGTACTATAATTTCTAAAACTTAATTATTCCTATCACTCTATCACCATTTCATTAATTTTTTTTCCAAAGTTCTCACACGTTTGCTCTCCAACACAAAAACAAATCAACTGAATAGAAAAAAAACCAATTCACATGCATTAAATCATAATTTTTCTAAGGTCTTTACCAACCATATATTTTATATTGATTTAAATTAAAATCAGGTCCTGTTGGGTTTATTTATCAAGTTATTTCAGGTGGGTTGGGCTAGATCTTTGGGCCAGATCAAATTTTGTCATCTCTGGAGTATCCAGATAACTTATTATGAACGAAAATCTAAATAAAGTAAAACTTAAAAAGTACGTCTTATTATTTAAAGGAGATGGCAGAATTTTATTGAAGGGCAAAAACTTCATTTGTCTTAAACCTATTTAGTTATATATAATAAATTTTTTCCAAATTAATTTGTTATTGCGCTCAACGTACGGATTTTTTGTTAGTAGTAGAAGTTCTAGAAATATTTGAACAGAATATCAAGGTTTAAGAACCAATATTGCATTTTGCAAATTTTTTGAAGTAGGCGACGGCCGCGGCGCGTACAAGTGTCATGACTTGTTTCCTTCTGGTTGACCAAATAGAAAGTCACTGGTTACCAAAAAGAAAAACAAACAAAATCACTTTGTACACCTTTTTTCTTTTTATTATATATAAAAAAATCAATTTCTTTTACGAAAGGTTAGTTTACGTACCTAACTCTGATAAAATTTAATGAAAATTGAGCTCATATTGCAGCAGAGCGTACTTTTTTTCCCAATCTTTTTTATCCACTGAAGAGAAAAAGAATTTATTAATAAAAGATAAGAATGCAACTTTATTGAAAGAGCTAGGGAAAAATGGAGAATCCAAGGACCAAGATGTGGCGTGACTGGCGTCTCAATTGAAATGGGGTCCAGCGGGCTGGTTTTTTATTTATGGAATTAAATTAATTTACTTTCTACAAGAACAAATTCCAAATTAAAGGTATTTGATCTTGGCCTTCGCTACCTATATATGCGTGCCATCTAACACTAATCTAATTATAGATTAACATTAAGAATAAGCAGCAGAAATGAGCACGAACGTGTTCGGAGGCGAGGTGTCGGAGATGACAGTGCGGGAGCTGCCGGGATACGACGACCCGGGGAGAGTGATAACTCGTGCCGACTTGTCCAAGGTGGCTATGGACATGAGCGATGCAGAGAACAAGCTGGAAAGGGCTCGCGCCTACTTGGACGAGTTAAAGGCCAAGTTTGGGGACGGTGTCTGCACCAAGTGCCTCATCTACAACGCCACAGGGGCTGCCGTTAACTTCGTCAGGTCCTACGACTGGCACGGCCACGTTGGGGAGTCGGCATACCCGACGGTGATTAAAAATGGCCAGTGGGGCGTTTTTTTCCATCAGAAACCAGCCGTGATGTCGACCGGCTCAGAGGGGGCCGTCGTGTACCGCCTCAAGGGCGTGGACTACGGGAGGGACATGGACTGCATGGTGAGCTGGTCCACCCCTTGGGGGCCATGGTACAACAACCACTGCTACGCTGAGATCCGCGAGACGGACCACTTCAACGACGTCTGGGGCGTGGTTGAGGACAAGATGGTTAACGGCGGCAATCCATGTACGGAAAGAAACGGATATTTTGAGGCGGAAGTGACAATCGGCGGGAGCACCACTACCGAGTGCAAAACCACCCTCAAACTTGTCTAAGTTGGTGCCACCTGACCCTCTTTGGTTTGGCTTTCTTCCCAACAATAAATTCAAGTACTTTGATGTCGTTTTGAGTCCCATATAGAGTGTGTTTGAAATTGGTACTGTAGTCCCAAATGTGCGGGTGTTTGATCACAAGTAGTACTGCCAGTGACTTCTGAAAGCTACTGTTACCGAGTGTGAATGAATAAATCTGTTGCATGTTTGTGTGTATTGATGCCTTTCTTGTAGGGATTTTTATTTAAGAAGTTGTACTAGTATTTGTACTTATACTATATTAAATTTTAAAAAATACTACTTTGTATATATTAAGATTAATTTGCATTCAGGTAATTAAATACATGGATGTGCCTTATTTTAACGGAAAAAATAAATATTATTAATAATTAAAAGATTACAAAACTTCTAATTACAGAAAGGTACTATAAAACAAGTCATCCAGAAAACATAAAACTACTTCCAGATGCTAACTCATTTCTGGATAGAAAAAAGGAATAGGCCCTTTATGCGTCTTTTGCAAACTGGTGTTCGAATCCATTACTTTCCTTTTAAAGTTGCTTCAACGCAAAGTGCTCAAGTGGTCGTACTCCTTCGTTTCTATACATGAATTACCAGCTTCTTGCTGGTTTTTAGTAATAAAATTTGCTTTGCTGATAAAAAATATTTAGCTTCTAAAACTGCAATAAATAAAGAGACCCCAAAGTCCTTATACTAAATCTCCCTTAAGTAACCTTAAGAAAAACTGAACACCCCTGGACCAACGCCATTACTTTATGGTAATTTTTCCAAGTGCCTTTTACCTACACTCTGTTACTGTTACCCATAGCCAGTGAGGCTCAGGTTTTTATTGTTTCAAGCTTATTATAATTCTATGAAACTAATTGTTTAAAAAATAATAATAAACCGCATGTCTTCAAATTAATGATATTATAGTTCTCACACATTTAAAAAGAAGAAAAAACTAATGGTTTTTTCAATTTTAACATTATTAAACTCTTCTTGATTAGGAACACAGCAAAATGTCCCATGCACTAGTTTAGCTACTGATTTGAGAATCATAATGAATCATGGTTGAAGATTTAATTATTTTTTCAAAGTATGTGAAAACTTTAAAGGTTAATTTGTTTCAAACTAATAATAAGGCATTATTATACGATATTTTCACTTTTACTTTTTTTTATGCAAAACTAATATTATTTGAAAGTTAATACTATATTAATATAATGATCATTTAAATGAATTTTTTGCTTACCTAATTAATTTCTTTAGATATTTCATCAACTAAATTAAAATTATTTGAAGGAAAATTCGTCCCGTTGCTTTGTGGGCAAAATCAAACTCACAACCTCATACGCATGACTTGTCCAAAGATTTAAGAATTGGTTGGGACCCCAGGAGAAAAACCGAATAAGATCCTTCTATAAAATTGCTTTTCCCGACATCATGATCATTGATTCCTCTTGTAGCTTTAGGACCCACACAAGAAAATGGAAACCCAATATTTGATGATGTTTTTAATCCAATAAAATCCTTTTGAGATCCGTTTTCGAGCCCCAAAAATCCTGCTCAGACCACCAAAACGTAGGATTAGGACCTCTCTTTCTTTAACTTTCGACCCTTTTGCTTTCTCTTTTTACAAAAAATCTAAGAAGCACAAGTGTTTCTATTATATAGCCCAGTTTACGTTAGGATAATTTATCCAAGTGACTTTTACGTATTATCCGTTACTGTCATCAACGGCTGGTGAGGCTCACGTTTTTCTTGTTTCAAGTCAAAATTGATTGTGTGAAACTAGTTGTGTCGTTTCCTTATCACTAACATGCTAGAATTGTCCCGGCCACCCAGTCTAAGTGGTAATTAAAGGGTAGACTCGGTCCCAGCAATGATCTTAGGTTTCAAAACCCTTCCCCTCCCCCAATCCCAAACAATGTCATTAAATACTAATTAAGTTATTTAAAAAACTACATAGACATTTTCCCAGTCCCCTGTACTATATAAAAACTTGTTTATCTTTCATTTAATATTACATTGCTCTTGCTCAGACCCCCTACACCATGTATTTATGTATATGATTCTGAATAAAAAAAAAAGAACCTAGAATTTAAAAAAAATAAGTAGAACGCATGTCTTCATGTTAATGACATTATAGTTCTCACAAATTTAAAAAGAAAAAAAACTAACATTTTTTCAATTTTAATACCATAAAACTCTTCTTCGTTGGGAACAAAACAAAAAGTCCCATGCACTAGTTTAGCTATTGATTTGAGAATCATAGTGAATCATGGTTGAAGATTTAATTATTTGATCAAAGCATGTGAAATCTTAGGGTCAATTTGTTTCAAGTTAACAATAAGATATTATTGTCCAGTAATAAAGCCGAATCCACTTGGCTTAAGGCCCTGGCCACCACCAAAGTTCAAGGCTCATCCCCCTTCTCCTCCCCCAATCCCAAACAATGTCATTAAATGCTGATTTGGTCACCTTCGAGTCTCAAAAAAGTTAGCATTTTCCCTGTTTCCCATGCTACAAATAGCTCCTTAAACCCTATACCTATGTACCTTATTCTGAATACCGAAAAAACAAATAATAAGGCATTATTATGCATTATTTTCATTTTTACTTCCTTTTATGGAGAACCAATATTATTTTTACTTCTTTTTTATGCAAAACCAATATTATAATGCATTATTTTCATTTTTACTTCCTTTTTATGTAGAACCAATTTATATGAATTCTTTTCTTACCTAAGTAAAAATATTAATAAAAAAATACTTACCCTTTATGAAAAAAACTACTTTTCCAGGTTATTAAATTTGAAAGTTTCAATAATCAAATAATTTGTACAAACAATCATTATACATAAATATAAGCACTATCAATTAATGTATTATTATTACTTATCTGGACTTTACTTTTAATGGCTTGATGTTGTTGTCTTGGCGCTGCTTGTAAAATAATAAACCTATCAAAGACGGTTGTGGTAGTAGTGTGCAATTTACACCACATGATGAGTGATTGTGGTAGCCATTGCAAACAGTTACCAGTGAAATGGTGGCTTAGATCATGGCCTATAGGAATTCTCATACATGAGAGGTGTGTAAGATGATTACTAGCTTGGCTGAATGGTGTGATACATGTTGAAGATAGCATAGGACACATGAAAGGTATGCTAGAAGGGTATTGCTAGTAGTGGGGGGTCTCTATTACATAGTTGGTGGTTACCAAGTAGTTAGGCCTAGTGGTGGCAGTTATCCATTACACATTTTGGTGTATATTCGAGTATGATGCTACTGTGGGAAAAGGGCACAAATGGACCATCACAGAGAGTATAGGCTAAGATTGACCCAAGAGCATGAGGCTTAAGCAAAGGGAGACTTAGTTTTAGAGGCTTACCTCATGTGGCTTGTACCTGGAACTTGCATGCTTCTTTTTGGGAATGGTTCTTATATGTGTATGCATGTCCATGGTTTGATGTTTGCTTGGTATTGCCTCATTCTATTTGTTGTTCTCACATCTATGGAGGTTGTTTAGGCAAGGGATAGCTTTACGCCATTATATGTGCGTAGGGGTGTAAGCTAGAGGTAAGCAAAACCTCTGGGCTTATGACAAGTTAGTATTAGAGTTGTATTGAGTAATGGAAATTACTACGATGTGTGGGTTAAAAGTTGCGCAAAGCCTTGATTTAGTTATAAAGTTTGCTTCGGCGCGTAATGGAAATGTACTCAGAGCATTGAGATGTATCATTTGTGGGTTACAAGTATTGCTATGGTGGCTTCAAGTTTAGAATTATAGGGATGCATTTGATCAAAGGCAAAATGTGTGTTAAAGGGATACCGAATCGGTGACTCAAGCATAAGGAGGGTGCATGTGCTTAGTAATGTTGTGGGTTTGAGGTAGAAGAGGTATTGGGTCAATAGATGGTGTGACTTGAGGGCTTAGCAAAGGGGTTATAAGGGTTCTCCAAGTAGTTCCCATAGTTGGGAGCCAATTCAAGTAAATCCTAAGTTATTTTTTCCTCAAATAAGTCTTATAAGTAAGAAAAATAAGCTAAGTAAGGTTAAATTAAGTTCCAAAATATAAAATCGCACCAAAAGGCAAGAAAGGAAAAAGTGCTAATTTCGACCCAAGTAAGTGGCATGACTGTAATTTCAGTGAAATTAAGATCATATAAGCAATTTTAATCAAATAATTTAAAGCTATAAGTTACTCTAACCATTGCAACAAAGTATAAGAGTTTGGGGACCAAAATGCACTAAATAAGGAATTAGGGCTATCGTGCCACTTATGCCATAAAGCTTAAGGAGTAGGACAGGGAGAAAAATTAACCATAAAACCTAAAGGGATGGTTTGAGACAGAAAATTTGGTCAGAAGGAAAACAAGATTAATTTGGCAAGTGGAGGAATTAAGTCAAAGTTTTAGTGGGAGTGGGTGCAGATATTTTTTTAGACAAATCAAGCAACTATTCATCATCTTCCTCAATTCATTTTCGTTCTTCCCTTCGTCCATAGCCATTGGTCGTCAAAACTTCCAAATTTGTTTCATTATCCATGAAAACTATCGGTCCCAAGGCAATTACATTAAGCTCCTAAGCAATTACATCGAGCTCCTAGGTAGAAGTTGGTGTATTTGGTGCTTTAGAACTCATTCCTCTAAGTTTAAGTTAAAACCCAAAGGTATGTTTTATCTATGGGTTTAAATTTGTTCTAATCTTGAAATATGGTTAGTGATGGCCCTAATTTAGTGCTTGCGGTGCCCATTTTGCTTGGATTTAGGCTTGGAACTCAAAGGAAGCAATTTGTGATCAAGTGAACTTTGTATGGTTAGTTTGTTTTGTATCTTGCATAACTTGGATTTGAGGTAAGGGATTTATGTTATAGAATGATTGAATAATTCATAATTAATGTTAGAACACTTAGGAGTGAGTTGAAAAAATCCAAAACTGATTGTAACTGGTTTGGATAAGATTTGGAGCAAGATTGGCCGAGAAAGGGGCGAAGAAATACGGCTCCAAGGGTTAATGCAATTGCACTAATTATTTTGATGCAATCGTATTGAGCTTTTGAGGAAGAATGGGCTACCTAAATATGCAATGTAGTCATACAACCTATGCTGGTTCTATCATATCATTTCTAGCAACTTCCATAAAAATATGATATTGTCGCATCACAATATGCAATGCTATAACATTGTGCCTAAATTGTGCCAACCTTATTTCTAGGTGTTTCAAATCAATTCCTAAGGCTTAGGTGGTATCCTAACATGGCTAAAAAATGATCCTAAGATTTATTTATGCATTATTAAGTGGATAATAAGTGGGTGGTTAAGAGGGCTAAAGAAAAGTGGATAAGTTAGATACCTTAAATCATAAGTAACGTACTAAGGAAAGACCAAGTATCATATGAGTCCTCCAATGGGTAAGGTGTGGGGAAACCTCCAATAATGGAGAAGGACCTAAGAAGGGTACGGGACCTTTAACGACCCAAGGGTAGAGATCAAGTACCTTTGGGCATCGAGCGGTACCCAAAAGGCCCCAATCAAGACAACGGGCTCGATAAGAAAATCCACTAAAGTTGAGTTCATGGGGACTTGGTGAAGTTTGGCCACTAAGTTCAGTTACCCAGCACAACAAGTAAGGGGAAGTTACAGGTAAGAAGTAAGTAAGTGATGATTTACTTTAAATAACCCGTAAAATGGGGCAAGGTAAAGTAAGCAACGACTTACTTAAGGCGCTAGTAAAGAGAAATTCATGGGGTTTAATCAATTGCTAGAATCAGATACGAAGGCTAATATTCAAGTACCCCAGCCGTATGAGCTCATAGCAGTTAAGAACACCTTTGGGTGTAAGGAAGTTTTAAGTGCATAAACATGTGCATTCATTCATCCATCCATACATTACATTGCATTCTTGTTGTTGTGTATTAGTTGTTTGTGTTTATTGCTTGTTGAATTGTTTGGTTGGTTGGTTGTGCTATATAAGATATATTTGTTTGTTATGCTTTACATGCTTGCATATATTTCCCTCTGCAAGTGTCAAACCCCTTACTGAGAACCTTAAAGTACTCACCTTTTAAGTGTTGTGCAGGTATTAAACAGGGCTAGTCAGGCTTAACAGTTGGTAAGGGGCAGCGGTTAAGGCTTAGTTTTATTGGTTTAAAGGTACCCTTTAAATGGGAAATCTTATGTTTTTAAGCTACTTGTAGTATAAGCTAGTACTAACCAAAATATTTTCCTTATAGAGGCTAAGTGAGTACAGAGAAAGTGTAGCTCAACACTTGAAGCTAGCTTGCTTAGGTGAAAAACTAAAGATGAATCTCAGTAGATATATGTTGCTTCTTTTATATGTGTGGTATTTTCATACAAATAGATTGCTTCTACTAGTGTTCATTGATTTGTATAACACTACGGTTACATTTGGGTGCATATAAGTTTGAGACATATGCACATAGTTGTTACTTGAAATTAAAGCAACTAAAGTTTTGCATCTTCTCTTGTTTTGAATTGTGTTTTCATTAATTACCGTGATATTATTTTTAATGTTGATTTTATTTAATTGTTATTGCATAGCTAGGATGATGCATGCATATTTTCTATGAATGGTGGGCTAAATAACTAGTTGCATATAATGATTTAAGATACTTCACAAGCAATAACTATCCAATTGTAACCTAAGTGGGATCATAGTTCTCAAGGAGCCTACCAATGTTAGAAAATAAGGGCACAAGGCCCTGTTCTACCATAGGGGTGCCTAAAAAAAAGTGAAATGATATATGTGCTAGATGCATGAGTTGCAAAGAAGTATTGCAGTACTTGAAGAAAGCATGGGATTGATAAGTGGCACATTGCATAGGTTGGCAAGTTAGTAACTTACGACACATATTATGGGACAAAGGCCTACTATAAAGGGTTTTAAGCATAAAGAACCAACATTATACAAGTTTCCATGATTGTAAAAGCTTGTTTTATGAGTTTAGAACAAGCTGTGGTTTTCATCAGAAGCTCAAGGTTCAAGTGCTTAGTCGAGAAGTACTTAAACATCTTTAAAGCCTTCATGGGCCACTGGTGGTACAAGATACCTTAGGTTGTGTATAAATGCTAAGGGTTCAAAAAAATGAATGATGCTTCATGGAGGTTCAATGAGGACATTGAACTCATTTGCTAGGGATGGTTTTTTAGACCTACGACTTGCTTTGTTGCGAGGAGAGGAGTTGTGAGAGCAACCTTGCATATGCTAGGACCCTAGGTAGGTTTATGCTACAATGGGTATGTTGAGCAAGTAAGGTACTCATAGTAGACTAGAGAGGTGCACAAGTAAGGCTGAGACACGTGTCTAGGTGGCACATGGTGTTGTTGGGCAACAAATGCATGTGGCAACATATGCATAGCATCCAAGGTTAGCCAAGGCTGAGGTCATGCTCATTGGGTTCTTGGGCTCATGGTTAGTGAACTTTGTGCAATCTCATGGTAATGTGCTACCACTTCATGTGAGTTGCATGTGTGGGCTTTGAGGAAGAAACATGGGCAAGGTAAGGTGCGATGGTGTATAGCTCAAATGTGGTAGTGCGCACAAGGAGTAGTTGTGTATGGTTACGAGCAAAGTGTAGCCTATCATGTGGGTCATGGGTATTGCCCTATTTAGGAGTTGTGCAAAACAGTTACTAGCTTGGCTAAGTTACATGATATGCATTAAAGATAGAATGAAACATGTGAATGGCATGCTAGATGGGTATTGCTACTAGTTGGGCATATCCACTATACACTTAGCAGTTACCAAGCAGTTGTGCTTAGTGCTAGCCTAGGAAAAGGTTAGATGTTGAGGTTACTGAAGGGCCACCAAAATAGTGTCTAGGCTAAGGTTGAGCTAGAGCATGAGACTTAGGCAAGCTGAAATGACTTAGTTTTAAAGGCTTACCTCATGTAACATGTAGTTGAAAGATACATGATTCCTTTATTGTAGAAATAAAAGTAGGGAGCTATTTTCCATATGTTTATGCCTTTCCATGGTTTGATGTTAGCATGGTGTTATCCTATCCTATGTGGCTTTCTTATGTCTATGGAGGCTTCTTAGACTTGGGGATAGCTTAACACCATCACAAGTGCACATGTAGTGTAAAGCTAGGAGCTTACAAACCTCTAAATTCATGGCAATAATTGCCATGGAGAAGAAGAATAATTGGGAACTCAACACTGTTCCTAAGGTGATCTAGGTCAACTTGTCAACATTCGACTTCAACTCTAATGTTGGTACAATTTGTCCAATTTTATGTTGGTGTATTTTTTCATTTTTTTATTGATGCTTCAATTTGTTTTTGTGTTTTCATATTTTTTTCATTTTATTTTTAAGCATGACTTTATTATTTACAAATGTACTTTTCTATTAAGATACACCAAATGCATGGAAACACTAAATCTAAAACTAATTATTTCTATAAAGACTCAGTATGTTATATCAGTTTATGGATGCCCATGATTTATGATATATTGAAATAAAATTTTCTATAGATAAAAAAAAACTACGTATGAAAATAATTGAATAGACAGTAAAATAAAATGAATGTGTGTGCACTCGCCTCACTTGATTGCAACTTTCTTCAATCAGAAATAGGCACAGTATATGTAGCTCTGACTGAATTTGAATTTAGATGGTCCCTTTTGGGAGTGCCATATAAGTTGGTGCAAGGAATATTACACGACTTGAAATCCTTTAAATTTTGAGAAATATGTAAGTAATTTTCTGATTTTTACTAACTATATGAAATATTTTTCCTTATATATGCATACATTAATAAGATGTTTTATTTTTTAATGAAATATCTTTCATTTCTGCTTAACAAGAATGAATATACTCAGCCTTATAAGCAGCTAAACTAGAAATAAAATCTGGGAACCCTTTAGTCCCCAACTGAAAGGATATCAGTCTACTTGTAAATGAATCTAACTTATGAGGGAACTTATTCATGTTTCGGTACACGTAAGTACCCTTCACCCTTTCCCGTTTAACTAGCAATGACCAAATATCTTCAATCAAATTACCTACCTTTGAATGAACAAAGACATCCTGATTAACTGTATCAACCACATTACCTAGGTCAGTTTCAACAAGAATGCAAGGTAGCTTGAGAATGTGGAAAAGCTATAGAGCGGCATGCATTGCCCTAACTTCAACTTGGAAAGCATCCTCCTGCCCCTATACCGACACTACCAATGCAAAAGCATCTCCCCCTTTTTGTCCCTCATTATTACTCCCAAACCAGGTTGCACATTCTCCTTGATTGAAGCATTATGGTTCACTTTGATCCAGCCTGCAGGAGGGGGAACCCATCAAGGAGTTCGATACAACTATTGACCATCCAAACCAACCCCCAATAACTCATTAAACTTCATGTAAGTCGCCCAAACTAGTGAGCAAACGTTTTACTTAGCTTTCCTATGCACAATATCATTATGATAAGACCAAAGCATCTAGGTAGTAATGAAGATAATTTACCAGGGGTTCTAGGATTCAAATCAACCAGCCTTTCAAACCAATCCAGCACTATAAGGCTACCACTCTCCATAATATATACCAACTGGAAAGAGTTCTACACTTGTCTCACAAAAGCATAATCCTGCATGACATGCAACTTGGGCTTCCCCCATTAATGGTAGCTTGGACACACACACCCACTAAATATGAAAAAAGGCTAGATTGTTATAAGTAGGAAGAACATTGAGCATGAGCCGCCAGTTAAACACCTTCACTTTATTCAAGACGGCCAATCCCCAAACGCACTATCACACCCTCTTATGCTCCAGCAATGCTTCTTTTGTGCCCCATGCATTCGGCCAACCTCATATCTGCTCCTAGCTATATAGATGCCATCATGGGTAAAACACCATTAGCACAAGGGGAAATGCGACAAATAAGGTCTACCTCCTTTGACCTGAACAATTGGGCTAGAAAAGTGCCATCCCATCCATCCCTATGTAGAGTTCATGGTTTGGTCCACAATGGCAACATCCTCCAGGATTGTCAAGATTGACTCCAGCTCAAATTCATTCATAGTCCTATGCATATGAGGCCAAATTACCCTTCAAACACTTTAGGAAACTTATCATTATAGCTACGGGAACCTAGCTTATAAATTTATTAAATTAGGATAGTTACTTTTTCAACCAATTTATATGTGAGCAAAAATTTTTGGATAAGTAAATGTTAGATAACAAATCAAAATGTGTCATTATTAGAAAAAGCCCTGCTGCCAAAGGATTTTTCAGATGATTAGCCATAAAAAAAAGCACAATTCTGATACGTAGCCATCAGAAAAAGAGCGGTCAGCTTCCTTTACATTAGAAACAAGTTTCCAACAACTGTCATTGGATTTTTCAACAGATGCGTCTATCAAAATTTCCAATAGATGGCAGCCATAAGATTTCCTAACGGATGGCAGATGTTAGAGTTCCCAATGAATGCTGACCATCGGAAAAGTAAAAACACTAAAAAAAATAAATTGAAAAATAGGAACCCATAGTAAAGTAAATGTTTATTCAGTATGATCCCATGGGTCCCAATTCAACAAAGCAAGAAAAGAGAAAAGGAAGTCATGATAACACATGATTAGAATAGATTACCCAATTGGTTTAATATGATCCAAGACCTTTCCTAGGCATTAGCAAAGGTTTTCCAACCCAGTTCATAAAAGAAACAAACTAATTGCTAAGCTTAACAAATTTTGAGTTAAATTTCATGGAAACAACCTAGAAATGAGGGAAAATGAAACAACAAACTCTTACTTCTATTGTAATGGTAAGCCCCAACTTTAGTGAGCATAGCGTAGTACGCAATCTTGGACTTCCTCAAAAGCAAGTAATTGTTAAAGATTACAATCAATTTCCTTACCGTGTACCAAGCCAAAATTTAGATTTAAGTGCAAAAGTATTCTGAAACATAAGAAAGCCAAAAACACTTGATCGACCCTTTGCTCAAAAACAATATAATACAACAAATATTGTCCATAGTAAAAAATAGAATACATGTTGAGGAAATCAATTGATGAACTGCAAGGAAAGTTCAAATAAAATAGTACCTTGGCAAGGAATAGAATAATCATCACAAAGGGCATCCAAGTAAGGTTGCATAACTTTTTATGCTTCTTTCTGCCACAAATGGTAGACCAAATATCACAAACTAACTTTCTATTTAACCTTTATGGATAAACATCATCTCAACTAACTAAAGAGCAAAGTGAGATGTTGCCATAACAACTTTAAATCCGAACTGACACTTAAAAAAGATGTTAGCAAACTTTTTGGCATAATTTTTTCTTCTTCAACTAGGTAAACAGCAACCGTCATCTCTGAACTAAGACCCATATTTTGAATTCATCCCAGAACTATAAAATGTTACACTATTTATCTTTTAAATATAAAAATGTCACACAAATTTTCCTATTATTAACTGAAACTATTAAAATGGGCAGAATAAATATAAAAAACTAGTTTTAACCCCTAAAAACCTTCCATTTGTTATAAAAATCTTCAAACATTTACATCTTATAATAAAACCACCGTCCATCATGACCTCAATCTCTGCTCCTCTGCCACTCATAACCATCACCTCTGCTATGGCCAGCACTGATCTGCCATTATCACGTCCCCATCCTACGACCGACATCCCATGTTGTAGCCATCGCTGACGATTAATCGACGGAGAAAGGAGAGTAAAAGGCTAAGACCTTTGAGGCTAGAATGTGGGCTTTTTCCTCATTGTCCGTCGTCCTTTGTCATTGTCTTACGTCACTGCTTTCAGTCACCATCCCATTGCACCCCCCATTGATTAAGTGTCCTCTTCCATAGCACTCTCCCGTTATGCTCCAATCTTGCCCATTGCCATCTTCTATCATTGTTTCCCTGCAATCCTACCTAGACATCTCCCTTCAATCGTACTCTAACATCATCATTTCTCTTCAATCATGCATTACTGGAGGAAGTTGATGATTGACAATCACACTCCGCCAGATGAAGACAATCGTGCACTACCAGAAGGTGACAACCACACATCATTGGAGGAAGACGGCCATTAACAATCTAGCAGGAAAAGATGGGAAGTGGGCTTGGAATCAACGACAAAGGATGCGAGAACTGAATGGGCAAAGAGAAGGATGGTGGCAGTCATGGAGAAGAAAGGGCAGTTAGGAAAATGTGATTTTATTTTAAGATGTAAAAGTTTTGAGATTTGTATAATAAATAGAAGGTTTTCAAGGGTTAAAACTAATTTTTTACATATTTTCCGTCCATTTTAATGGTTGATATTAATGGCAGGACAATTATTGTAACATTTTCATAGTTAAAGGATAAATGAAATAACGTTTCGTAGTTTCAGAATGAATCCGAAACATTGGTTTTAGTTCAAAGACAATGGGTGCCGTTTACCCTTTCCAATTGAATAGAATGCTAATTTCCTGAAATGCCAAACAGAAGAACAAAAAATCAGTCAAAGACAAACCAATTCTTCTCAACAGCTTAGTAAAAAGTTGCGTTTCCAATTTATGATTCATAGCCACATGATTTGCTATTAAGAAATACCACAAATTGTAAAAGATGCCAAAAGGACACAGGGACACCTTGCATAAATGAATCTCGCAAATATTTGAGTGCTCTAAAAAGCTCGAGGGATCGCTTCTAGAAAAAAGGCGTCATCTGAATCACGATCCGGGCATCAAATAAAAAAATATTACAAAGTAAAAAAATCAATTCAATAACATACATTTAGATCATCTGGCATCATCAAGAAATGCAAAAGAATATCACTCTAACCTTCGAAAAAACCAATTTAGCAATGTTCTTTGCAACTTGGAAAACATCAAAAATTAATAGTCTCAATTTTTCTTCCAAACCTAACTTTACCTAAAACACAAAGAAATCCACGAAAATTCTTGAAACGGAGATGGATCTGGTAGAGAATGGAGGAATTTTGCTTGAAAATGAGCTAGTTTGGAGCTTCGGAGTGATTTGGACGAAGAGAGACCATGAAGCTCACTGTATCTCTCCTCTGTGGTTCTGTGAACTTGCTAGGAAGGGCGGGAAATAAGATTATAAAATGCTCAAAATGACGCTGCTTTTGGGCTATCCCTAAACTCTTTTTTTTTTCCATGAATGAAACGGCGTCATTTTGGGCATGTAAATTCCACTTAAGGCACTATACTTATTCCGTATCCTAAATAAGTGTCATTTCTTTACTTTTATCCTATTGAACTATAGAAACTCATAATGTATTTCTTAATTTGATAATTTTTGTTAATTTAACCGTCAAATTAGATGAAAAATGCTGACATAATATTAAATAACATTAAAATAAATTTAAAATAATAATTTTTATCTTCAAACTTTTTTAATCATTAATTCTAAATTTTAAACTTTCAATAAAATAGATTTTGCCCTCCCTCTCATGTACTCTCTGTTTTATATTTAACTGCTCCCAATATCAAGATTCAAAATTCAATTCCTCGGCCTGCCCTTCCAATCTTTGGTTCCCCATCAATCCATTGTGCCCCATCGTCACCACTTGTCATCCGACCTCCAAGGGGTCGCCCTAGCCTTCACTGTTAATACCCAAACTGTCATCATCGATACCAAGCCCCTGCCGTAGATACCCAACCCCTGAAGCGATACCCAACATTGGCTGGTGGCTTTTGGTAGAAACCGGCGGTTGGCGTCGCGGTCCTTGTCGATTGACCGCCGGACAGACCGACAGGTTCTTCTTGCACTCCTTCTGTTCTTCGATCGAGCATCGTAGTGAGGGCTTGCGGCATTGATTTCGAAGCCAATCAGTAAGGGTAGCGTTAAGGCCAGAGCCGATCGGCAGAAAATTTCTGCTTTACACCCCGGGAGCCACCAATGTTTTCGATGGCAACCAAGGCTGAAGCCAATCGGTGAGGGATTTGGGTGACAGTAGCGGCAACATGCTAAGATAGGGATTAGGGCGATGGTGGCGATGACATGGAGAGCCAATCGTGAAGAATCGCGGGAGGTGGGTGGCGGAGGCTAAGGAGAGGACAGGGGGAGAAGGAGGAAGAGTAGATTTAGGCTAGAAAAGCTTGATTTAGAAGTTTAAGGTCTAGAGTTATTGATGGGAAAAAATTGAGGACGAAAATTATTATTAAAACTTTATGTTAATGCTATTTAATATCACATCATCAATTTTTATATAATTTAATAAAAACATTGATAAAAATACTCAATTAGGACACACTATATAAATTTATGTAGTTAGAGTACTCCCAATGACTTTTACCGCTTTCTTTTAATTTTTTTTTCCCTTTGCTATTAAACAAGCCGATGTCTTTTGCTTTCAATCCTTATTCCAATAAACAAAATGCCATCATTTTCCAGGTTTCAGGTTGGGGAAAGTACCCAAAAATTGTTGTTTTGAGCTGGACTGATTTGGTCACTATAATATTAAGTGATTCCAATTGCATTACTAAAGTCATAATTTATGCCCAAATTAGCCATTAGTATTATAGTTTGGTACCAAATATGCCACAAGTTGTTAGCCTAATAGTAAATGTAGGAAGTTGTTGATTTTTGAAATTTTAGGGTACTTATAGAATTTTTAATAAAGTTTAGGAATAGTGAATAATTTATTTTTTTATTTTTTTGTATGACAACTACCTCAATCCTTAACTGGATCTGCCACTTGTCCCTCCAAAAATATTATTTAAAACACATTGCAATACTACAGATAACCCAAACCTGAATTAAACGAAACTCACACATCCAATATCAAAGCATTTCTGATCATTTGATTCTTGGAATGGTAAATTTCTGTTTACATATAGTGATGTCCAACACTACCACATATGAAATTGTCTTTGTCATAAGAGATGAATCCCGTGATGATTGATGTAATGGCTAGCGCATAAAATAATGAAAATAGTAACTTGCACAATGTTTTTTTAAGTTTGTTAAAAGTTATATTAATACCTCAAAATTTCAAAACTGATAACTTCATGTATTTGTTGTTAGCTTTTTAATGATTGGTGGCACATTCGGTAACAAACTATAACATTAGTGACCAATTTTAGTAATATATGTATATATGTATCTTTCATATATATATATATATATATATATATATATATATATATATATATATATATATATATATATATATATATATATATATAATTGCTCAAAATAATCCTTGTGTGAATTGTTAGAATTAGTAGAAATCTCCATAATATGCTCCTTCCCTTTTAATAGTATTAATAAATATCAATTTCAAAAGTGTTTTAGATTTAATTAATTTAATAATAATAATTAATTTCTCATCCATTTAAAATGATTATTATGTGCTACAAACAAGCAAAACAAATTCAAATCCTCTAATTTCCTAAAAGGTAATCTAGTCCAAATTAATTAGGTCTTTGAAGACTGCAGTCTACCTAACAATCCACCATTTGATGTGGTCCCTTGCTTATACATAAAACATAAAATGAAAATAGGGAATAATGTTGTTCTTTTTCTACTATTGTAATTTGATACTTCACTGAAAAAAATTGGCCTAAATCACCAACAGCACTCGAACTTTCCCAATTCACACGAGTTGATCCTCAAACTTTAACTTACCTAGCAGAAGTTCTCTAACTTTACAACTTGGTATGTTTTAGTCCAACTCATTGACTTAACTTTTTCTTAATGACTTAAATACATGGAGGGCCCTCAAACTTTTGTTAGTCATCAAACAAGAACTTGGATTGCACTAGACTCTAAACTTTAGAATAAAAAATAAGCATTATAAAAATTTTGTAAAATTAATTAAAATTCATTATAAATAATTAAAACTGATTTTTTAGATTGGGTAAAAAAACCATAAAAATTAATTACTTCATAAAACTATTATCCAAGTGCTTGTTAGGTAAATATAAGATTAGCTATAAAATGATCTTGGTCCTATATAAAGAAAAAGCAAAAATAAAAAAATGCATTACGTATAATGAAAAAATAACATAGTACCTAGAAAATGTATTGTCTTATTAAAGTGCCCTACTTCATTTTCACGTCTCAATTGAGCCATTTCCTTCAATTTTACAATTAAAAATGATGAAAACTATTGAGGTGGCATTAATTAACATTAAAATAAATATAAAATAAAAATTTCCGTCCTCAAACTTTTCTAATTAATTAGTCTAAACCATGGAATTCTAAAGCTAATGTTTATATCCCTAATCTTTAAACCTGATCTCTTCTAGAAAGAAACAAAACAACACTGAATAACATGATCCATTATGTCTTCCTTGCATACCTCCCACGCTGGAGGAACAAAGGGATGAATCAATGGGATGAATAAAGGGATAAAAGTGGTGAATTGATGGGATGAATTGAGGAACAAAGGGATGAACCAATGGGGTGAATCGAGGAAGAAAGGGTCAGACAGGTCCCTTTCGAGTTTGGTGATTTGGATGAGGTAGGACAAGAGGCAAAGTGATTAAAGCAAATTGCAAGGAACAGTCACTAGTGAGTGAAGCAAGACAAAGGTACTGCAAAGAGGTTTAGCGAAATTGACCCAATTGACAAAAAGAAATCGACCCAATCAACCTAATCGACAAAAAGAAATTGCAAAAAGGAGATGACAAAGTGATGTTGGAAAATGATACTAGATCCGGTGAAATTAATGGTAGCCACCAACGACATCTTGTAGCTCCGACGAAATTGGCTACTCCATTAGGGCCTCAATTGCTTCACTTCCCATTGGAAAAACCGATACATTATTTTTGTTTTTACATTTTTTTATTGATGGCCAAGATCATTTTTATAGCTAATTCTATATTTCCTATATAAGCACTTCAATAATGTTTTTTATTAATTAATTAATTTTAATGATTTTTTTGTTTACTTAACCTAAAAATTTAATTTTAATTAATTTATAATGAATTTTAATTATTTTAATTAATTTTTATAATGCTCATTCTTTATTGTAAAGTTTAGGACCTAATGCAGACCAAATTCTAGTTTGATGACCAACTTGAATGGATTGTTAAAGTTTGAGGGCTTTTAATATATTTAAGCCATTAAAAATTGGTGCCAAGTTTATGAGCTGGACTACAACATACATAGTTGCAAAGTTGAAGTGATACTACTAACAGAGTTATAGTTCAAGGATTAACTCATTAAGTTTTCAAAGTTTGGTGGCTGTTGGTGCATTTAAGCCAAAAATGTTTTTCTCTTCATCTCTCAAAGCTTTGTCCATTTATTATTCACAATAATTAATTCATGAATTTTTTTTATTTTTTTATAGAAATATAAATTTTTTATATGAAAATGGTACCTTAAAGACTCTATTCTATAAATATAATTTTTTTAAATTTTTATAATATAAATTAATAGGAATATATTTAAATCAAATTTTAGTTAAAAAAAATAAAATAAAATGATCATCCTTTGTGAAACGGTAAGAAACTTTAGTAAAAAAAAAGTAAAAGAATCACCCTCAACTGTTTTTATTTAAATGCATGTATTTATCTTTTATTTTCTTCTTTCTCCCTACATATGCCGGCAATCTCTCCTAATCGTATTTTTTTTACTCTTCATTTTAGTTCTTATGTTCATGAACAGTGCATCTCTCCTCAACTCTACACTGTTCATAAGCATTAGACGAGTGTTAAATTTTCTTTACAATGCATAATTAGCCTCATAACATTTCACTTGCGTGGCATTGTACTAGCGATGGCTATCTTATAATCATGTTTAATGAGTAGAAAGATCTCGTTACCAATAATTGCGGGTCAATAATTGGACTCATGTCAATATCTTTAAACCATCAGGTAAACAATTGGACCCATATCAATCTCTTTAAATTTTTGCCTGCTGGAAAGGGTGAAAAGTGCATAAGATCTAATCATCACACATCAAACTTCCTACAGTTTCACCAGTTTTTATCCGATAATTCAGAGAAATGGAGATGGAACCTGGACCCGGGAGGTTTGCTTTGTGGTGAAGACATTGACTTTGTTAATTGATGATCAGATTTTGAGAGTTACAGATGGCGGCCAACCTACAAGGTGGAATTCATGGGTCCCCAAGAAGGTGAACATCTTTGTGTGGAAAGCACTACAAGTTGGAAATTTAGCAGATTTACGTTTTTAGATGCAGGGGAGGCTTTAAGTCATGTGCCCCAGCAGCTGGCTTACACAGATCAAAGAAAGACATGGGAGGCTGTTTGTTTTATTACAGCTTGGGCCGGCTATCTGGAAAAGGAGAAACAAAAATTTATTCTCTGAAGATGGGCAGGTGAAATTAGACTTGTTAGGGGAAATTCAGATGGTGTCTTATTTATGGACAACAACTAGATGTTCTAAGTTGAATTGTTTATGGTCTGATTGGGTACAAAATCCTTCTGGTTTGTAGGTTCTGACTGTTTGCTTCTCTTTTCTTCTTGGTGGCTTGTAAATCTTAGTCTCTGGCTAGATTTTGCTGTAAATTGTATCCTGGTTGCTCAAAAAATTTGTGTTTTTGATGTTAAAAAAAAATTCAGTGAAATCATTTCTAATCTGAATTCTGATATAGAAGAGGAGAGCCATAATTCATTATCTCATGCATTCACTACCACAGATCATTTTACTAAAACTAATAATAAATCACCATTTTCTATAATAGAGTATTGGTATCTAAATATTGAGGTAAATATTAATGATATATCAATCAGTGCTAGTTTGGGAGTTGCGAATGTGATATGTTGCTTATGGAGGACATAATTGGCATCCAAATAAGGGAATAAGGCACTCGGTGAATAATGAGACGTTACTGGCTGAAAGTGCGGAGGATGAAAATAAGCAAATCCCCGTGGTATATTAATTGATGGTAATCG
Source organism: Aquilaria sinensis (assembly GCA_005392925.1). NCBI lineage: Eukaryota > Viridiplantae > Streptophyta > Magnoliopsida > Malvales > Thymelaeaceae > Aquilaria > Aquilaria sinensis. The sequence goes on from SMDT01001796.1 coordinate 250,478, forward strand.
ATGAGTATGTGTTTGAGTCATTGCATTTGTATCAATTTTATCTATTCTGTTATTAGATTTATTTTTTTATTAGTTTTTATTTATTTTTATCAAGTTTTTGTTCTTTTATAAATCTTACCTGTTTTTTCATCAGTTCTATTTTTGTTTCTTTATCATGTTTGTTCATACTTTTTTATATTTTAGAGTTGTCAATCTAAAATTTTTTTAATTTTTTTTCTTATATATATATATATAATGTATACATATATTAGTATAAAATATATCACATAAATGAGTTTATTCTTTTTTATCAAGTTTTTTGCTCTTTTAAATAAATTAGTTGCTTGTTCTTTTTTATGTAGTTATTTACTTTTGTTATTATATAGTTATTTATTTATAAAAATAGTTTTTTTATAACTATTTGTCCTTTTGGCTCAATTTATTGCTTTTTGTAAGTTCTTATCTTTTTTAGATAAACTATTTTTTTTCTATTTTTTCTTTTATGAGTAGCTGTTAGCTTTTTTTTTTTAGAGAAATTAATTATTTTTTAGTATCTATTTATTTTTTTAGACTAATAGATATTCTTTTACCAATAACTGTTTTTTTTTTCTCAACTAGTTATTTTCTTTCATTAGTTGAAAATTTTGAAATAAAAAATGAAGAAAAAAGTAGATAATTTTTTTAAAAATTAAGGGTAATATGGAAAATAAAATAAAAATAAGATGGAAAAATAGAAAAAATGAGAAAAAAAAAAGTAAGGAATAAAACTAGAAATAAAAACAATAAAAAATTTTAAATAAAAAGATATGGGAGTTGTAAAGAAATAAAATAATATAAAAAATAAACAAAAAACTTAAAAACTTAAAATAAAAAATAGAACTGAAAAAATAATAAATAATAATAAATAAATAAAATACAAAAAATGAAAACGAAAAGCCAAAAACCAAGAAAATAAAAGCAAAAAACTGGGAAGAATAGCGAAACAAAGAAGAAAGCTGGAAAAAGAAAAGGTCAAATGATAGATTTGGGAATCAGACCTAGAATGCTTGCATAGGCCCCATGAGTTTCAGACCGATTCTCCTAGAAAGGGCTTGTTGCTAAAACACATACGTAAAGTTTATATATTTAATTTCACTGTGTGTCCTAACTGCTAACGCACTCGCACGCCAGGTGCATTCAAAATTGAAGTTTCAATTGAAGGTTGTCAAAATTCCATTTTAAATATTAGAATATTAAGATTTTATGATCTAAGGCATGACAAACAATTCAATTAGATTCAACAATTACAATTAATGATTTTGATTCAATTCTATAAATATGATTCACAAAAAGCAAAAAATGATTTCGTGTGGATCAACTACCTCATTGCCAAAAAGAAAAATTCTTACATATGAACCTAGTCCCCTCAAGCTTCACATTCCTTCACTACTCAAGTTGATCAATCGAGACTAGCTAAATTTGAAAGCGACATCAAAAGTCTTAAGGCCTAGTTGAAAGAGTTTCAACAAGAACATTTGGTTCACATGAAAGAGGTTTAGAATCTCAACAAAGAAATGGAAAAATAGAATATGAGTGTGTTATAAAAGTTAGTTGAAACCAAGAAGAAGCATTCTCTTCAAGCACAGCCTTAGAAAAACTATTGGCAAAGTTAAAGGAAAGGAACCGAACTCTTCAACAAGAAATAAATGCTTTTCACAGGGAGTTAGTTCTAATTACACCTTCCATCTCACAAAGCTTAAAGACCCCAACCTCCTTGGAATCCATCAACACCTCAAAGCTATTACAAGCTAGTAGGTTGGGAGTTTAGGTAACTTCCTCTGATAATGTTTGATATTGGTTGATCTTTCAATGTGAGAAGAAACGTGTCACATGTATCAAAGTATAGGAATCCTTTACAAAAAGGCTCCAATTGTGAGACTCTTAAACCAATTTTCCTAAAGTTCCTCAAAGAGTAGCGTGGTATGCTAGTTGTCTTCACGGTTGGATGAAAACAAGCATCACAATCAATCTTCTGATCAACAAAATGCAAACAACCTACGGCTCCTATTCCCAAAAAAGGCCATCTAAAGATGGTCTTAAATTAGCCTATGCCTCTACAACATGGCAAAAAGAAGCCACAAAATCTTGTTATTTTTAAAAAGAATGAGCAATTAGGAGCTACTAATCAACCTGTTGTCTTCTTTGCAATTGTTAAAGACTCTCTTGCCTTTGTTGCTCCAAAGGCGATCGAAACCCTAAAGGCAAGGTGTGCCAAATGTTTTATGAGACAAAATCATCCAAGGTTTATGCCATTGTTGAGGAAAAAATGAGATACTTGGTTACTAAAAAAGACTCTAGTGAAATCAAAATGGTTGTGAGCAGCAAGAGGACATGTTTAGAGGAAATCAAGTTGTGTGCCAAGAGGCATCAAGCTCCCTTAACAGATATCTCATTTGATGATATCGGGTTTTCTAAGCTTTCTAGAAGCCAGAGTAAATTTCAAACTAGTCAGACGAGCCAATAACAGTAACAGATTCTCTCCAATTATAAAGAATTTTTATTTGATTTAGTCTCTTTTTTGGGACTATGTTATATAGCAACTATATTGCTATTTCTTCTTCTCTCTTTTATGGTTTTGATTACCAAAAACAAAATGATTATTGATGATACCAATACATGATCATGGCCCTAATTACTTGGGCCTTGTATTACTATAAACACCTATCATATTTATTTATTTCGATAATTTAGTAGTGTTGATTTCTATGTGGAATCGTTGATTTCTTCTCCCTGTCCTCGATAACCCGGGTGGGTTGGGAATGAATGATGCTGCCTGGGCCTTCATTCGGCCCAATTATAGAACACGTGACTAATATTGATTGACGGATGGGGATGGGTTTGGATCTCTCGGCTTATACGCTAGGCTTAGGAGCATTTATTATATGTTAAAAGGGTAATATGATGCACTGAGAATAATACTAAAAGTTACAAAAAAAAAAAACATGAATATAATAAAAGTTTATAAAACAGTTGTGACAAACAGAGGTTAGCGTATTTTCCTCTTTAATTTTAATAAACTTAATTCATCTTGAACATAGTTAAAATTATCGAGCAGTTTGTTTGAAATTAATGAGCATGCAGTAATTCGTTAATGCATTTCGATTAAGGTCGCACATCACACGGTTCTGGAAAAGACAAAAAAGCTCTTGAAGAAGTGTGTGAACCTCCTTTCCAGTTTGCGTGCGCCGGCGCAGCCTAAACGTCAATAGGTTTCCCATTAATTTCAAACAAAAATTGGTTACTTCAAGCATTAAAGCTTGTTGATGATACCCATATATTGCAGAAGGGCGTACAAGACAAGCCCACTGACACATGAAGCCTACTAGGTTATTACACTAACCTTCTACCAGTTCGATGAAGGCCCTATAAAGTATAAACCATGCATACAAATGCCCGTCTATAAAATTATTCCTTAGGGAAAGTGCCTTTCTTTTAGACACTATATCGGGCCGCCTATTTTCACAACAATTATATGATGACCATTCCTTGTATCATTTTAGGCATCACTCTTATCCCTCCAAAGCTCAAATTCTCTTGGTTCAATTACAACTGTAAGGAAGCCCTTACGCAACTCTTGAGACTTTAGCAAAGCTCGTGTACGAACATTTGAATTCCAAAGTTGAACGCCCCTCCTCTATAGGCACCCTGATCACTACTCCAAACGCAGAAGTTTAAGGATTTGAAAGTTGCCCTACATTCCCAGCTCAGCTAATAATTAACATAAGAGACATCTCAGACAGAAAATATAGGTTTGAGTAGCGTCGCACTCTCAAATATTAAGTATCTAAAAATGGTCAAATCGCACTCTAATTCTTTTATGGTTTTATGTAGCAGACACTTTACTTCTAAGTTTTTAGTAAGCCCTTCTAACTCTTATGCTATTCTGAACATAAAATAAAAATTGAAAGTTAATTTGTGACAAACTCTGGTTTCACTGCAATCCATCAGCTAGGCTTAAACGTAAGTGCATAAAGTTAAAGTTTAGGAAAACAAAAGAAAATAACATTTAAAATCTAACAGTTTAAAAGTAAATACATTTCACGAATTAGGAGCTAAATACAAAATCTAGCCATTGGAATATTATGCCTTTGGATCGTATTGGGCTGCCTTCGTAAAGCACGCCTTCTCGCTGAACTTATAACTTCGGCTTAACGCTGAGACGCTGCATGAGTTTCGGTCGTGGGGGTTGTTGCTGTTGAACTTTATTAGCTAACTCGCTCCATCCTCCTTGGATTTTTTCCTTAATCCTTCCTTGTCATTAAAGCATCCAAATTAAAATTGATTGGCCATGAGTGAAGGGACTTTATCACAATTTAAAGCTACAAGTAACTCTTTTATTAAGTCATGTACCTTTGTCTTAGTGTTGCATGCTTTGTTTTGCCTATAAAAACATTTAAAATCTAGCAAAAAAGGAATTAATATTATATTGCTGACATCGTAAATTTTTCTCTCCACCAGTAACTTATTATGGAAATAAAATTTGAACAACTAGGGATCGCACAGTTAATGTTCTTTTTACAAATCTCATCCATCTCACTAATTGTATGTCATATAGTATTTACATTAACAAAAAAACACTATTTATAGAGAACAATTGGCTCAATAGTAAGTATTAAAATGCTTCCTAAAGATACCATATCAAGAAGAAAACTTATATGAATAATTTAGATCATCCCAATGTTCAAGCCTGTAGATTTGAAGAGATAGATAAAAAAAAACCAGAAAGGCAAACTAACCAACAAGTTTGCTGGACGTATCAACACATTGATCAAAATCAACATATAGTTGAACTAACGTACCATGCTCCAAATAGAAACACAAAAATAAATTGAAAATGAAACATAAATCCCCAAGTCATTATTCAGATATTGCTCACTGTCGCTACAAATTCCATGTTGTCTTCTTTCGGCTTAGTCAAACCACCATCAACAAGATGACAATTACAATCCATTGTCAAACTAGCATAATTCTCGATGTCCACCAACAATCATGTTTTCAAAGAGAAATGGATCATTAGAAAGAGAAGTAAACATGAATGAATTATTAGCTTTGAGGGTGATTAGGTAACATAGGATAATAGATTGATTGGCCAAGCTTAGACTAAAAGTGAAGCCTAGCTAGGTACAATGCAAATTGAGGAAGAAGGTTTGAAAGGCTGAGAGCAAGTGGAGGCAGAGTGACTAGGATTTTTTAGGTAGCAAATAAAGATAATTAATGTTAATATTACTCCTTCAATCTCACAAAACTTCTCTTACTTACTATTTGTAGTAATTAATTCATAATTTTCTTTCAAAATTTCTTATAGAAATATAAACTTTTTATATGAAATGGTACCTTAAAGACTATAGTAAATATAAATTTTAAGAATTTTTTACAATATAAATTAATGTGAATATATTTAAGCCAAATTTTAGCAAAAAAAGAAAAAAGCACCAACCTTTTCAAAACCAAGGGAGTAACAATATTCAGGTTAGTTATGATTGTTATCATATTAAGGTGTCAATAGAGATTAAAAAGAAAAACTATTCGAATGATACATTGGATAATTAAAAAATAGTAAATTTTAAAATCCCTAAGATTTGGATGAAAATATACATAGTTTACAATTCACTAGACTTATAAATTCTGTACAATTGATATGAAATTTGAAAAGTTGATATTAACAATAACAGACACTATCAAGAAGGTAATTACGCCTTTCAAAAACAAAGGCAAAGAACCATCTAAGCCCTACTATCTACCATAAAACACAGCTAATGAACCTTCTAAGCCCAAAAAATTCAAGAAAAGCAACTAAAGTGCCTTTTAAGCCTGATTATTTTTAAGAAAAACAGTTAATGAAACTCCAAAGCCCACTAAGCTTATTAAGAAGCCCAACCCAATATAACCAACTAAAACAAAAATTACAACAATTCTATAAAAAAAAAAACTTGCATTAGAGACTTGGGGATGAATCCCTAGTTCTCAGACTACTACTTTTGATGTTGAATACCACTCTCGACCGTGAAGGCCACTCATCTCTTTGTGAAGCCAAGCCTTTTGGGGTCGAGTTCGACTCCAAAGTCGTCCCCACAGTTTGTTTCCAACTTTTCAACCGATGTTCCTCTCATTGCAGTTTGATTGATTCCAGCTTTCCTAACTGTGCTCTTCATCATGCTTTTCAACTTGTTCTCTTCGTAATGCCTTTTGTTCAGCATTTCTTGTTTGATTCCGTATTTCTTTATGTTCATGCATAGTTTGAATTATTACCTGTAAGTTAATGTCCGGGCACTATTTCTTCGACCTCACATGTGTCCATCTTATCGTTGCTTGTATGTGAATCTTTCGTAATTGAAGTACATACCATTGACAAGCTCTATATTGTGATTTATTTGTAAATGTACGTAGTACAAAGAAGAGAAACATCGACACTGTGCTCTCTTTTCTTGAAGGTCGGGTATTGCCTTGATAAAATTTAAAGACAATGTGTGAAACCATGAAAACACATATCTAAGGCAAAATCCATATATGGTCACCCTAACTATAAAGGTTGTCATAATGTGATCCCTAACATCAAAAAGTGCATCATAAAATCTCATAACTCATATATCATATTCTATGTGAGTTCCTTTTGTTATTTTGAATAGAAATTGCTTATGTAGCATTTTTTACCCCTATGGTAAATCCCATGCTGTCATGTGGTATCCTCTTTCATGGTAATAAAAAACTATGACGGAAGAACAAGAAACTTTAGATTAAAATTGACACAAACACAGTCTGAATGACTTAAAATGTAAATTAGCCTAAACTTTATCTCTTTTCCCAAATCTTCTTTGTTAAAACCGACATCTCTTTTGTCACTCCACTCTCTGTGGCCTCCATCAGTAGCTCCAACAGAACCTCCATCGTGCCTCTGTCAAAAGCCTTGACCTGATTCTCTCACCCCCCCCCCCCATGGATAATATCCGCTAGTAGCTTTAGCGCCGCCTCAGTTGATACAGTGAGATCTAATCTTTTAAAATTTGAACTTCAAAGAACAAAATTGAGTCGACTTTGATCAATCATATGGGATCTGACAATTGGAAAATGTTTAGGGTAATTTACGTTGAAGAAGTAGAAAGCATATCGGACAAACCTAGGAGTCATCCAAGCGATTACAGTTCTTATCCACAAAAGCACTTGGTTTGAACCCTTTATTAGTCTCGGGTATGCAAATGATCATGGTGGGAAGATTTCAGTTGCTTTTCAAGACATACTCTTTTATAAGCTTGGCATAATTAGTGTTGGGATCGCTCAACGGGTGATAACTTTGGGGTCAAGATTATTAAAAAAAATGGCACAAAAAAATTTACCTGATTCATGCTTAATTTAGGGCTATGCTGACAAGACAAATTCTAAGGTTTTCTTTCACTAATAAAATAATAGGCTTACAGAGAAAAAATCTTCTTTAGATAAAAAATTCTAGAGGTATGAGATAAACCCAAAATAGTGGAAGTCAAGTGTTTCCCAAACACGCCAAAAATTATCTCACTATCTTGTCACTAAAAAAAAAATAAATCTCTCTCTCACACAATTTTTCTTTTTTGCTCTTCACAAATGAGCAAGCTGCACAAGGGTTTGAGGTGAGACGAAGGAAAGGCTATTTATAGCCAAAGTACTACATCACTCCAATCCAGATTTCAACAATTGCGATGCCACCTCCAGCCTATTTCTTCACCCGATTTTAACTTTTACTGCAATTTGTTAAAACTTTCAATTGTCTTCTAGCTGTAACTTTTAATATCCACCAATTTGACAAACGAAGAGAGAAAGAGAGAGAGAAAAGAAAGAAAGAAAGAAAATAAGAAAAAAGAAGGGGAGGAGCCCACATAGGTGGGAAAAGTCAACAATTTCCCCCTCCCACCTCATGTGGGAGTTCCGTCATTCCTGCTGTGAGTCGACAATATTCAAACTTTTCTTTTTGTAGAATCTCGATTAACATATTAGATTCATTTTCATCAATATGGATCTTTTCAAGCTGTAGTAGCTTTATCTACAATGTATTCCTTATCCAGTGATACCTCACGTAAGTATGTTTGGATCTAGAATGAAAAAAAGAATTCTTACCAAGATGTATTGTACTCTAACTATCACAAAACAACTGATATTTCTCCTAGTGAAATCCATGTTCTTTTAAGAACTTCTTCACCCATAGCTACTCTTTACATGCTTCCGTTGCTGCAATAAACTCTACCTCTGTTGTCGAAAAAGCAATACATTTCTATAACCTTGACTACCATGACACAGCTACCCCCTGCAAATGTAATCAGGTAACCTGATATAGACTTTCTTAAGTCAACATTGCTAGCCGTATCTGCATCTATGTAGCCAACTAACACAGACTTTGCATTTCCAAAACATAAGCACATTTTGGAAGTACTACAAAGATACCTGAAAATCCATTTAACTGCAGCCCAATGTTCCTTACCAGAATTTGAAATGAACCTACTCATTACACCAACTGAGTAAGCAATATCTGGCCATGTACATACCATGACATACTTTAAACTTTCCACTGTTGAGGCATATGGAACCTTTTCCATTTCTTCCTTTTCTTTATCTGTAGAAGGGCATTATTTGGAATTTAATTTAAAGTGATTAGTAAGAAGACAACTAACCGCTTTAGCTTTGTCCATATTAAACCTCTAAAGTACTTTTTCAATGTACTTCTCTTGTGATAATCACAATTTCTTGGCGCACTTTCTTGGCACTCTTAGCTGTTATTATCTTCATTCCAAGGATTTACTTTGCTGGCCCTAAGTCTTTCATAGCAAAAGACTTACTCAACTGCTTCTTCAAGCTATTAATTCTGGAAATATTCTAGCCAACAATCAACATATCATCCACATAGAGCACTAGAACAATAATATTGTATCAAAGAATTTTTGCACAAACACACAGTGATCTGAAGTAGTGTTCTTATAACCTTGCCCACCCATAACTGACTCAAACTTCTTATATTACTGCCTGGGTGCCTACTTTAAACTATACAAGCTTTTCTTTAGCTTGCAAACATAGTCATCTTTTCCTTTTACTTCAAAACCCTCTACTTGCTCCATGTATATTTCTTTTTCCAAGTCACCACGTAAGAAGGCAGTTTTCAAATCCATCTGATCAATCTCCAAGTAGAGACTTGCTGCAAGTCTTAGAACTATATGAATGGATATCATTTTCATAACCGATGAAAAAATTTCCTCAAAGTCAATACATTTCTTTTAGCTGAAACCCTTGACAACTAATCTAGCTTTGAACGATGGCTATGAATTGGATTCTTTAGGCTTAATTCTGAATACCCATTTGTTTTTTAAAGCCCTTTTTATGTTTTGGCAACTTCACCAGCTTAAATGTTTTATTCTCATGCAAGGATTCCATTTCTTCTTGTATGGCCTCAATCCAATTTTCCTTGTGTTCATCATCTATAACTTCATCAAAGCTCTCTAGTTCTGCCTCGTCAGCCAATAACACACTCATTTTTTGGATATCTAGTAGAGCGTTATCTGAGTCTATTAGATTTCTTTAAAACTGGAGAACCCACTGGTGCTGGTGGCTGTTGCTGAACACCATCACCATAAACATTACCTGGTTCATTCTCAATAGGTGGATCATGATCACCTTTTTTTGGTTGATTATTTTGTACATCATCTCTAACCTACCTTTGTATTACTATTGAAAGAATTAGCTATAAGTCTGTTGAACTACCATCAGATCCTGAAGCATTTTTTTCAGCTTTCTCAATATCCTCAATGGTTTGATCTTCAACAAATATAGTATCATGGTTTTTGACAAGCCTTTTTGTGACTATATCATAAAATCTATAGCCAAATTAATCTTGGCTCTAGCCAATAAACACACATTGTCATATCTTGACATCAAGTTTTGACCTCTTACCCTTTGAGATATGCACACAGGCTTTGTAACCAAATACTCGCAAATGGTCATAGGGGACATCCTTTTCTGACCATAACTGCCCCAGAACATCAAACTATAGAGGAACATATAGTGAAAGATTCAACACGTAAGCAACTGCTAGCAATGCTTCACCCCAGAATATTTGAGGTAACTTTGCATGTAAGAGTAAGCATCTCACTCTCTCCATCAAAGTTCTGTTCATTCTTTTAGTTAAACCATTTAATTATGGTGTCCTAAGAGGTGTTGTCTGATGTCGAATACCATGGTGTTTATAATAAGCATCAAATGGCCCAATGTACTCTCCACTATTATCTATTCAAATGCACTTCAGCTTCTTGCTGGTTTGCCTTTCAACCAGGGTTAGAAATTACTTGAAAACTTCTAACACCTGATCTTTTGACTTTAGAGTGCATACCCATGTTTTTTAAGAATGATCATCAATGAAAGTCACAAAGTATCGAGCACTACCAAGTGACTTCGGCATTGGCCCACACAGGTCTGAGTGTACCATATCTAACACATTCTTCATTTTGAAAGAAGGGGAACTCTTGAAAGAAATTCTATTTTTCTTTCCTGTTAGATAATTACCACGTTTCTTCAAATGAACTTGATCTAGTCTAGGTAATGTCTACTTTTTGGCAAGACGGGTCATGTTTTTCTCACTCATATGACCCAGTTATTTATACCATAACTCTACTGTACTGTTTTTCTGCGTTGCATTCATAACATCCAGGGAGAGCTTTGCCTGCATTATGTACAGTTTTGAGTTCTTTATTCCTTTGACCATCACCAGGGTTTCTTTTGTCAGGTTCTACTGGCCATTTAAAGGTGTTACAATAACCTTCATCATCAAGTATGCTTGTTAAAACCATATTCAGGCGCAAATATGAAACATGCCTAACATGTTTTAGGACTAACTGTGTACCATTCTGAGTCTCTAAAGAAACATCACCTTTTCTTGTAACCTATGAGAAACCATCATTTCCCATTCTTACAACACCAAAATTGCTATGTGTGTAAGATGAGAAAAATTCTTTCTGAGAAGTGACATGGATGGTAGCACCACTGTCAATCATCTAGCTCGTATCATGGGTTGCAAGATTGACAATATCATCATCATGAATAATGTTGAACTCATCGGCAACATTTGCTTGCTCATTATGACTACTGTCATCTTTTTTCAGTCATTTGCGTTTCTTTTGTTCTTGCTTAAATTTTTGGTAGAACTTCTTGATATGCCTTTTTTTCTTGCAATAATGGCATTCAATATTTGCATATTTATTTGACCTTGCTATACTTTTATCTCTTGGCTTTTGCCTCCTGGTTTCACTTTTCCTTTAGGAATCTACCACGATGAGGTCTGACTATGATGAAGAAGATCTTTGTGATCTTCATCTGATCTTTTCATTTAGGATTCCACTTTTGACGAATTCCACATGTACTACACCACTTGGTGTAGAATTTGTAAGTGAATTTCTCAAAGTCTTCCAAGAATTTGGCAAGGAAGTTAGCATTATAAAAGCAAGTACCTCATTATCAAACTTTATGCCCATTGTGGATAACAATTCTATGATTCCTTGCAAATCATTCAAATGATCTACCATGGATGAATCTTCTTGATATTTTATTTGAAGTAATATTGTCAGATAAATTAATTTTTTGTTACTAGTTTTTAAAGTGTACAACTATTCAAGCTTGTTCCATAATGTCCCTGCATGAGTTTTTGTAAATATATGGTTGTAAACATTATCTTTAACAAATTGTCGAATGAAATGACATACTTGCTCATGCTTGAATGCTAAGTCATCTTCAGATCTGTCCTTCAGTTTGGTTGTACTAAACTAGGGGTGATCACTATTTGGTTAAAACCAAAAAAGCTGAAAAACCAAATTATTTTGAAAATTCAGTTCGGTAAATTCGGTTTTTCGGTTCAGTTTCGATTAAAATCGAATAAGGTATAAATTGGTTTCAGTTCGGTTTTGGTTGAAGGATTCGGTTATTTTTGTAATCAAATAAATCAAAATTTTATTTCTTATGTGAGGTAACTTGACAGATCTGAAATGGGTGGGGGCTAACTAGAAAGGAAATAGAAGGTTGACGGCTTCAATTGGGATTTGGCCATCTTAAAACTTAAATTGGGAAGAAGAAAGCCAGCAGGACATGCTGGCAACTGGCCATAGATATGGCTGATGGTACCCAGAACCATAAGGCATTGGCACCTCTTGAGGGGGAGGAAGTTGTGGTGGTGAAACCCATCACCAAGAAAGGCCCTCCTCTGTTCATAAACCAAGAAGACTCCGACAAGAAAACACCAGCACCAGCCAAGGAGAAGAAGGCTTTCACTACTAGAAAAAAGTGATTTAGCGACAGCCATTAGCGACGGCCTTCCGTCACTTGTTTAGCGACGGAAGGCCATCGCTAAATGGTCAGTTGCTAATGTACTCAACACTAATTCACTAGCGACGACTACCATCGCTAATTAGCAACAGCTAATCGTTGCTACTCAGGCCGTCACAAATTTTCCAATAGTTCATCGGCCGGCACATTAGTGACTTATTGCCGCCGCTAGCTAGTGATGCATAGCCGTCGCTAATTAGTGACTGGTTGCCGTCACTAGTTAGTGACGTGTAGCCGTCACTAATTAGTGACTTGTAGCCGTCACTAGTTAATGACGTGTAGCAGTCGCTAGTTAGTGACGCGTAGACGTCACTAGTTAGTGACGTGTTCCTGTCGCTAGTTAGTGACGTATAGCCCTCGCTAGTTAATGACTCGTAATTGTCGCTAATTGATGTGGTTGGTGACTCATATACATCACTAGTTAGTGATGATAATGATATTTCATGAAATAATAGAATTGATAACAAGTCATTAGCCTGAACTTGAAAAGCAATATAAACAAACACAGGTATTCCGCAAAAGCAGCCAGGATATGTTGTTTCGAGCCAGCAAAGAGGTAAATATTATTACGGCAAATGATTGAACAACATTAACAATTGAGCTCCAAGAAATAGGTTGTCGTTTCTCCTCTAAGATACCTACCATATATACACAGCTTTGAGTACCAGACACTCTTCTGCCATTTAAACCAGAAACAGATTCGACTTCAATGTTGCAACCCTCGCCTCCTCATTCAATACAACACTAGCTATTACATACCAGCATGGCAACTAATTTGCAGTGAAGATTTGCAACTTCTTTACCTTCATTCACGATGCAGGCAGGCAGCAACTCTTTTTGGGGTTCCATTGTTAGAGTGAGCCACAGGGACAAGTTGAACTTATTCAACGTCAAACTGTGCAGAACAGAAGCAAATGATGTAGAGAAAGTAGGCACATATACACCAAGAAAGCTCAGCCTATATGATTACTCTGAATGGTTCTTGCTACTAAGGGTAGAGGTGACAGTGGCAACCCCGATAAGAAACAGCGTGGCGATTGAGCTAAAGTCATAAGGATCCCTTACAGATTGTAACTCTCCCAGGGCTATTCCTGCCTGCAAAAGAAAAGGGCAACCATGTATTACTAAAATATTCTCAATTTAAGGCGACAGACTTGAGAGATACACAAGTACCAAGTTCTAGTTTCAACAAAAGAATTCCACAAAAATGCCCTGAATCTTTGATCAACTTTTACGCCCTTCCATCTATATGAATTTATAAAAAAACAAGTGAAATCCAGCTACAACTTAATCCCCTGGAGACCGTTAACTATCACTACAGGCACTAAAGTCACAAGAGGATCCACCAACATGGTATATATATGCACAGGTTAAAAGCATATCAACCTTTTACAGAACCACTGTCTTCCCAAATAATGAACTGTTTCATAGAGTTCCAAACATTTCTAATGAATGCAAATATAGGTTTTATCCAAACAACAAACCATACCCGCATTACTCCTATATGGAATTCGAACTCTCCAGAACCAAACAAACATCTGTGCTCCTAAATTTATTGAAATACTGCACATTCGAACTCCAAAATATCTATGACATGAAAATTGTAGCAATCTTTACTCTACCCAGCTTTATGAACTACCAAGTTGCAATTTAAGCTGGCTGCAAATATAGCATCCATCTCCTACTACAGGTATAACACTATCCTTCTTAGAAGCTAAATTTTACTATCTCATATAACAGGGTGGGAATAACACCTTAAGCAAGTCCATTCCATATAAGATTGATTTCTATTAAGGATTAGAGAGCTGAGCAACATAATTTTTTTGGTTAATCAAGTAAAACAACCTTAAACACTTGCTACAAGTGATGGAATAACAACAAAAAACACTTTCCAGTCAAGAATACCAGCATACCAATGTGATCTCGCAACCATTGACAGGAAAAAAAAAATCAAGCCTAGTAGCAGGTGTGTCAGCTAACAAGCATTCAGTTGAATAAGAAGAGTAAGGTTTCCCCACTGACAATGAGCTGATTGCCTCAAAATAGTGTTATAGACAACTGTGACTATATTATCAGGAAAAAAATTTAGCAACCTCTTCTAAGATAAAAGAGGATAAAATGATTCAACACACTTTACCTCACCCTGCTCAGGCTGCAACTCTGAGATAACATCCTTCACTAGATCTTCTCGATTGCCAAACACTCATTCACTACATTAGAAAGGAAGATTTTTACCTTCAAGAGGATACTAGTCAATTTTTATATCAGTGGCCCCCATCACCAGGCATCTGCCGTAGACTTTAACACCAAGTGTAGTTACCTTTTAAAACAGAACCAAGTACAATCATATGTGGTAAAGAGAAAAATCTTATGAAACATTTCATATGGCTGAGCAGAACTATACAAAAATGATGCTGAACAAATTCACACAAACATTGCCTAAGAGTGAATAAGCACTAATGCAAAGGTGTAACCATCCTCACGCATTTGTGGAGTATGCTGAATGACAATAAACATGACCCAACCTTTGCCCAGGTGAGTTTGATCAAAACAGCAAAAAATGCATACAATGATGACAGTCTTCCATCCTTAAATTATATCAGACGAAAAAACAAACATGATTCTTTTTGGGGCATAGAGTGTATCTCAAAACAAGGGAGCACCTAGCCATTTGGTTTACTAAATCACTAAATTGATCTCAATCCTCTACAGTTAGTAGAACAAGAATTCAGCTTTTAAATGCCAATATGAATATAGAATGAGCTTAAGGTAGCATCCAACGGTAGCTTCCACTTTTTCTCATTTTTAATTTTTATGTCAAATCACTTGATTAGTTCAATAGTCAACCTCCACAAGTTCATCACTAGAAAATAATGTGTCCTACATACCATATATTGAGCCAAAAATGCACTGTAAAGTCAATGGGAAACTGTTTGCCGCAGTACTGCTCCATTTCTGTCATAATCTGCTAACAGTAAGAACAGTCTATTTATCAACCTCTGATCATCTAGATTAGCACCAGAAGCCTTCTTTTTTAGAAGCTTCTCTCCTCTTTTCACAACAGGCTCTTGACTTTATAATCCAGCAATCAAATAAATCATAATAAAGAGAAACAAGTTGATTAGGCAATTGAGGAGTTTGATAATAACTCTTTGCTGAATAGAGTTTAGGAATTTAGCTGATTGATTAAAGCTACTAAAAGGGGCAACCGAGCTATACCTATCAGTAGAAGCAACCAAATAAAGTGGATAAACAAGTTCTAGAGCAAGCTCTAACGCTTCAACTACATTCAAGATACCGTCCTGCTTGTTAAAAGAACAAAAACAGTATTAAGTTATATCCAATCCCAAAATAAAACAAGATAGTAGGCCAATGCATAACTAGGATGTATGAAAATGCATCACCACCCAGAGCAGATTCCTGATCCATTACTGCAGAATAATGTTCAACTCACCTTTCTTGATAGAAACATATCGCCTTTCAATGGAAACTTCCTAGTCACACAGTTGGCTTTAGTAATTGATAGCTCAGTTGGGCAGCCTCCTCTGCTAATGAGGCATGAATTGTTAGCAAAACTTTGAAATCAAACGATTTCAAAGTTTACAATTGTCCCAAATGTGAATCAGAACAAATATAAGCTATCCAATTACAAGATCACTAGTTCCATCCAAGATTCTAAGCCTAAAGTTAAGAATTCCTAATTGTTCTTGTTTGCTTGACAAGGTGCAGACTGAACCACAAAAATTTCAAGTTCCACATTGAACATTTTCTTAAAGATGATTCAGCCTTTTTTTTGAGGGATACGAATAGGAACAAAGCACAAACAAATGCTTTCTACACCAAGCCGAAAGGAGGATCAGAAATAGATACCTTGTACAATAGATTTGAGTATGCGGACGCAGGAACCTTGGAACCTTTACAAAAGCTTCAAAAGGAGTAGGTGCAAGTGGTGCATCATTTGGCCCTAATGAAAGAAGATTAGACAGTTTTAAACATCAAAAATTGCTAATACCAATCTCTTATTAAACAAAACAAGTTAGACCAGCCGACTCGCATTGAGTCTTTAGTGCTCGATTTTTTCTTCCTCTCATTAAACAAAACAAGTTAGAACCTTCCCCAGCAAAACAAACTAACCCTAATTTGAACAGACGATGTGAATGAAACTGAGCCCTAAATAGATACGAAATCAAAGTGAAAGAGAGATTTACCTGACATTTAACACATTCGTCACCCCTTTTCTACTGGTGGGGCAGACCGAATATGCTGATTGGGGCCGACGGAGCAGAGATATGTCTCTGTCTGCGGAAGGGGAGGCGTGAAAGAATGGGGTGTTCGACCAGAGCTGGCGATTTAGGGTAGGGAGGGGGAGGCAGAGCAGATTGGAGAAGAGGCTCGAAAATGGAGAAGATTAGTCAGTGCGAAGGTCCTGCGCAACACACAGGAACTAAAGAGGGCAGAAGAAACTGTGTAGTGACGACTTTAAGTCACTTAGAACTAGCGACAAATGGCCCTCTCTAGTATAAACAATGAGATTAACAAAATAGTAATAAATGGTTAAGCCTCATGTCATAATTAAATCAATGGTCCATAACTTTTATTTTCATTAAATTGATTTGTTGTTAATTACTACTCAAAATATTTAGAGATTTGTATGTTGAATTAATCAAATAAAAAATTATAATTATACAATTAAACATGTGACATAAAAAATGATAACTGGTTAGTAATAATAACCAATTTCAGGCAGCGGCTCATCATAGTCAACTGAACTTTAATTCGACTTTAAGGTTCAGATCTCCACTACAGTGCACATATTACCAACAAATTATTTATGTTAAAATAGATGACAGCTTAGCATAAAAAATTACTAACACAATCCAACTATTATTGGTTTTTGGAATTTTGTTAACGTTAGTAACGGCTAAACGTCACTAAATTAGCGACGGTAATCAGTCACTAAATTTACTGACGATTAACCATCACTAAATCAGTGACAGTAAGACGTCACAAAAATTAGCGACGTATAACTGTCATTAACATTAGCGACAGTAAGATGTCACTAACATTAGCGACGGTTAACCGTTACTAAATTAGCGACAGTAAGTCATCACTAACCTCAATGGAGCAGAAGAGAATTGAAGTTATTGTATAGCCACGGCTGTGTGTCGGTTAAAACTAGCGACTAATTCCCCTCGATCGGTGGTAACATATTACTACTAACCCAAAATGACCAAATATAATATTAATAAATGGTAAAGTCTCATGTGACAATAAATCAATTCAAATGAATTTAATTTTCATTAAATATATTATTTGATAATTACTAAACAAAATATGGAGATATGTTTGTATGCTAAATAACTGGTTAGTAATACATTGCTAACGTTAGCGACGGTCAAACGTCACTAATCTAGCGAAGGTAATGCGTCACTAAACGTAGTGACGGCTAACCGTTACTAAATTAGCGACGGCAATACGTTGCTAGCGTTAGCGACAGTCAATCGTCACTAATCTAGCGAAGGTAATGCATCACTCAACTTAGCAACGGCTTACCGTTGCTAATTTAGTGACGGTTATGCGTCACTAAATTTTAGTGACGGCTAAAGTCGCTAATTTAGTGATGGTAAGCCGTCACTAATGTTAGTGACGAATAACTGTCGTTAAATTAGCGACTTTAAGCTGTCACTAAAATTTAGTGACGCATAACCGTCACTAAATTAGTGACGGTAACCGTCACTAAATTAGCGACGGTAAGCTGTCACTAACATTAGTGACGCATAACCGTCACTAAATTAGGGACTTTAAGCCGTCAGTAACTTTAGTGACGCATAACCGTCACTTATTTAGTGAAGATAACCAACCACAAACTTTAGCAATGTTTAACATTCACTAAATTTGCAACGGTAAATTGTCACGTATAGCCCGGTGAAACTTTGGCGACGAATATCAGCCCCTACATAGCAGCAACAAACTAATTGGGTTGAAAAGTTTGCAAAAGTTAAACTACGTGTCATGATATTTAACGCATGTGCATGCATTCGTTGTGTATTAATATTTTTTTTTATTATTCTGTTTCTTTAAACAAAATTGTTTGTTGTAATGGTAAAGATACAGCAACTTGTTGGATAGAAGGATCTCAATAACGTAAATAAAATTTGTATAATCTTAAAATTGTTTCGTGAGGAAAAAAATATCTACGCTCTAAATACATTTGTATTATACCAACTGAAATAATTTATGTTGTGTGAGAATTTGAGACGTCACACAATTTTCAGCTATAATATTTACATTTTTCTGGTAGTGTATTCAAAAGTAATTGTTTATGTTCAATGAGATAACAATTTATCATAAAAAATGACAGCCACATGAGAACTCAAAATTTTTTTTTTTTTTTTTAAATTTAGCGACGGCCAACCGTCATTAAATTAGCAACAGTACGCCGTCACTAAGTTAGCGACAGTACGCCGTTGCTAACTTTAGCGACGTATAACCGTCACTAAAATTTAGCTACTAACGGCCGTCGCTAAAGTCTCACCGGAATATTACCGACTATTAACCGTCGCTAATTAGCTACGGTTTTTTGCCGTCGATAATTAAACCGTTGCTAAATTCAATTTTTCTTGTAGTATTTGATGTATGCTGCGATTGGAGGGCAAAAGAAAAAAAAAAAAGCCATGGTACCATCATGGAAGGAGGAAGAAAATGTAAGGATTCCATTCATATCTGTGAAAAGCTCTGATGAAATCATAGAGAGGCTCAGGCGCTGTCTGGTCACACCGGAAAGTAATGAAATCGTAGTCGTAGATTTACAAATAAAGAGAAAATCTTGGCTAAACCCCAAATTGATCCTCTATTTCTTTTTAGATAGTCTAACAAGGTACACAAATACTAAAGTGTACATTTTATTCACTAGTGTAGAAAATCAGAGTTAGTATTTTGGTTATTTCGGGTTAAAACTGAACCGAACTAAAAAATTGGGTTCGATTTTACTTCGGTTCCATTATTTTATTCGGTTAATTTGGTTTGTTATAATAAAACAAATTGAAAACTGAAAAAACAAAAAAATTTCATTTCAGTCTTAATCGAAAAACCGAATGATCACCCCTGTACCAAACATGGGTAAGTACATTTTCATCACATATACAAGATCCTTCATCTTGCTTCTCCATATGTGGCAATTCGAGTTATTCAAACTAATCATCTTGCTGGTCTTGGCCTCTATGATGCTAATAAATTTCCAGTATCAAGCAAAAATTGTGAATAATAATATAACTTACTTTCTAATGTGGAGGATCCACATTTCAGTGCAATCACAGAGTATACGATAAGTAAATATAAACACTAGGCCTTGCTCTAAAATCCATTGTTGGGACCGTGTAGCGGGTAATAATTTCAAGGGCAAGATGATTATAAAAATGGCACAAAAAATTTTATGTGGTTCACCCTTAATTTAGGGCTATATTTATGGGACAAATTCCGAGATTTTATTCCACTAATAAAATAATAGTCTGATAGAGAGAGAATATTCTCCAAATAAAAAATTATAGAGGTATGAGATAAATCCAAAATAGTGACACTCAAGTGTTTTCCAAATACCCAAAAAATTATCTTACTATTTTGCCACTCCCAAAAAATAAATCTCTCTCGTGCAATTTGTTTTTTTTACTCTTCACAAATGAGCAAGCTGCACAAGGGTTTGAGGTGAGAAGAGGGAAAGGCTATTTATAGCTGAAGTACTGTGTTACTCTAATCCAGATTTCAATAATTGCGATGCCACCTCCAGCCTATTTTTTTACTCGGTTTCAATTTTCGCTGCAAATTGTTACAACTTTCAATTGTCTTCTAGCCACAACTTTTGATCTCCACCAGTTTGACAAACGAAGAGTGAAAGAGAGAGAGATAAGAAAAAAAGAAGAAAAAAAGGCGAGGAGGCCACATAGCTGGGAAAAGTCAATGATTAGTACTTATATTAGGTTTTTTTAGCATAGAATCCCAGAACATGCCTAGACTCGGGTTGTACAATGCCCAAATTTGTTTGTGTACTTAATGATTCCTGCAAGAAAAACTAAGGTAATGGGGATGTAGACGGTGATCTCGGGAAGTGATTATGTAAAGACATCGAGGGAGGACATAAGACACGATTTGAAATAGATGTCTTTGCCATAGGGCATAGTCCTCGAGATAGAAAATGATAATTGTGTTAAGACCATTAGAGTAAAGGAGCACGAAGGAAGACCAAAAGGTCATCAGATGGCGATCTAAGGCAGCACCATAGGGTTAAGTGAGAGAGCTCTGATGATGGTACAGGTTCAATAATGTCTTGGAGCTTCTAGGTGGTAGAGATTTGGCTGATGATGGCAACGTCAAGGGGATTTATGATGATGGCGAAGATAACAGGAGGCACCGATAGCAAATAGAGTCATTTTCACTGAAGCCCAATTCTACGTCGAACAGAACTTTCGAATGATGTTGATTTGTGGAAGATGAGTTTTGGTTCATTTAGGTTTCAAGTCTCTAAGATCATGTGTTTGTGTTAGTTTTTCTTGAACTTTCATCTTTGTACAATATAGAGCATCCTTTGCAGTTAGAGAGGAAGCCACGGTAATTGTGTAAAGACCTAGACAGCCTTCAAGACCGCCACATCAACATTTCCATAGAAGTTAACTCTAAAACTAATGTAAGGACTGCAACTAGGATAAAATATAGGAGCTAGGGGACTTTATAAGGACAAAGTTGAGATAAGGGACTATTCTAGGATGACCGTACAGGTAAAAGGATTATAAATGGATTTTAACCCTTTTATCTAAATAGTGTTCAATTTTATATTTGATATTTTTTAATATTTTTTGCACGTATGCTTCTAGAGACTTTTTCCCTTAGAATGCTATTAAACTCCTCAATTTTTTTTCCCTTAAAAGCACAAGGGACTCTAAGCTATTAGCTTCATTTTCTAAAAACAAAAAACTTTACCAACGTGTTCCTAAATGACATTTTTTTGTGGTATTTTCTAATTAGTTAGTAAAGGACTCCTAGTATCTAAAAGTGCCATAAAAAGTGTAAAGAAATGTTGCTGATGCTCTCTTGTGTTGTAGTGAACTTTTTGTACTTCTCTGTTCCCAAAAATCTTCCCTGTTGTTTGACTCAATAGGAAAGAAAATTCTATGGTTGTGAAGTTTGTGAAAAGAAGGTTGTTGGGAACGTGGAACAAGAGAAAAAGGAATAAGATCATTTCATAAGAGACATTGTCCATTTCCATAAGAAATATTGTTCTTGACAATAAGAAGTAATGTTCCATGCATACAAATGTGATATTCTATAATAAGATGTTCACTTCAAAAAAAATGATGTTCCATAAATAATTTTGTTCCTTTTAGTAGGAAGTGTCATTGCATTCATATAATTGTATTATTTTGTAAAATGTTGTTCACTTTATAAGAAATATCGTTCCATGCAAACAAAATTATTATACTATAAAATACTGTTCTTTTTGTAAGTTTTGCAGTTCAAGATGATGTGGCAGTCTTATAAAAAGTGTTGATCCTTTAAATTATAAATGTTGTTTCATTCATATAAATGTGTTTTTCTATAAAATGATATTTATATCATTAAAAATACTATTTATACATAATGTTGTTCGTTTCAGTAAAAAATATTATTTCATTTAGACAAATTTACTATTCTATAAAAAAGTTGTTTGTTTCATAAAGTTGGGCTGTTTGAAATGTTATAGCAGTGTTATATGTTCATTTCGTAACATATGTTATTCAAGATATTGTAACAATCTTGTAAAAGATATCAAATGCGTTGTTTTGTAATATATTGTTTATTTTATAAAAAATATTATTTATGGATAATGTTGTTTCTTTTATTAAGAGGTACTGTTTAATTCATACAAATATAATATTCTGTAATATGTTGCTAATTTTATAAAATGTGCTGTTTAAGAAGTGGTTGCATTCTTGTAAAAGGTACTACTCATTTCGTAGAATGTGCTATTTAAGGTATGATGATATTTTTTGTAAATAATGCAAACTAAATTGAATAATTATTTGCACCAAGTGTACTCTATAACTACTCAAAAAAAAATCTATTCTACCCAAACCTTCCTAGATTTGGACAAGCGAATTTGAACATATACGGCTATACCTCTGCCTGTAGACATTATTTTTTTCTAATTGGAAAAAGAATACTTTGAGTTCAAAAATTTTAGACATTTTTTATTTTACTCCTAAAAGTTAATGTTTTTATAAACACGTCATAAAATTTTGGGACTTTGTAAGCATAGTCCTAAAACTTTCCATTATATGATATGGTTGAGTGATAAGAAAATGACAAACCACGCCATCAAAAAGAAAATGGCAAATAACCGAAACTATTTTATATCAATTTTTCATTATTAATTTAAACTGTTCAATAATTAATTATGAGAAAATTAATTGTTATATAACTTTTTACAGTCAGTGCACCATAACTTATTATTATTATTTTGTTGCCTAATCACCCTAGGGGCCCTTTAATTTGGTTAACTTGAATGAGTTCGTCTCTCAACTCGAACTTATTTTATGTTCTCTAACTTGCAACTTAGCATATGTTTGCCTTCTAACTATGCAACTTGTTACAAGTTAGTCTAGCCATCACTCATAACGCCGTCACTCTTTTTGGAATGTTTTGGAACATTGGGCACTAACATACAAATAAGGAACATAACAAGGATTAGCGCAACAATTATCAAAAATAGATTCTAATAGGCCTAACTAATTTTTTTTTAATCCAAGTTAAAGAAAACAATTACAACAGCCTCTGAATAGAAGCCTTTTATACCTAAGTATGTACCTTTACTTCATTATTTTTAATCCAAAGCTAAAGATACATACATATGTGCATATATATTTATTTTAATTCAACCAATTCTCATTTTACTTGATAAATTACTTAATAAAAAGAATTTATGAAACAGCCAGATGGAGGTAGTATTTTTCATATTACCACTAAATTATCATTTCATTTTTTATTTTTTATCTTTCTTGATTTTTGTGCAAAATTAGAAAAAAAGTGAAAATAACACATAATTTTTTTCAGATTTCTTAATTTATGTACTATTTGGAAAAGGTGCAGACAATCGAGATGTAGGAAGTAATATTTATTTTATATAACTATACGCACCTTTCAAATTATTAGTTAATAATTATATTTCTTAGGCCTAAAAAGAAATGATTTATTGGTTTTGAGATATTTAATTATATATGTGATGGTTATATTTAATAAATTAAATATCATTAAATATCATTCAATTAATTAATAATACTTTTTACTGAATGCATATTTCTACTTATCATTATATTAGTATTATTTATTATGATTACTGTAAAAAATAATAATAAGAACAAATTGCCTAAATTATATATTCCAATTTTTCTTTTTTTGCAAGCAATTAACTAGTGCTGCAGTACCAATGAAAATTATGACATTTGCTTTTCAGAAACCAACAAGTACATATTTTATGGAAAAAAATTCCTTTCGGTGAGAAAATTAAAAAATAAAAAAGTACCTTCAGTTGTAAAAAAGAAAAAATTCTCTAAGAATCTATGTTGTTTCTCTTATCGTACATTTCAGCCTCCAACACTATTTAACATTCAAAAAAAATAACAATGTTGTGGCAAAATAAGTGGCTGAACTAACTCATGATAAGTTGCAAAATTAAAATATTAACAGAAACTGAGTTTAAGTTGAGGTAACTCATATGATTCAGTCAAGTTAAGGGCCTCTTGGGTGATTAGGCCTTTTTTTTTTTTCTATAAATGAAGTTTCTACTTGATAACTGCCTTAAGCAAACTTAGGCCTAGCAAACCGACTTAGAGTTAGGACTTATTTTAAGAAGAAAACGTAACCTTTAGAATTGAAAGAAACAGATAATTAAACTTTTAGGACTAGAACTGGTTCACATTTAATTTACAATGAAAAGTTCGTCATTTTTAAAAGAGGTTTGGCCACAGCCTGTGTCAAAAAGGACACTCACTAATGCAGGTAACAAGAGGAAAAGAAACTTAACATAAATTGCAGGTTCTTTGTAAGAGAATCTGCAATCTGTAACAGAGTAGGCTTCACTCTCCGGCTTCCATGGGCAAAAGAAAGATGGAAACATTTTCAATGCTCGGAACGTGCTCCCCGCCGGAGCCAAAGATGGCATCAAATAGAATGTCACCGAGGTAGGCCAAGAACATACCTACGCCTACACCGATAACAAATCCGAGAACAGCAATCAAAGTAGTAGCACCCGCTACTGCAGCCCACGCTGTCCTCATCAAGGCGCTTCGTACCAAGTGCCCCACGGTTGAGCCAGTTATGCTACAGGCGATGTCCTTCATGTTGCGGGTAATTCGTTCAACCAGTGGCGTCGAGGGGTCCAAGTAGATGTCCCAAACTGTAACTGCTGCCACAAAAGTCAGGAGGGCGAACCCTTTAACCAACTGCCTCCTAGCGGCCCCGAATTCTTGATCTATTATTTGCCCACGGCCCGACGCTTTAATGATGTCTTCGTACACCAGGAATTTTTCGTTCTCGCTTAGATTTTTGAAAGGCCCTCGCAGCCCACGCCTTCTCTTGTACCTAACCAACCAATATCAACAGATTAAAAGTTTTGAATTAAGACTTCTCCTACCAGCAAATAATTCGAATATTCAGTTCCTCGTACAAGAATGTACGATTTAACATCGTTCACAGGGATTTCCGTTAACATCGTTAATTAAAAAAGAACCTTTTATTGGTAGTTTTGCTATATCACATTATAAATTGAACGTGTGTCAAGCAAAAGAAGTGAAAAATTATGCTTAAAAGCAGCTAAATTGTTTGTTAGAGGGGATTGAGTAATCAACCTTTTGACAAGATCCTCGAAGGAGATCCTTTCCTCCTGAATCCGTTGGGAGAACATTCTGGAAACTACGCTGCGATGCTTGGAGTTGAAGTTGTTGATGGCATCCTTGAATTTCTCGGTGTCACTGGTCAGGTGGTGGATTTTAGCTCTGTCCCGGGGGCCAAGCAGGTGCGCCACCCTCTCGTCCTTGAACGCGACGACCCTTCCGAGGAACTCCTTTCGCGCGGTGTAGTTATTGATGGCGTGAAGGCCGAAATTGACGAGGGCCTTGAGAAGCTCCCACAAGAGGTGCCAGAGGTGATACATCGCCTCATCGCCTCGATGCTCATCCACGCGGTGCGCATGGCGGAAATCGAGAAGAGTCTCGATTGTCTCGTGGTTGTGGTTGCAGGCCCGCAAATTCTTGCGGAGCTCCGGCTCGCAGTCGTACGGGATGTTTAGAATCTGTTGTTTTTCTTGTTTGCAGATTTTCTCCGACAGTCTCCGTAGCTGTTTCTCGCTCTGCTCCACAATCCCTCCCACCATCTTTCTCTCTCTCTGTTTTTTTTTTTAATATTGGGTGAATGCGATCAAGAAGAGCTTTAATATGAAGATCTTTATAGGTGCGAGTTAATATATGTGAACCGTTTAAGTGATTACATGGAGATTAAGTGGAGACGCAAGATGAGTATTTTTTTACCCCGTTTGTAACAATTTTTACAATTAGTGTTAGAGTTTTGAATAATTTATTAATAGTAAAAATCAAATTAATAAAATTAAAAGCTACTTTTAGGTAGTTTTTTATTTTAAAATTCTAATGCTAATAGCTAACACCTTTTGAAATTTGCCATGCAAAAGTCAATGAAAGTTAATGAATCCATTAGCCTACGATTGTTTTTTTGAAAATATTAAAAAACACACCACAATTATGGGCTTAGATCCTATTGCCCACTATAGTTTTAAGTGGCTTTAATTGCATAATTAAAGTTTTAGTTTGGTGTCAAATTGACAACTAAAGTTTTGAATTGGGATAAATATAGCCACCAATATAATTGATGGCGAGAATATTCTCACAAATGATAGAATATTCTGTTTAAATATTGTTATGTGGCAAATAATGGATGAAATGACATGCCATGTGTGCAAAACAAAAAAACTCCATAGTTAAGGACCTATAGCAACCCATCATAGTCTAGGACCTGGGTAAGATCGCCCACCATGCCCACCACGTCCACCACTTAGCCTCCTTCCACTGCTTCTAGCCTCAATCCACAACTATCCACATCACATCCCACCACTGGCAATGCCAAAAAAGAAAGCAAAAGAAAGAAAGAAAAAGAAGAACAAAATGAGCCATTCAACGTATACCGGATCCATAACTATCCTCATCACCTCTCACCACCTTTGTCTCCCATGCCCCTCTCCTATCCCATTACCAATTCAGCCAACCCTCACTGGCTCGGTCAACCCAAGCCTCATTGTCATTTTCCAACATCACCCTAGCTACTGTTATTCAAGCCTCACCCTATGTCGTTGTCACTAATGTTGCTAACCACGAGTGTCATCAAACCAAAGGAGAAGTCATTCGCAAAATCCACCATCTGCTACACCTCTAATGTTGTTTATTTGATGGGAGATTGTTGCTGCAATCCCTTCCATGACCCAGGCCCCCAATCACTCTAAAATTGTTGACCCGCCGCTGTTAGAGTTAAAAGTTGGAGAGAAAGTGACCAATTCAGTGCCACATGACCAATTTCAAGGGCACATCATTGATCAATCACACTCCCATTTACATCTCAGTCTATCAACGTCTCAATCTATTAACAGCCCATAGTCAATTTGGCTCTAAATGTTGACTTTTGTAATTAAATTAAAACTACCAAAAACTATAGCGAGTAAGTGGACTCGGACCCATAACTACGGTGGTTTTTTTATGCTCCCCTTTTCCACCCATTTCAAAGCTTTTTGGCAGTAACTTGTTTGTAAAGTTGGATCGCTAAAAATAGACTAACTCAACCTATATCGATTCAACAGAGTTTAAGCATCGTTGCGTACTTTGTGCCACAGAAGCAGCTGAACTTTATCGAATCAGAGCTATGGCACATTAATAATTTGTCCTACCTTGTATTCCATGTCCAACATGTTGAATTTAGAAAGAAATTCCGAGCACTCGT
Organism: Aquilaria sinensis; assembly: GCA_005392925.1. Lineage (NCBI taxonomy): Eukaryota > Viridiplantae > Streptophyta > Magnoliopsida > Malvales > Thymelaeaceae > Aquilaria > Aquilaria sinensis. Next base: position 277,844 of record SMDT01001796.1, read on the forward strand.
ATTGTCATTTTCTACCACCGGAGAAAAAGTATTGTTATCACCAACCCAGATAATTTCGAATCTTAAATGATTATTTAATAAAGCTCTTGTCAGTTGACATAACGATTAAATCAGCATCTTATTAATTAAACATCTAGTTGTTTGTTTATGCATGTGGAATGATATTTTAGTGATGAGTGGTTTACAAAGTTTTCTTGCTGATGCTGCCTTGATCAAAGAATTTCAAGTATATTTTAAAGGGAACAAGGTCGTTTTTGGTCCTAAACCATATACTCACTTTTCCATTTCAGTGCTAAAACTTTTTACCTTTTTGAATAACTTCTAAACCTTTACAACAGTATAAATAGTTAATTAGTACTAGAATTTCTTATTTTTCCGAATGAGTCCTAAAGCTTTGCAACTGAAAAAACAGTTAGTCCTAAAACCAAACACTTTTCTGAAACTAATTTTTTTAAGTTACCACAATTTAAATTGTTTGATAGCTATCTTTAAACAAATACAAATAATGTAATAATTTTTTAACAGTTAATGGATCATTTAAATTATCAGTTTTTTTTTTCTCTTACTCTCATTCATGTTCAGTAACTGTCATTCAATAGGTATAACATTAACTATTAATACTTTAACACTGTTTTAGGACTGATTTAGAAAAGTTAGTTTTAGGACTCAACCCAAAAAATAGGAGAAATTCTAGGATTTAAAGTGGCCTTTCCCAATTTTTTAAATAATCTTAATTATGTGTCTGATTTATCCTTAAGTGGCTAATAGATTGACAACTAGTAGAAGCATCCGTGCATTGTTGCGGCTAGGGGCGGAGCCAGGATTTTAAGTTAGAAGGGGCTGGACTTCGTTTAACAATACTAAAAAATTAAGGGGGGCCATAGTAAAAATAATAGGGTATTTTAGCTTTATTTTTACATATATACATAGATAATATATATAATTTATAAAAAAATTTGGGGGGCGGGCACCCCCCAGCCCCCCTATTGTCTCTGCCACTGGTTACGGCACATTTCATAGAAAAAAACTACAATAGATATTGAAGGGTTTGATTTTACAGTACAAAAGTTTTAGAGTACAAAAGGTAGTTGCTTTACATGCACATGTAGCTATCTTAACAAAAATGTGATGACATCTATCTACAAAACAGGTTGCAGTGATTGTTGCAAACCATCTAGTTCAACAACAAGAGTATTCAAGTACAAAAGATAGCCGCATTACATGTACATGCAGTTGTCTTAACAAAAGTGTGATGAGATCTATCTACAGAGTAGGCTACATGGAAAAGTGAGTGTTTTCCTTTCAACTATAGCACAAAATGAAGATAGTTGATCCCTTGTTTTTGTTTGCTAGATGGTTGCAGCTTGGCCTATACATACCATATAAAAAACTGACATATATTAGGTTCATAAGCAATTCCTAATGTAGCATGGACATCCAAAAAAAGAGTTATTAAAACAAAAAGATAGATCAACATGGAACATAGATTGATGGATAAGCATTGGAAAAATAAATGAGTTACAAGAAGTGAATTCATAAATTGAACAAAATAGGTACATGAAAGTATATTTTCCATATGAGCATTCTTATAAATATAAATCATCCCAGTTACGAAAAATGCACAATGAACAACATTTAGATTTTTATATAATTATAGAAAATCAGTAGAATAATAGAATAAAAATTTAGATATGGCTCTAGCGTGGTGAAACAAGGCCCCAATACCTTAAATTTACAACCATTGATCAGCTTTTAGGAAACTATAATCTCACTTATATTACAATTTGCTAGCTACTACTCATAAAGTAATTTAAATTATTATATACAATTAGTTTCTTACTGTACAAAAAATATGCATGCATTGTCCCAACCATGCAATAAGAAATAAATAAAGGTATAAAGAAAACTATGACACGCCAATTCATAAAACATAAGTTAAAACAAGTCAAGACGTGAAAACTGTAGTTACTTTACCCTAAAGACTTAAAGTAATAACTGTGTGCATACATCTTAACCTTGTATGCACCTAAATCTAGTTTTACTGTTATATACACTAAATGGAAACTAGTAGAAGCAAAATTTAGTATAAAAAATGTCATACATACAATAGTGACAACAATATCTATAAAGATTCACCCTTAGTTTTCCACTCGAGCAACCCAGCTTTAAGTGGTAAACATCATTTTCCTTGTGTATTCTTTAGCTTTGAAAGTTGAAAAGGCAACTCTTTAGTTAGTACTAACTTATATTATAAGTATTTATTAACCATTGCTGAAGAACATTTAGTATGAAAAATGTCATATATACAATAGTGACAACAATATCTATGAAGATTCACCCTTAGTTTTCCACTCGAGCAACCCAGCTTCAAGTGGTAAGCATCACTTTCCTTGTGTAAACTCTAGCTTTGAAAGTTGAAAAGGCAACTCTTTGATTAGTACTAACTTATATTATAAGTATTCATTAACCATTGCTGAAGAACAATCGTCAATGCGTTGCCTATATGACATAATTTGGAAAATTGAGGTTTAGTTGTCTTTTTTGCCATTTAGTATATGGGTTTGGTGCAAAATCTGTTTCCCATTTATTAATGATTTTGTCCTTATGTGCTCAACATTTGTTACTATTTGAACATCCTGAGAACCTGTTCTAATAATATGTTTGTTTTTGTGTGGTTTTCATCAAGCGTGCATGTCACATTGGGGTTGTCATTTTGTTATAATGGGTTGGTTCTTTTGGTGGAATTGAAACAAGGTCGAAGTGCATTAATGCAAATGTTAAATCTAAGGCAGATTGGTTAAAAATATTAATGTATAGACCTCAAATTAGGCGCTTTCGATCCCTTCTTTCTGTAGGACTCTTGCACCCTCTTCTTTCCTTTAGTGGTCTCCTTCTCCTGTTAGCCATCTAATGATTAATGTTAATCCAACAATGTGTTTTTCCTTACAACAAAGCTCTATTGGTGTGCTTCACAATTCATTCGCCTATCTTATCCATATATTCTCAGTTTCTTTTCGAAAGGGAAATGATCAACAGATGCTTGTGGAAGCCTTAGCTATCTCATATGGCTTATTAGAAGCAATAACACGGGGAGTCCAATGTGTTTTAATTGAATTTGATGTTGCCATCCTAGTTAAGGAGTTGCAATGTCAAGGTGGACCCTCGTTTCGCCTCTTTGGTGTCTTGTTGGATGACATCATAATTTAGTTTCATTTTTTCAATCTTGTTCTTTTGCTTATGTTTCATACACTTTCAATGTTGTTGTACATTATGTTGTCTATGTCACCATGTAGGGCTTTTCGTTATCAGCTATCTTTGCTGGCCTTTTTCAATTCTTGATGATACCCTTTCTAATTAATTATTGAATGAATTTTATTTTAAAAAACACTACATAATTATTACATACTTATGAAATAGAGGGTAGGTCAAACCTACATTCTACCCCTTTTGTATTTATATATCTTATCTTATATTATAAAAAGTATGAAAGTACACAAATGTTGAATGACTTTTTTGCCCTTTTATTATAAGATGTTTTGCTCTTTTAATGAAACCCAAATTTGTCATTATCTATTTAAGTTGAGTTGTATTAACATTAGAACACTAAAATAAACCCTTAAGTAGCAACTAAATTTATTTTTTGTTACAAACTTGCCCACCCTTAATTCAATATTACAAAATTACGTATTATATATAATTATTTTTTTTTGTTACTCTTACAAAAAAATTTTAAATTGTCAGTAAAATTTTTTTACTACAGACATGTCACCCCTGGATCTATATTATTATCAAATAATACCTCAAGTAAATATTTTATAGAACTTAAAATTTCAACTTATCATTCCAAAAACTTTCATAGCCAAGTCTTTTATTTGAAAAAGACTTAAATGTAAAACTATGCAAAAGTTTGTATGGCTAAATATTTTACAAAAATTAAAATCTCAACATAGCATTTTAAAAACCTTCATAAAAAAATTTTTTTTTTGAATAAAAAATTAAATATATGGTAAAACTCAAGCTTACTGTAAAAGGCACCTTTGAATATAATTTTTTTTAATTAAGTTCTTTTTGTTCTGCAACTTGAATGAGTATTAAAAAAGCTTATTTTGTGGTAAGACTCATGCTAAAGTTTCACATGAAAATCTATAGGTGTTGAATATTAAAAAATAATTTTAGGTATAAAAAGTATATGTTAAAAAACTATATAAGTGAACACTTTATAATAGTTCACATATAATTTTTCCTTTATCCTAAAATTATATTTTTTTTATTCTTTTAATGATAAAAAAAGTTTATATTGTCTATTTAATTAGAGTTGTGTTATTATTAAGGCTCTAAAAAGAGGGAAAGAAAAGAACCTACTTGAAGAGATCTAAATATATAGTTGCCAATTTAATTAGATATTTAGAAGTATTAAAATACCAAAAATATAATAAAAGAAGGGAAAAATGCAAAGTGGATGCGTTTAGCCTTTGGTTTTTTGAAATTTTAATATTTTGACTCTTAAACTTACTTTGACCACTAAACTTAGTAAATTTTAACAAATATGACTTAATTTTATTCAATTATAAAAATATATTTGAATATAAAATTTTTTTTAGGCTTTGATTTTTTGAAAAATTATTACTTATCCATAAATTTAGTTGAATTTGACAAATATGCCCTAAATTTTTTATAAATGTTTTTGAATGTTATTTTGAGTCAATTTATTTTATCTTTCCTTCGCTTGCTGCTCAAACTACTATCTTTATCTCAAGTTCTTTCAACTATTTCAATTTTTTCACTTAAATATTTTATATTAATATTTGCTAAAATTTTTTAAAGAAAATTTCTTTGAAAATTAAAATTTTATAGTTTCTAAATGTAATTTTTTAAATTTTTATAGAAAATATTAAATTAAATAAATTTAAGTCAAAAACCAGAAATGTTGTAAAGAACTTGTGACAGAGAGAGTATAATAAAAATAATACTTGAAATTTACAACCTTTCATCAACAATTATTTATACATTAAACAAATAATAACAATATGTTAAAGTTTTAATTTCATTTACAAAGAGAAAAATGAAATTCTTAATAAGATTCTTTTTACATTATGAGACGTTATAGGAATTTAAACTCTTGGCTTTATCTATACCAATTGGGGCCCCATATTGTCAAGTGGAATTAGAGTTATGCGGTTGATTTGGCCTATTTATTAAAGAGTTACAGAAATTGATGAATGCTCTAACATGAAGATTTGAGGTTTAAATCATACATTTGGAGAAAAAAATATATAATTGTTTGAAGTTGATTATCCAAAATAATTTTTTTTTATTTTTATGGGATTTTTCATCTAAAACTCACATCACTTGAAAACTAATTATATATATCTATAATAATTTATTAAATTAAATTTTTATAATATTTTTTGTAAATTTTTTAGTTCTTCAACCTAAAAAAATAATTAAAAATAATATCAATTTCAGGAAAAAAAAAAAAGGCCACAAAAACATATTTGAATTAATTTGACTTAATGCTAAATAAATTATATCGTTTTCTCAATGGTTAGGCTCAAGCTTTTTTGGGCTGATGTTCTATACTCTGTTTCTCTTTTACAAGTTAGTTTTATATACCAAGAACCATTTGCATGCACTAAGAGTATAGTTAAGTCTTTTCTTGCTTAATTATAAACATTTTTCACCCTAACACTATTATCTACCTAGAAAAAAATAAATAAATTCTTATGACATATATTGAAGGAGTATAAAGTTTTTATTGTGTCAAACTACTAATTTTCCCACAAAGAGAGTAAAAAATCAAGGTTTTTATTTTACAAGCACATTAATTGTTCAGTAGTTATAATGATTTTAATTTTATTTTAAAGATTATACTTTCATACAACATAGTGTTCTTTTATCAATATTAGAAAAATTATGAAAGTGACAAAATTTTTATCGACTTTTATATTCTTAACGTATAGGTATTTTATTTTTTTTAATGAGACCCAAATTAATTTGGTTTTATATATTTATTAGATGTATAATTAGCACTAAGAATCAAAAAGGGGAAGAGAGAAAAGATAGAAGTCTTATATGTGTAGTTTTAGAAAAAAAAAACAAAAAAGAGGAATCTGTATGTCTTTTTCCCAGTGTTAATACAATTACTTAAAGTTATATATTAAGTATAAATTTTGATGGCAAAAAAAATCTTAAATAGCCATAATAAGTTAAACTTTTGTAACAAATATGTCCTTAATTAAATTATATATATTTTTTGGGCATTACCTTAAACATAAAATTTTATCAATTTGTTTATCCTTAAACTTGAATGAAGTATTTTAACTAGAACTTAAAAGTTTCAAAAACCTCTTAATTATGTCTATTTGAGTAAAAATTTTAAATATGATAAAACCTCATAAAAGTATGAATATATCAAATGTTGGACCTTTTTATTCCTAAATTTTATTTTACTTCTCTCTTTTAGTGATAGATTTTTTTCATTTCATTGTAAACATTATACTTTCATACAACATAATTCTATTATCAGTATTAGAAAACGTACAAGAGTGACAAAATTTTTATCAATTTTTATACCCTTAACTTATGTTGTGTTTTAGTTTTTTAATGAGACCCAAATTAATTTTGTGTTGTATTTTTATTTGAGGTATAATTAGCACTATGAATCTAAATGAGAAAGAAAAAAATAGAAGTCTCATGTGTACTTTCTAAAAAACAGAAAACGAAAAGTAATTTGTATGCCCTTTTTTAGCTTTAGTACATTTGCTTAAAGTGATGTATTAAGTATAACTTTTAATGGTGACAAAAATCTTAAATAGCCATAATAAGTTAAAATTTTGTAACAAATATGTCCTTAATTAAATTATATATTTTTGGTACATGACCTTAAACATAAATTATAAATTTTTTGTATTCTTAAACTTCAATGAAATATTTTAGTTGAAATTTAAATGTTTTAAAAACCTCATAATTATATCAATTTGAATCAATGATAGAAAGCATGAATATGTAAACAATGATGGACGACCTTTTTATCCTTAAGTTTTATTTTATATCTCATTTTAATGATACTCAAATTTGTCATTTCCTATTTATTAGATTTAAAAAAACTAAAATTATGGAATGGAAGAAAAAAATAGAACAAAGTGAGGACAAGACCCATATCCTATATGGGTGAATTGTGGAAAGCTTTATGTGGATATATAGGCTCCAATTCCAAAACATAAGCACCTAGAGCTTATCATTTTCTAAAGGATAACTCATATGGTGTGGGCAGGTGTTCCGTTGATTGATTCTAGACTTGAATTGTTACAGATAGTATCAAAGCTAACTTGAGACCATAATGATGTGGCATAGTGGGTGTACACATGCATCATCTATTGGGATTAATCCTAGATTTGAGAGGCTACTTGGTCAGGGTCTAAGTAATCCGATTAGAGAGGTTACCTGATCCGAGGAACTAAGTAATTTGACTGACCCCATTACTTGGTCCAATGATATAATACCCCCATATCCCATATGAATGAATTGTGGAATGCCTTATGTGAATATATAAGCTCAAATTTCAGAACATAAGCATCTAACGCTTATCCTTTTTCACATGATAACCCATGTGGTGTGGGCAGGTATTTCGTTCACCAATTCTGGACTTGGGCCATTACAGATGGTATTAGAACTGACCTGGGACCACAGTGGTGTGACATAGTGGATGTGCACATGCATCGTCTACCAGGACTGATCCTGGATTCGAGATGCTACTTAACCAAAGACTAAGTAGTCCGATTAGAGAGGTTACTTGATTCAAGGAACCAAGTAATCCAATTGATCCCAATGAGGATGTTGGGTAGGGGGAGTTTGTAACACCCCTATATCTTATATGAGTAAATTGTAGGAAGCCTTATGTGAATATATATGCTCTAATTTCATAACATAAGCACCTAGCGCTTATCCTTTTCCAAATGATAGGCCAGGTGGTATAGGTAGGTGTTTCATTGATTAGTTTTAGACTTGAGTCGTTACAAGAGAACCAAGTAATTTGACTGACCCTAACGAGGACGTTGGGTACATAAGGGGGGAGTTTTTAACACCTTCATATCTTACATGAGTGAATTGTGCGAAGTTTTATATGAATATATAGGCTCCAATTCTAGAACATAAGTGCCTGAAGTTTATTTTTTTTTCCAAATGATAGCTCATGTAGTGTGAGCGGGTGCTCCATCAATCGATTCTAGACTTTGGTCATTACATCTTCGGCTTCATATTAAGAAAAAAAAATTAGAATTTGAAAAGAAAAAATAGAAAATGAATTGTTGATTGTTTTCTATGTTTACTATAAGTTTTTTATGGCAAAAAACTAAAAAATGCAACTAAATTTAAAATTTTGTAGCAGACACGTGTTTGATTTATATGACCTTAAACATGCCTAAGAACATCAATATATTTTAATTTAAGTCAACTTAATCTAAAATTAATTATTTTTATTTTTACATTTTCTTCATCCAAAACTAATTTCATTGACAAGATAATATTATGTAGGTATAATATCCCATTAAAATTAAAATTTTTATGACGCTATTAAATTTTTATAAGTTTTACTTTTTTAATGTCTTAAAAAATAAAAATTTATAACAATTTTATAGTATTATAAAAATTTTGCAATCAATGGATTATTACACTTAAAAATATTGGATTTCAAAATGGAATTGAGTCTAGGCAAAAAAGATGTAAAAAAATATGCTATTTTGAATTAAGTTGACTTAAGTTAAAACGAATTGGCTCATAGTATTTATCAATTTACTTCTTTTTTAAACTTGGAATGTATTCATCAGAACTTAAAAGTACAAATTAATATCCATATTTATCTTTATGTAATAAAAAGTGCAAAGGTATATAAAATGACTAAACCTCAAATTATAAGTTATTAATTTTCCTTTTAGGTACTAAGATTCTATTATACTTTAATGAGTTTATTTTCCTATGATTGATTAATTATATTATAAGAACAATAGGTATGACTATGCTTTCAAACTTCAATGATGTGATTATAATTTCTAAATCAATTGGTAAGTATTAATTATAAAAAAAAATATAAAAGGCTATATAAGAATTTGCCTCAATCTTTGGAATAATCAAATTGAATCAGCCATAAAATATAGGGTAAGTGTAGATTTTGAAACCTTGGAGATGAGCATATTTTTATCAAAAATCAAAAGTAGAGTAATTAAGCTTTTTGAGTAATGTATAGTTACTTACAGTTACATGCCTTTGAAAAGACTCAGTGTTTACTTATTAAGTTTTATACTTTGGCATCATGGTCCATATTTGTGTCACACTTCTTAAAAAAATATTATTTTTACTTGAATTTTTTATTAAATGTCTCTCCTGTATTATGTTCTTTTCAATTTTGAATATAATAGCAAAAAAAAATTATTAAAAGTTTCGCTTATGTCTTTTTAGAAATTTAAAGTTATTATAACATTTTAATAGTAATGTATGTAATTGTTTGGGGCAGGTAATATATATGGAATCTCCATTTTAATAATTAGCTTTTTGAATCTAAAGCTTTGAACTTAAGATAAAATTTACTAACCTAATTTTAAAAACAAATTTATAAATGCATAATACTATTAAGATATTAAATTAAGATCTTTTCTTAATAGATTCTATACCATTTTTAAATTTTACAATGATAAGAGGAATTTTAACATCTTTGATTAGATTTTAAAAATAACAAGAATATAATTTTATAAGTACTCTACCATCACAAATAAAAAAAAACTTCTATTAATTTTTTTATAACAAATATTACATATAGCATATTCTATATTATTTTTTTATTATTATTGTTGTTGTTGTTGTTTATATTAAATAGAAATATAATACAATGAGCTATCTATTATAATGAATGACGCAAATGAGGATAGTTATAATGAAATATTATAATAAAAATCCTACTACATAAGAGATAGAAAAATTAATAAGAAATTATATCTAAACAAAAAAAAAGTGAAATCATTATTGCAATTATTTATTTTTTTAGAAAATAATTAGAACTATAGTTATTTGAGTGAAAAATAACTTAGTATGTAATTCACGTTCAATGCACGTATGCAACTACTAGTGTACACACACACACACACATTTGAATACTATCTTTCATAACATAAAATAAGTATGAACATATCAAATCCCTTTTTTTCTAAAAAATTGGAGATATATATAAATCAAATAATGGATATGTGCAAAATCAATGTACAAGGAAAGTGAGAGATATATATAATAATGTGTAACATATATACAAATGATATGACGTATACGTCACAGGTTCAACATTCTACAAAAAAACAGGTGTGAATGTGTCAAATCCTACTTTTAGCTAAAATTTAAGATTTGTGTAAATGAATTGTAGATATGTATGAAATTCTATATATAAAGCAAATGATTGATACATACAAAACATGTGCCACCTGTATAAATAAGATAAGAGATATGTTATATATATGACAATTGTATGTGCGAGACTTATATTTTTGTAAATGAAATGAAAATTAAGATAAAAATTCAATTAATGGTAAGACAATAGTGATATTCGCAAATCAGCTGCTACGTACATTTGAACTTGATATACATGTAAGGCTAGATATATGTGCAAAACGAAACAACTAATATGTACATTTGTTATGAGAGATTTGAATTAAACAACTGTCTCACAGTCTTCAGTCACCACCTTACTTTGATTCGACCATGGACGGCAAGATGATGGCGGTGACATCTTGAGCCCGAGAAAGCGATGATCTTCCGGTGTGGCGGAAGGCAGGTGGCAGCGTCACATGAAGCAAGGAAGCGGTAGGGACGGCAGCAATCGTCCTCCTCTATTTTTCCGCCGGTGGCACTCATGGGCGGTGTGATGGAGGGCTGGCTAGGCGACAATGGATGGCGGAGATGCTTGCGTCGAGGAAAGATCGAAGAATCGGACGAAGCTGTGGTGACGATGGCGAGTGGAGGACGGGGCTGAGGGAAGGACAGAGAGAAAGGACATGGAGGGATTTCATTTTTTTAACAGGGGCAAATTTATCTTCTTACCCATAGAGTGCACAGCAAGTCAGGCACAAATAGGACAACCCCTGAAATCTTATCTATAAAATAAACTTTTGAATAGGCAAATTTGTTCGCAATTTATTTAGCCTACATTACCGTCAGACCAACGAGAGGATACAATATATTAATGTAGATATTTGTCAGCCGATGCGCTGGGTTGATAGTTCCACTCTAGAAGTTTGAAGATGGCCGTTCACTCAGCAGTGCTGTCCCTACCGATGGCCAGCTCCGCCCACAAATTGCCGGACTTGGATGTCAGAATATGGTTGCCAGATGGTAGCTGCTCGGAGGCCATATATCGAGCGTTTATAGATTCAGCGACCGCTAACCAAAATTTGATGTCAGGAAAAAAGGTCACTGCTCAATTGACCCTAAACCCTGTGTTTGGCATGTGCATATGTATATGCAGATGTGAAACAAATAAATCAAATGGGACCAAAATCAATCAATGATGGAAAATGTTAAGGCACTGGTGTGACTGCAGCACCGTAGAGAATACTCCGTTTTCATTTTTTTTTATTTTTTTTACTTTTCCAATGTAAATATTTCCCGAGGTGGAGGCTGAAAGGTGAAATTCTAATTTGAGAGCCAACTCATTAAATCATTTAACAAGTAAATAAAACTAATCATTTCAGAAGTATTGCTTAATATGCATATTCATCCTCAAACATTAAATAGTTGCACCATTATTATGGAACTAATGATAACATTTCAATGTTCATCCTTCATGACTAAACTGAACATTTAAAATAAATTGAAGGTCCAAGAAAGTATTTTTTCATAAATATAAAAAATAAGATTGACAGAAATTATTTGATTTCTTCCCAAAGTAAAGATTGTCTTTCATTCACTAAGAGAAAAAGTTTGCAAATTAAACTATTTATTCACTAAGAGATTAAGTGAAAACGCAAGATGAGTATTTTTTTGCCCTCTTTGAAATAACTTTTATAATTAATGTTACAATTTTGAATGATTTACTAATAGTGAAAATCAAATCATTGAAGTTAAAAGCTACTCTTAAATAGTTTTTTTAAAATTTTAACGCTAATAGCTAACACTTTTGTAATTTGCCCTGCAAAAGTCAACAAAAGTTAATGAATCCATTAGTTTAAGTTTTTTCTTTTTAAAAATATTAAAAAACACACCACAATTATGGGTTTGGATTATATTGCCCACTATAGTTTTGAGTGGCTCCAATTGCAACGTTAAAGTTTTACTTTGATGCCAAATTGACTACTAAAGTTTTGAATTGGGACAAATATAGCCACCAATATAAGTGACGGTGAGAATATTCTGACAAATGATAGAATATTTTGTTTAAATGTGATTATGTGGCAAACAATGGACGAAATGACATGCCATGTATGCAAAACGCAAAAACTTCATAGTTAAGGATCTAAAGTAAATAACTCATCATAGTCAGGGACCTGGACCAGATTGTCAACCATGCCCACCATGTCCACCACCTAGCCTCCCTCCACCGCTTCTAAGCTCGATCCACAATTTTCCACATCACCTCCCATCGTTGGCAATGCAATACAAAAAAAAAAAAAGAAAGAAAGAAAAAGAAGAACAAAACGAGCTGTTCAACGTAGACCGAATCCACAACCGTCCTCGTCACCTCTCACCACCTTCGCCTCTCATGTCCCTCTTCAATCCCGTTCCCGATTCAGCCAACCCAAGCCTCGTCGTCATTGTCCAACATCATCCTAGCTAGCATTGTTCAAGCCTCGCCCTGTGTTGTCATCACCAAAGTCGCTAGCCACCAGTGTCGTCAAACCAAAGGAGGAGTTATTCGCAAAATCCACTATCTGCTATCACCTCTAACATTGTCTATTCATTGGGAGATCGCTACCACCATCCCTTTCATGACCCATGCCCCAAATCACTCTAAAATTGCAAACCCTCTGCCATCAGAGTTGAAATTTGGAGAGAAGGCGACCTGCTCAGTGCCACATCACCAATTCAAGGGCACGTCACTGACCCTCTCATTTACATCTCAGCCTATTAACGGCTCAGTGATCAATGTGGCCCTAAATGGTGACCTAGTAATGAAATTGAAACGACCCAAAATTATACTGAGCAAATGGATTTTGACCCATAACTATGGTGGTTTTTTAATGCTTCCCCCCCTGCCCCCTCTGTTTTTTTTCCAATCATTTCAAAGCTTTTTGGCTGTAACTTGTTTGCAAAGTTGGAGTGCTAAAATAGACTAACTCAACCTATATCGATTCAACAAAGTTTGAGCATCGTTCCATACTTTGTGCCGCAGAAGTAGCTGAACTTTATCGAATCAGGCCCATGGCACATTAATAATTTGTTCCTATCTTGTATTCCATATCCAACATGTTGACTTTAGAAAGAAATTCCGAGCACCTGTATTGTCATTTTCTACCACCGTAGTAACAAATTCTGGGTGTTACTAAATTCTGGGTGTTATTACCAACCCAGATAATTTGGAATCTTACATGATTATTTAATAAAGCGCTTGTCAGTTGGCATAACGTTGAATCAGCATCTTATTAATTAAACATCTAGTTGTTTCTTTATGCAAGTGGAATGATATTTTAGTGATGAGTGTTCGACTACTCCATATGAATCCAAGGATATAGGTTGAACAAACTCCACACTGTGGGCCTAAATTCTTATAATATGGCGTGATGGTCGGTTGTTAACAATTAAAAAAGCCTCTACAAATTTGTGTTGTTCACACATTAGAGCATGGGGCTAAAGCCACTAATCTTCATCAAGCGGCAAAGGCAAACAGGAATGGGCACGAACGTGTACGGAAGCAGAATCACGAAGATGACCGTGAAAGAATTAATGGGATACGAAGAAGAGCGACGAATAGCCCGTTTCGAGCTAGCCGATGCAGCTATGGAGATGATTAATAGGGAGCAAAAGCTGGATAGAGCTCGTAACTACTTGAGCCATTTGGAAAACAATTACGGCAGCTTCAACGCTGCCTGCACCAAGTGTCTTATCTACAACGCCACGGGTGATACGATGACGTTCGTCAGGTACTACGACTGGTGCGGGCACATCGGGGAGTCGGCGTATCCGACGGTGATAGGCAATGGCCAGTGGGGCGTCTTTTTCCACCACAAACCGTCTGCGCTGCCGTCAAGCGATGAGGGTGCCGTTGTCTACCGCTGTAAGGACCTGCACCCTAGGCCGGATGTGGACTGCTTGATGAGCTGGTGCACAGGGTGGGGTTGGAACACAAACCACTGCTATGCCCAGATGGAGCAGAAGGGCTTCTTCACCAACGCCCGTGACAGCTACTGGGATGGGACAGAACGCCGTATGTTTCAAGTTACGAACCGCCAACACGTCGACAGATCTGAATCTCGTAAATTGAAGGCGGAACTGACCATCGGCGGGGACAGCATTGCCGAGTGGAAGGCCGTTGTAAAACTTCTCCAGTAGGAGTACCTACTCTAGCCTGTTGGACTTTTGCGCGTTTCTGATCTATATTAATGTATTATGTACTTGTTTGTCCATGTAACCAACCTAATATTCATGTACCGCTACCCTGTTGGAACAGTTTGTGTGATAGGGAAGAAACAGAGAATTACAAACAGAGGAATGAATACGAATTGCATTGGCTGATGCACCTTTATTAATCAACTAGAGCTCGTTTAAATAGGTAGAAAGTACAACAAACCAAGAAACAAATTTGCTTAAAACAAGGAAGTTTACTTCTACTAGTACTCTACTACTTTAACAGAAAAACGTTAAAACTAGATTCACGAAATCTTCTTCTTTCAGTTGCTTCAACGGTCTGATCCTTCTGTATCTTTCTTTTGAATCATTCTTCCAACACTCCCCCTTGATTCAAAAGGGGTAATCCCAAGCTGATGCCGAAGAGTTTCATGCCTAGCAGGAGTTAAGGCTTTAGTCAAGAGATCTGCTAGTTGGTCTTCAGATGAGCAAAACTTCACATTGATCTCACTATTTAAGACTAACTCTCGGATAAAATGAAATTTTATCTCCACATGCTTTGTCCTCCCATGCATTACTGGATTCTTGGTGATGGCTTTGGTAGACTGGTTGTCACAAAAAACTTCAGTAGCTTCTTCTTGATTCTGATCTAAGTTAGACAACATTCTTCTCAACCACACGGCTTGACATGCTGCATCCGTAACTGATATGTATTCAGCTTCGGCGGATGACAAGGCAACTACAGGCTGTTTCTTCGAGCTCCATGAAATTAAGTTTGATCCAACAAGGAAAATATTGCCAGTGGTACTCTTTCAATCGTCAGTTAATCCTACCCAGTTGCTATCTGAGTACCCTTTAAGTCTGAATTCTGAACTCCTGCTGTACCATATTCTGTGCCCTGTTGTTCCAGCCAAGTAACGTAGGATTCTTATTGCAGCTCCTAGATGATGCTTACTTGGCTTGTGCATAAACCTGGACACTAATCCAACCGAGAAACTGATATCTGGCTGAGTGTGAGTGAGATAAATCAGTTTTCCTACTAAGCTTCTGAATTTTTGTTGATTAGCTGGTTCTGTCCCATCTTCCAGCTGCAACTTGTCATTAGTGTTCATGGGAGAGGCTACCATTTTCCATTGATTCATATTGAACTGTTTCAATGTGTCCTCAGTATACTTCTGCTGACATATGAACACTCATGTATGTAACTGATGTATTTCCAGCCCAAGAAAGTAATGGAGTTCACTGAGATTAGTCATATCAAACTGACTCATCATTGCCTCTTTAAAATCTGAAACTAACTTCATAGAAGATCCAGTATAGAACATATCATCAACATATAAGCTTGCAACCATAAATGCTTCATTACCTTGCCTTTTAGTGTAGAGAGTAGGTTCATTTGGACTACGCTGAAATCCCATTTCTAATAAGAACATGTCTATCTTGCTGTACCAGGCCCTTGGAGCCTGTTTCAGGCCATATAATGCTTTATTTAGCCTATAGACTTTGTTTGGCCTTCTTAGATCGATGTAGCCTTCTAGCTGATCAACATATACTTCTTCTTAAAGTTCTCCATTCAAGAACTCAGACTTGATGTCTAGTTGGAATACTTTCCAGCTATGTTATGCAGCAATTGCTAAAATGACTCTGATTGTCTCAAATCTGCCTACTGGTGCAAATACTTCATTAAAGTCCACTCCCTGTTGTTGAGCATATCCTTTCGCTACTAATCTTGCTTTGTGCTTCAGGATACTTCCATCGATATGGTATTTGGTTTTGAAGATCCATTTAAGTCCAATGGACCTCTTTCCTTCTGGCAGGTCTACAAGTTCCCAAGTTTGATTCTATCTAATGGCTTAAATCTCATCATTCATAGCTTCTTGCCATTCTTTCTTCACTACAGCTTTCTGTGCAGTGACTGGATCCTCCATGAGAAATGCATAAGAGGCAGCTAAGTAGATATCACTCAATGATTTTAGTCTCACAAGTGGTGACTCTGTCTCTTCAAATTGCTCACTGTTTCGAGTTGGTGTTGAATGGTGTGAGCTTTTAGGACTCCTTGCTTCTGCTTCAGCATCTGGTTCTCTTTCTTGTTCAGTTTGTAGCTGAGGAATTGCTTTTCTTCAATCTTCACTGTCTTCCTAACTCAGACTTTCTTCAAAAATAACATTCCTACTAACAAAAACTCTTTCTTTGACAGGATCAAATAAACGATAAGCTTTAGTGTTGGAGCAGTATCCAATAAATATGTATTTCTGTGATTTATTCTCCAGTTTATGTCGATCATTTGTCACTAAAGCATAATAGACACACCCAAATACCTTTAGGTGACTTACACTCGGTTTGGTATTTGTCCAGGCCTCAAATGGAGTTTGATCCCATACTGCTTTTGTTGGAGACATATTTGAAATATATGTTGCAGTTGCAACTCCCTCAGCCCAAAATTTGTCTGCTAGTCTTTTTGCTTTCAACATGCAACGTGCCATTTCAACTAATGTTCGGTTTTTCCGTTCAGCTACTCCATTTTGCTCTGGAGTATATGGAGCTATGAGTTCATGTTTGATTCTATGTTTTTCACAGTAGTTCTGGAAATCTGCTAACAGGAACTCTCCTCCTCTGTCTGTCCTCAGAATTTTGAGAGTTTGGCTTGATTGCTTTTCGGCCATGGTTTTGAATTTGACAAACTTCTCAAAAGCTTTTAACTTGAACTTCAAAAAGAATACCCAACGCATTCGTGAGTAATCATCAATCAACAGCATAAAGTACTTACTTCCACACAGTGAATCAGCCTTCATTGGACCACATAAGTCTGCATGAACAAGCTTCTGTTTGTCCTTGGCATATTGTGATTTCCCAACTGTAAATGGTTTTTTCGCTTGTTTGCCAAGTGCACGGCTCTCGCAGACATATTCTAGTTGTTTAATTTGCGGTAAGCCAGTCACCATGCTTTTATTGTTGAGTAGTTGGAGTCCTCTCATGTTCAGATGGCCATATCGGTGGTGCCATGTCTCACTGTCATTCTCTTTGCCACTCATGAAACACATTTGTTTAGTATCCAAGAAATCAACAGGAAACATGAGGTTTAAAGTCATAAAAACTTGTAGCAGGATATCATTTGAACCTTGTCTCCTAACTACACATGACTCTTTGGTAAACTCAACAGAGTATCCATTTGCAACCAGTTGTCCTACACTTATCAGATTATGAGCCAAGGAAGGAACATAGTGAACATTTTTTAACAGTTTTTCTTTTCCATTTATGGTACCAATGACAACCGTACCTCGTCCTTCAACTTGTATCGATTTGTTATCGCCAAGTCTTACTTGCGTTTTCTGGCTTTCATCAAGAACTTTGAACTTGTCTTTTCTTCCAATCATGTGGTTTGAGCATACGCTGTCTAGGTACCAAACATCATTGCTAGTGTCTTGTGAGTTCACATAGGTCATAAACAGGAAATCATCTCCTTCATCACTTTTTGCGAATTGGGCTTCAATGGGTTTGGACCAACAGTCGTGTTGAAAATGCCCATATTTCTTGCAGTAGCTACATTGGATGTTACTCCATCTGCCTCAACCTCTTCCTCGGAAGTTGCTTCTTCCTCAACCTCTGTAGGAGTAATTTCCTTGCTTCCCGTTCACCTGAAATGCTCTATCCTCTTCTTTTGCTAGATTTCTGTTAATTTTATCTTCATGTGCTTGAAGAGAACCCATTAGCTCATCAATGGTCATTTTAGAGAGGTCTTTCGACTCCTCTATAGCAACTACAACATGATCAAATTTGGTATGTAAACTGCGTAATACCTTTAGGATCACTGTTTTGTCAGTGATTTGATCACCATACGTTCTCATCTGACTCATATTGGATGATACCCTTGTAAGGTACTCCTAAACTGTTTCATTAGCCTTCACTTGCAAATTCTCAAATTCACGTTTCAGAGACTGTAGCTTCACTACCATTACTCTAGATGAGCCTTTGAATTCTTTCTGCAGAATCTCCCAGGCCTGCTTTGCTGTTACTACTACTGAAATCCTTGAGAACAAGCTTTCATGCACGGCTTGTTGTATAAAGAAGAGAGCTTTTGCATCCCTCTTCTGATTCTCCTTCAACGCTCCTCCTTCACTGGTTTCTGCCGAATAACCAGTCTCCACAAGTTCCCAGAGATCTTGGGATTTGAATAAATTTTTCATCTTGATGTTCCAATAGTCATAGTTTTCTCCTTGGAAAATTGGAATCTATGGCTGGGAGATGTTGAGTGCTGCTGCGTTGTTTGCTGTCACGGTAGATAAATGGATTTTCACACAGGTTTCAAAGAGAACCAAGCTCTGATACTAGAATGTTGGAACAATTTGCGTGATAGGGAAGAAACATAGAATTACGAACAAAGGAATGAATATGAATTGCATTGGCTAATGCACCTTTATTAATCAACTAGAGCTCGTTTAAATAGGTAGAAAGTACAACAAGCCAAGAAACAAATTTGCTTAAAACAAGGGAGTTTACTTCTACTAGTACTTTGCTACTTTAACAGAAAAACTTTAACAGAAAAACATTAAAACTATATTCACGAAATCTTCTTCTTTTAGTTACTTCAACGGTCTGATCCTTCTGTATCTTTCTTTTGAATCATTCTTCCAACATACCCAACTACTAAAAATAAGTAATTAATTGTCATTTTTTGTAGAAAAAGTCTGTGGAGCAAATGTGTCATGTGTTTAATTAAGCCTAGCTACGAGCACCTTCAAACAAGCACCAAAATCTCCACCATCTTCCACATCAGCTTCGCCATATCACCAGTTTCTTCAAAAAAAAAAATAAAGAATTTGAATCTACAGTTTGTTCCTTTGTTTCCATTCTGTGCAACTTTAGTCAATATGAAGCTAACCACCATTCAGTGCTAGATGATGTTGCTGCAACAGCAGCAGTAGCGTATGCCTCCTGTAGGCAGATGGACTCTGTTAATTATGCCGTCATAGTAGAACTCTCTGATCCGGGGAGATTTTGCTACTTTGGGGTTGTGACCTTCAGCCATAAATGAAGGTGAGCAATCTCATCTAATTGTTGTGCATACACTAATCAATACAAAAAATTTCCGAAATTGCATACTCTTCTTTCTAAATGGTCATGGCTTTGTTGAGTTTATTGGTCATGCAACAAGAACAACTTCTGCCAGCAAAAGCATTTCTTAGCATAGCTGACCATTTGTGTCCATGCGTCAGAGTCCAAGTCGTTATAAAACTTCTGGATATCTCCAGTCTCCCTTCTTCACCTTCTGTGTGATCCCAATCGGAGCAACTTTTGCCCCTTTGTCCATGGCACTCTTGAAATTGTATCTCAAATCAAACCAGATCCAATCAAGACAAAAACAAGTCATTCAGAGTGGAAACAGTTAATCTATCATAAAAAAATAAATTGAACATTGCTTTATTGTCTTTTGTTTTCCAGCAGAAAATTAAGAAAAGTGCAAAGCATGATAGGTACGCAAGTGGGAAAACATTTCCTTCTTTTGCCTTTTTGTTTGCTCTTAGAAGCGAGAGAGAATATATAGCCGAAATCATAAATCCATCACTTTGGAGGAAATAAAACTTTTATACAAACTATAATTTAAACACCCAACAATCACAACACATGACATAAATGGTTTACACGTGAGTACTCCAAATTGACGGGGTCCAACAACCTTAAACTACAACTTTGGTTAATGCAATCATGCATGTGTATACGCGTGCAAACCGACAAAACTTGAAAGGATAGGATATCTTTTGTTTGTCGGGAACTATGAGATAGGTTTCTATTTTATTTTAAGGAGATGGACATAGCCACATTACTTTATTTTTACCCAATAGAATGCGGCATAGGAATACCGTATATCAGCACATTATTTATGTGAGCAATACACGATGTTTGAGATGGCCTCGTAGCCTGGATTTTTAATCGGGTAAATGTAGCGCTATGTGGTCACTATAATTTTTTATTCTATCTGGGATTTCACTTCAATAAATAATTTATGTTTGTCATTTTTCATTGGTAAAAATCTCAAACACTACAAAACAAATGCACAATCGCAACTGAAGGTCAATCACTAATTGTTTCAGTTACTAATCAGTCGGAAGTAAAAAGGTCTACTTTTTATTGTGATTAATAGGCGATTGAAAGTTTCAGGTCCTAAAATATTACTCGCTTTTCAATTGGAAATTTTTTGGAAATTTAACTTCAGTTTTTTTTTAGCTTTCAAATTTGCCTCAATCGCTTTCTTAATGGCTAAGTTGATTTAGAAGTTTTCGATTTTTAGGATTTGGGATTTTTTAGTGTTTAGGATATATGTATTGGGATTTTTTTTTAGGTTTTGAAATTTTTTTTAGGATTTAGGGATATATAATTAGGATTTAGGGTTTTTAAGGGATTAAGGGTATTGGACATAGATTTAGGGTTTGAGATTTTTATTTAAGGTTTAAGTTTTAAAATTAGCATAGGGTTAAGGGTATAAATTGACTCAATTTAATATTACGGTTTTGGGATTTATTTTATGATTAATTTAGATTTTTTATGATTTAGGTTTTGAGAATTTTTTTTGTGGTTTACAGAAATATATAGAATTAGGATGGTTTAAGGCTATTTAATTAAGTATTTGGATATTGAAATTTAGGGTATGAGATGTGCATTTAAGGTTTAGGATTTAGAATTAATGGTATAGATTAAGTTTTGGGTTTTGGGTTTAGGGTTAATGGTATGAATTAGGTTTAGCGTTTAAGGTTTAATTAAGGTTTGTATTTAGGGTTTTGGGTTTAATTGGGGTTTAGTATTTAATTAGTGTTTAGGGTTTGCATAAGGTTTAGGGTATAATTAGGCTTTTTATTTAGGTTTTAGGTTTTAGGGTTAATGGCAGTTAGGTTTAGGGTTATGAGTTTAATTAATAGGCTTTCTATTAAGGGTTTAGGGTTAATGGTAATTAGGTTTTGGTTTAAGGTTTAATTAGGGTTCAAATTTTAATTGGGGTTTATATTTAGGGTTTAAGGTATAATTAGGGTTTAGGGTTTAGGGAACTACCATTAGGGTTTTTATTTAGGGTTTAGGGTTTAATTAGGATTTGCATACAGTTTAGGGTTTAGGGTTTAGGGAACTACCATTAGGGTTTGTATTTAGGGTTTATGGTATACTTAAGGATTAGGGTTTAATTAGGGTTTGTATAAGGTTTAGCATTTAGGGTTTAGGGCTTAGGGTTTAATTAATAAGGTTGGTATTTAAGGTTTAGGGTTAATGGTAGTTAGGTTTAGGGTTTAGGGTTTAATTAGTTTTTAGGTTTTGATTAGGGTTTGTATTTAGGGTTTAGGGTTTAGGTTTTGATTAGGGTTTTGACACTCTTTGTTGATTAATGGTCATCATGGATTGTATCTAAATTTGCTTGTAACGATTGGTGCATACTAGACTTGCTCTATTATCAAGTAAAAGATAGTGTCATTTGTAGTATGTTGTATAAAAGTTGGTCTCATAGATAAATATGTGAAATGCAAGTGCTCTTAATATTTAAGTTTAGTTATACAATTAAATAAAAATGAACTTAAGCTACTGCAACTTTAACTAAATGAGATGAATACATAAGAACTAACTAGAATCAATCAAGCAAACAATCCCTAGACTTGATATCCGATTTGTATATTTATTGGTTTCTACTAGCTAAGCATCATAGTTTCCAGGCCAAGAAACTATAAGATAAAATTTTTTCCCTCCCAAGATAAATTTCACAAAACCTCTTAGAGTTACCAATTGAACTTGCATCCTACTCATTAACTCTGAAGTTGATGTGACTCTAGTTTTTTTTAAAGAAAAAATCTTGCAGGTTGAACTAATTCTCCCCGATGCTATGTCATTTCCCGTGTTACTATACTCTCTTCCAAAAAAGGTAAAGCGCATTCAGATAAAATATATTCATTTATAGGATGTCTAAAAAGATCACATTGTTTATCTTATTATAATATTTTTAACATTTAATTATCCAAACTACACCATTTGGTGCAGAATTTATAAATGAAATTCTCAAAGTCTTCCGAGAATCTGGCAACGAAGCCAGTATTATAAGAGCGAGTACTTCGTTGTCAAACTTTATGCCCATTGTGGATAACTGTTCCACAATTCCTTGCAAATCATTCAAATGATCTGCCATAGATGAACCTTCCCGATATTTTATCTGAAGCAATCTTTTCAGATAAAATAATTTGTTGTTGCTAGTTTTTGAAGCGTACAACTATTCAAGCTCGTTCCACAATGTCCTCGCATGAGTTTCTGTAGATATATGGTTGTAAACATTATCTTCAACAAATTTTCGGATGAAACCACATACTTGCTCATGCTTGAATGTCAACTCCTCTTCTGTTTTGTCCTTCAATTTGGTTGTACCAAACACGGGTAAGTGCATTTTTGTCACATATAGAAGATCCTTCAACTTGCTTCTCCATATGTGGCAATTCAAGTCATTCAAACTAATCAGATTGCTGGTCTTGGCCTCTATGATACTAATAAATACCCAGTATCAAGCAAAAATGGTGAATAATAATCTAACTTATTTTCTAATATGGAGAATCCACGTTTTAGTGGCAACCACAGAGTATACGATAAGTAGATATGAAGACTGGGCCTTGTTCTGATATCAGTTGTTAGGACCGTACAGTGGGTAATAATTTCAAGGGCAAGATTATTAGAAAAATGGTGCTAAAAAGTTTACGTGGCTCACCCTTAATTTAGGGCTACATCCATAGGACAAATTCCTAGATTTTATTCCACTAATAAAATAATAGGCTTATAGAGAGAGAATCTTCTCTAGATAAAAAATTCTAGAAGTATGAGATAAACCCAAAATAGTGGCACTCAAGTGTTTCCTAAATACCTCAAAAATTATCTCACTATTTTGCCACTCTCCACAAATAAATCTTTCTCTCACACAATTTTTTTCTTTTGCTCTTCACAAATGAGCAAGCTACACAAGGGTTTTAGGTGAAAAGAGGGAAAGTGTGGTGGAACAGGGCCCTAGTGCCCTAAATTGCTAACACTGGTAGGCTATTTAGGAACTATGATCCCACTTGGGTTACAGTTGGCTAGTTATTACTCGTGAAGTATCTTAAATCTTTACATGCAACTAGTTACTTAGCCTATCCTGCATAGGAAATATCCATGCATTGTCCTGGCTATGCAATAACAATTAAATTAAAATATCATTGAAAATAGTGCTGCAGCAGTTAACAAAACATAATTCAAACAAGCAAAGACATAAAAAATTTAGTTGTATTAACTACAAGCAGCAACTATGTGCATACATCTCAAACTTATATGCACCCAAATGTAACCCTAGTGTTATACACACTAATAGACACTAGTAGAGGCGATCTATGTATGCAATTACCATACATATAAAAAAAGC
The DNA here is from genome assembly GCA_005392925.1 of Aquilaria sinensis. Lineage (NCBI taxonomy): Eukaryota > Viridiplantae > Streptophyta > Magnoliopsida > Malvales > Thymelaeaceae > Aquilaria > Aquilaria sinensis. The sequence continues at coordinate 301,788 of SMDT01001796.1, forward strand.
AGCTAATATCTACTAAGATCCATCCTTAGCTCTTCACCCAAGCAAGCTAGCTTCAAGTGATGAGCCACACTTTCCTTTTCCTTGTACTCACTTAGCCTCAAACTGTAAGGCAAACACTTTGGATAGTACTAGCTTATGCCATAAGTAACTTAGAAACTTGGAGTTTCCTACTTAGAGAATACCTTTAAACCAATACAACTAAGCTTTAACAGCTGCCTCTTACCAACTGTTAAACCTGACTAGTCCACTTAATACCTGCACAACACTTAAGGGGTGAGTACTATAAAGTACTCAATAGAGGATTTAGTACCTGCAGGGAAAAACAATTCAAGCATACAAATATGTGCATATATATAAAATGCAAACAAAACAAACAAGCAACCAGCATAATCAGAAACAAGAAAAGAACAACAAATAATGCAAATACTGGATGGACGGATGGATGGATGGATGGATTGATGGATGAAATATGCGCATGTACATGCACCTCGGATTTCGCACACCAGTAGATGCTAGACTTGCCGTGAGCTCTTACGGCTAGGGTACTTGGATACTAGCCCTCGTATCCTATGCTAGCACTTAACTAACCCCATGAAGTCCTCTTACAAGCACCTTAGAATAAGTCATCACTTACTCAAACCTTGCCCGCCTTAACGGGCTACTTAGAGTAAGTCACCGCTTACTCCCTTTTTACCCGTCTCTTCGCTTAACTTATTGTGCAAGTTAGTTGTCTTATGTGGTTCAACTTACCAAGCTCTTCGAGCTTAGCTTAGAGCTCCGTAGTGGCTTACTTACCAAACCATAAAGTTTGGTTGGGATCCTCTTAGGTTTCCTTTTTATTGCCCAAAGGTCTATGACCTTCCACTCGGCCAACAAAGAGTCTGAAACCCGCCTTAATCCCCTTAGTGCCCACTTGGCAACTTAAGCACTTTAACCCCCTTAGCCACTATTACTTACCCTTCCTTAACCACACCACTTAGCTACCACCTAAATAATGCATAATTCCCAACTTAGGAATTAGAACTTAGGAATGATTTCTAAACCCAAATGAGGCTACGGAACATGTTAAATTAGCCTAGGGATGATAACCGAGAGTTTGAGGCATTCTTAGGATGCCCGAAGCTTAAGGGACTAATGCCTTGGCGGCGCCGTTGGCGACACATTGCCGAAGGCATCAACGCTTTGGAATCCTGGCATTTAACGGCGACGTGTCTCCAATTCATGGCGACACATCGCCAAATGGCGTCTCAAACGGTGATGCGTCGCCAATGCATTACAGCACTGCACGACAGCGTGTGAACTTGCACAAAACTTGCTCAAACTTTCCCATCCCAAGGCCAATTCACATAGGTCTTGTTTCTACTTCATTCCACTCATAATACTACATTTTTATGCATTATTTGAGCTAAATTAACTTAAATCCCTTACCTCAAATCATCTTGAAAGCAAGAACAAGCAATGAGCGCATTTGAGCTCCAACGAGTTCCTTTGAGTTCCCAGCTTAAAATCAACCAAATTGGACACCAAGAGCACGAAGTTAAGACCATTTCTAACCATTTAACAAGTTTAGAACTAATTCACAAGGATAAAATTCATTTACCTTTGGGTTTAAACCAAAAACTTTCAAGAACAACTCCAAATGCACCAATTCCACAAAAATGAGCTAAGGGCTTGTTAGGATAGCTTTGGGATCTTCAATTTTCAAAAAAACTTGAGTGATTTGGGAGGTTTGGAGGTAGATAGCTATGGAGGAAAAAGGGCTATGAAAATGCCAAATGGGGGAGATGATGAATAGTGTCATCTCCTCCACTTATAACCAACTTAGCCTAACTCTCTTCCACTTGTCACCTTGGCCCTCAAACTTAACTTTGAATCACTTAGGCCACTTATACACTCCCCACTCCATCACTCTTTGGTCCCAAAGAAAGGTTTTTCTTACCCAAACACTTTGCCCTTAAGTCACTTAAGCCAATATAAAACATAATAGCTCAATTTCTCACTTAGTGCATTTCTCACCCTTAACTTTTGCTTTTGGTGCAAATGGCTATAACCACTTATGGTCTTAAATCAACTAGCTCAAAACACTTGCATGAACCTAATTTTACCAAAATTACGGTCATGCCACTGACTTGGGCTGAAATTACCATTTTGCCCCCCTTTTTGTCCTTTAGGTGCCAATTAGACTTTGGAACTCAATCTAACCTTACTTAGCTTGTTTTCCTTGCTTAATAAAACTTATTTGAGGGAAATAACTTAGGATTTACTTACCTCAACATTTAATGTATAATAAATACTAGGAAAGCCTTTACAGAAAGGCTATTTATAGTTGAAGTACCACGTCGCTCCAATCCAGATTTCAATAATTGCAGTGCCACCTCCAACCTGTTTCTTCACCCGGTTTCAAATTTCACTACAATTTGTTACAACTTTCAATTGTCTTCTAGCCGCAACTTTTGATCTCTACCAATTTGACAAACGCAGAATGAAAGAGATAGAGAAAAGAAAAAAAAAAAAGGTGAAGAGCCCACATAGGTGGGACAACAATTAGTACTCAAATTATGTTTTTTTAGCATGGAATCCCAGAACTTGTCCAAACTCGGGTTGTACAATGCCCAAATTTGTTTTGTGTACTTAATGATTCCTGTAAGAAAAACTAAGGTAGTGGGGATGTAGATGATGTTCTCGGGAAATGATTACGTGAAGACATCAAGAGAGGACATAAGACACAATCTGAAAGGTCGTTTGTTTAAATTTACTGTAAAAAATATTAAATAGTTTAAATTTATTGAAAGATAGTTACTAAATATTTAAATTAAAATTTCAAAAATTTTGTATTAGATAGTTATTTTTAGTTAATGAATTTCATCTGGTGGGGAATGAAAATGAAAAAAAATTAATAGGTTTAGGACCAAAATAGAACATTTGAAAGGTTAAGGACTAAAACTAAAAGCTAAATAGCTGTTAGGGATAATTTATGAAATTTACTCTTTATGATAAAGTTAAATGTATTTGTGTCTGACATTTAAAAGACTTTTTTATTTTTATGAGTATGATTTGTCTACAAAATGAATATTTTGACTTATATATTTGCTTATTACATTTTTGTATTGATATTTCTTTCACGGTACTTTAAATTACTTTTCTGCATAGGACTTTTGAACTTTTGATATCTCCAGCAAGATTGCTTTCTACTCAATCCCTACGTTATATGTTTTATGAACTATTTTTATATTTTATGGAATTGTGGATAACCCGCTGCTTACTAGGCATTCATGCTTACCCACACTTTTCCCACTCATGCAAATGTAGGAAATATATAGTTAGCTAGTTAGGGAGTGACTACAGGAGCTCAAGGTTTGAAATAGTATTACAGTGAGATGTAATGTACACACTAATCAAATATGGGATGACAGCATAATCTTTTTGACAACTAATGCTTCATTCCAATTAAAAAAGAGTCACATACCGTATTACAAATTAGCAATGACATAAAACTCTAAAAGATAACAAAAATATAAAACTGGCCACAAAAAAACTATTCATTCCTACAGCACTAAATGAAAGAAAGAAAATTGCATTTAGTCGAACTGACTAGGTAAGCTAAAATAAATCTAGAATACAAAACTCACAAATAACTAGAATAAAGTACAGACCAATCCAACAATAACCAAGTAGTGCTATGACCAATTAGATATTATAGGTTTGAACAAGACTATCTATAAAAATAAAATAATTACTTATAAAACCTTTAAAAAAATATAAATGCTGACTTTATTTTGTGTAATCGCTTCCATATTTATTGCCAAGGGTTAGGATATCTAGTAAACCCGAGATTCTGGTAAACCAAAAAGAAACCTAGATCTATTATTGCTCACTTCCAATTGAAAATTTACAATGTAAGAGCCTCGAATTACTCTTGAACACCAAAATTTTAGGAGATTTCATCAACCATAAAATTCAATAGCTAACATCGGATAAGACCAACCGAACAATAAAGAGATTGAAGCAGAACTAGCTGGAAATAACAAAGAGAGTGGAGAATAGGTTAGAGGAAAATAGAAACGCTAGTCATGATGACAACGTAATTAATTTCAAATGTTTTTTGTGCACAATATGTGTAAAATTCTAGAACTACAGATGTAAATGCAGTGCAAAAAAGACTAGTTTATGCATTTGGCCAGTAAAAAAAAAAAAAAAGAAATGACCGATGGTCATGTAAAAAAAATAGTTATTGTGCAATTAAAGTCTTTTTTCAACTTGCTAACTGACAAGAGCTAAGCTGCATATAAAAGTAGGGTCAAATATGAATTTTTCTCAACTTAATTCAAGATGTCAAAGTCATTTCATCATAAGTATGTATTTTCAGATTGTTTCCATTTGGTATTTGAACCAAATAACATAACACTACAACATAAATATACAAAAGCGACTAAGTCTACAGTCACAATCAGTCGTTCGGAGCAACTAAAAGGCAACTAACATTTTCAGTGGAAAAAATCCTAGTCTTTAGTTAAGGACGACTAACTAACAACTGTTTGGAGTGACTAAACTAGTCACTCGCTCGCCTTGGGAACAATACAAGATAGAGCAACTAAATTAGTTAGTCGCTCAATTAGTTAGTCGCCTTGTACGTGCAATTGATTTTTGGTTGGTTCATCATTTGGGGGTTTTTTATTTTAATTGTTTGTAGTTTGCTATAAAATTAAAAAAAAAATTAATTAGATGCTTCACGTGAGCACCGACCACTATGCTTTTCATGTGTGTCTCATTTCTGTCATGATCTCTTGGTGACAATAGCCCTATCAAGTTTTTTTGGGATGTCCCTTTCAAGAAACTTCTCACTCTAATTAGCTTTTTGTTGCAAAGTTTCAAATCAAAGTTGATAGTCAGTTATGAGTGCATGGTGTAGAGAGTATAGACAAAGTCTTCACAAATATGGAGAATGGAGTCAGAACAATGAATTAGTTCAGGTTGTTAAGGGTCTAGGGATGTTGCAAAACTATGGAAGGCAATGGGGTAGGAATAGAAAAGGAAGTCATCAATAGATATGGTGGAGGCATACCAGTCATGGTGGGTGGAAAAGGAAAAAGGCTTGATGCCGAGATTCATGCAGGCAATGGTAGGCTTGCCTGGAGTGGCCATGGAAATGGAGATAAGAGAAGGGAAAAAGTGAAGAAAGAGGTGAGAGATAGCGATAAGGTAGAAGAAGAGGAAGAGTAGGCAGTAAAAGAATAAGGAAGAAAGGAAGATGAAGATGGTGTTATTTTTTGGTAAGGGCGACTGATAAGCGACTGAAATTAAGATATCCACTAAAAGAAAACTAACTTGCTACTAAAAACCAAATGAGTAATGACTAAATAGGGATCACTGGAAATTTCAATAATTATTTAGTTGCTCAGAAAGTGATTCCCACAAACTAGCAACTGAACATGCTTAGTAATTGAATCTTAGTTGCCCTTTTCAATCACCTTTATAGAATTATACTATACTGTGATGTTGTTCATTGTATGTTTGTAAACAATGCTGTATAAGATGTCATGTAATCAAAAACTCAACTATCAACAATCTACCCTAAAGACTTCCTCAAGACCTTACTAGCAAACTTTGTCAAAGTGTTACGATTTTAATTTGCAAGTTATGAAACAAGCTGATTATATTGATTTTTGGCTCTAAGACCAATATTGTTGGAATCTGCTACACTTTCTATTTGTTTCACTATGGCTTGGTTGGTAATAGCTTTTCCAGTCTTATGATTTTGTTTAATTTTATTTTGATGCCATTGTGAATTACCTTTTTGCCACCAATTAGGTAACCTATTAATTTAAAATGGCCATCCAAGATGTGTCCATTTATTCCATAATGAGTAAAGTGCAACTGGCTTTTATTGAGGTTTCTATTGGCCTAAGTTCCTTCAACTTTTTCTGCCTAACTGCAAAAGTTGCATCTCTATTGGTGATATAGTCTCATTGTAGCCATGCTTTGTTGTTTCTCTTACTTTGTAAAGCATATGCCTTGTTGAAGTCTGGCCATCATTGTGTATTAAGAATTTAAGATCTAACAGTATTAAACTGACCGTACTTTAAGACCCGCTAGGACGTTTTAGAGTTTCTCACTTTCTTTTTAGCAAGGAGCTCCTTTATAGCACCGCACGTACAAGCAGATATGTTGGAATATGTTTAGAATTCATCCCATAAAACTTTCAGTGTTATGTAATAAGTTACAACTAGCATGTTTTGTTGTTGATGCAAGGCAGTCTCATACTTCAACCCATGAATATAAGGCACATTTTCATTAGAAAAGCTTTCTTGCAAGTCACTCCATGTCTCAATTACAATGTCTGATAGGCTATATAAGTCTGCAACTCTGGTAGTATGAGTTAAAAGTCCAAGAGAAGACCACCGACTTGGTCAAGAATACCTAAGAAGAAAGGTGATGATGCATCACCCATATTGGCTTGAGAGCCCGATGTAAAAGCCTTTTTATTATTGTCACCTTTCATCAAGCTTAGATTTTGGGTTTTAGGGTTAAGCAATCCTACTCTAATACCATGTGAAAATTGTTTTTGGTGAAGTGTCTATTAAATAGCTTCCAAATATTCATGTACTTCAACATATATATAATCGTACAGAAGAAACAATAGCATCTATACAAGAGGCTAAGCCAACAAGAGGCTAAGTTTATGTAAGTATCTAACTCGCAATAGCATCTATTCAAGAGGCTAAGCCAACAAGAAACAAGATAAGCACACATGGAAAAAGGAGTAAACATGTACGGATATCTCAACAAAAACATTTACAAGCAAGGGAATTTATCACACTTTATGATAAATGGGGGGCTACTTGCCTACTTGTCAAAACTTGGAGGACTTTGAGCTGCACATTTGACATTTTCTCTATGGTAATGCAACGGGTAGGGGTTTTCTAGTGGTGGGGGTGGGCCTTAGCCCGGGTTGCTTCCATTTCTGCCAATACTGGATTGACCTAGAGAGATAATAAAGCCCAATTTTCTGCTATTGTAACATTAAAAGCCCAAATATCTTTTTTTTTTTTTTTTGTATTAAAACATGTTTACACACGCATTCACAAGTTTCCGTCTAGACGTGCACACTCCCAAGTGCTTAGACAAGCATATCGCATATATAATCATGTGCAAAAATCAATAAAACTAAATGAATGTGATGGTTGATGTAACCGATATACATAACTTATGCCAAAAGTAAGTTCAAATAGGTTCACGGAAACACCTACTAATTTAAACTTAATGAATGGAATTTGTAAACGTACTCTAATAAGGTATAAATGTGGTGAGGCATATGTACAATTTATTCATTATTAGACATATGAACAACTAGGATAACCAATACATAATAAATAGTTATTTTTCCTTTTTTCGGGTGAAAATTAATTATTTTTCCTCAAATGTAGATACAAGAGCTCCTCCTGAAAAGAAAAAGTCTATCTAGCTGGTAGAGCCCGACTTTTTGGGACCTTAACAGGCCCAAATTTCTTAAACAATTCGAATGTAGGCCTAACGTACTGGTTGAAACCCAAATGGATTAAGCCTGGGACGCTGATTATCAGTTCCTGACATGACGACGATACATCATTCTCGAGGGCTCGTTTTCTATTTTGTTTTCATTCTTTATTTTTATTATCTTCCAAGTGAAAATAAATTTAATTGACATAAAATAGCTTTTCAAAATTATTTACAACACATCCTATTTTGGTCTTCCTATTTTTTTTATAATAAACATTTAATATTTATTTTTTTATCTTTTTTTATTTACATATAAAATTTGAATGGTGCAAATATAATTTTTTATCTTTGTTATCTTTCATAATTTTTGTGTCAAACATAAATAAAATTGAAGCATAAAAAGCATAATAACTTTCAGAAGGAGACAGACAAACCAAAGTCATCTTGGCTCTACTTGTCCATTATTGAATTCAAGAAAAGTTTTAAGTCTAAATACCCAGAGACGGTGACGTAACTAAAAATATTGGCTTCAAGTAATAAGGGAAGGAGAATTATTATGCGTGCAGTCTCCATCTTTTTATCACATGTTTTACTACTTCCTATTTTTATATTCTTTCATTATAATTGGAGGCAAAATTTTGCACTCAAACTCTAATCTCTAACAAATTAATAAATGACCAAGTTATTACCTAATCTATAAGCATTTTCAAAATCCCGTAAGTAAACCATGAGCCGGGGTCTCTAACGGTCTGACTCTCGGCTCATTTACTGCTTACTCAAAAGCGGTGAAAACCGTTTGAACCATTGTCCCTTGAATCAATTACTCCTTTTTTTCATTTTGCGTTTCTTTTTAAGTCTGCCACCGACTGACTTTTTGCTTGTCTCTCTCTTTCTATGTCTTGTCTCTGTCTTTCTCTCTCTCTTCTGTCTCTCTTCTGTCTCTCTCCTCTTGTTTTTAGCATTTTGTTTTTAGTGGCCCTGAAAAAGCATATTTTTCACTCCTCAAATAATGTCTTAACATGATTGCCTAAATCTCAAATTGAGCCCTTCCCTTCCCTTATATATTATAATTATATTCTAAAAGAGAATGGTTTTTTATTGCTCATCAACATTAGATACACAAAGAGGGTTTTTTTTTTCACTTTCCCAGATTTATGGTCAAACCCATATTTTGGTCCCTAAATATTTCACGCATGTCATAACGCTCCCCCACTTTCACCTGCTGTCATCAGTTAGAGGGTAGTAGTTGCTGATGCCTGATGCTGATGGTGGCATGATTGGCAAAGTATAAAGATTGGGGACTATCAGTATCAATAGCGAAAAAAAAACATTACAGTGACCCAAGGGGATTTTGTGCCATTTTTTACACTTCCGCCGTTTCAAAAATTTTTTTCCTACTCCTGCAGATTGGTCAAATCACTCTTTTAGTCCCTGAATATAAAATTTCTGCCATAATAGTGTCCAACTTTCATGATCTATAATAAACTTTTTTCTTTAAAAGTCAAATGTTTTTAAGAAGAAGGGAAGCAGAGTGTCTCGATCCTTGACTATGGGTGTGGCAGGCTTTCAGATACTTGTCATGAACTTTAGGAAAATAAAATTTTGATAGTCCGCTTAAATTTAAGATGATAAAACCTTAAATGAAAGTGAGGGAACATATTTTTATTGACCATGTTAAATACCAAAAAAAATTTCTTTTGCAAGATTTGACTCAAATTTTTATTTATATAAGTTTGATTCAAAGTTTTTATTAGTCGAAACAAATACACAATTTTTATAATGCATGAACACTTTATATAGATTTGATTTAGACTTTTAAGTAGCTTAAACAAGTAGACAATTTGTATTATGTATGAATGCACAATTCTTAAAAGTTTCATTTTACCACTAATTTGTTAGTGAGTAAAAATCTTGAAAATTTATATATGTATATTATGCAATGTTATTCTATACTATAAATAACAGAAATATTCTTTCACTTAATAGTCTTATTTAAATTGTTTAATAGAATTACTACTTCCTATTTTTATATTCTTTCACTATATTTGGAGGTAAAATTTTGCACTCAAACTCTAACCTCTAACAAGTTAATGAATGACCAAGTTATTAACTAATCTACAAGCATTTTCAAAATCCCGTAAGTAATAGACGTAGAACTCTCGTCAACCATGAGCCGGGGTCTCTAACGGTCTGACTCTCGGCTCAGTTACTGTTTACTCAAAAGCGGCAAAACCGTTTGAACCATTGTCCATTCAATCAATTAAACTGAACCATATTTGTTTGTTTTTGTCTCCTTTTTTCCATTTTGCGTTTCTTTTTAAGTCTGCCACCGACTGACTTTTTGCTTCTCTCTCTATTTCTATGGATTGTCTCTGTCTTTCTCTCTCCCTCTCTTCTGTCTCTCTCTTGTTTTTAGCATTTTGTTTTTAGTGGCCCTAAAAAAGCATATTTTTCACTCCTCACATAATGTCCTACCATGATTGCCTAAATCTCAAATTGCGCCCTCTCCTCCCCTTATATATTATAACAACACATTTCTGTCTCATAAATTTTGATACATTTAAATTTTTATTATATTTTAATTTAATTTTATTTATATTATTATTTATTAAAAAAATTAAAAAATATATATTTAAAAATTACATATCTTAAATTATCATTCATATACAAAGATTTTATATTTATATATTAAAATATTAAAAATAAAAAATCATAAATTAATTACAAAAAATAAATGGAGCAAAATTTTTGAGACGGAGGGAGTATATTATAAAAGAGGATGATTTTTTATTATTCATCAACATTAACTTGATTTTCTTTTTCCTTCCCTAGATTTATGGTCAAACCCATATTTTGGTCCCTAAATATTTCACGCATGTTATAACGCTTCCCCACTTTTGCCTATTGTTGTCAGTTAGAGGGTAGTAGACTACTTGCTAGCGCCTAACGGTGCCATGATTGATATAGTATAAAGATTGGGGAGTATCAATAGCGACAAAACACATTATAAGGACCTAAGGGGATTTTATTTTGTCATAATAGTCCTCAACTTTCATGATCTATCATAAACTTTTTTCTTTTGCTAATCAAAATTTTTGTACATACCAAAAGTCAAATGTTTTTAAGAAGAAGGGAAGCAGAGTGTCTCAATCCCTAAGTGTGGGTGTGGCAAGCTTTCATATACTTGTCATGAACTTTAGGAAAATAAAATTTTGATGGCCTGCTTAATTTATGATGATAAAACCTTAAATGAAAGTGAGAGGCATGTTTTTATTGATCATATTAAATACCAAAAGTGATTGACTACTCTATGTGTTTACAATTATCTATACTCAAATTTTATTTAATGTGAAGATAAGTCTTATGCTTTTACATTGTTCCACCAATGACTTATATTGATTATATTACAACTAATGTTGCTATAGAGTGTATCAACGTAATGTGTTGACACCACATACCTCACTTATTTCTAAAAGTTGTAGGATTTTCACTGCTCATCATTGAGGACAAACAATTCTTTTCTTTCTTTTTTTTTTCTTTTGTCTCTTTATTTTTTCTTTTTCAAATGCAATTGACCCTTTCTTAAATTTGATCATCTTTTCACAAGGTGCTCACATTTTTTAGGGCCTATCTTCTAGTTTTTCCAATTTTAGGTTTTCTTACACTTTGTTATGCTTAAATGTCAATTTACTCCCTAAGCTTATACTTTTTTCCATGTTAGTCCCTATGTTCCATCTGTGTTTTATTTTGGTCCCAAATTTAATAAGCATTTAATTAGAATCTTTCTATTTGTTCTCTCAGTCCCCAAACTTTTTTTTTTTGTTTTTATGTACTATATTCTAAAGTAAGACATTAAGTATCAGAATTTATTTATTTTTATGTTAAGCTATTTCTTTACATTCAATAAATCAATTGTTAAATTTTTAATACCTAATGTTTTTCTATTTTCTGTCTTGGTTCAAACCTTTTCGTCATTGCTTTTCTTTAATTTTGTTTTTCAAAATAAAAATTTAATTATTATAATTTACCTACTTCTGGCTATAGTTATAATTGATTTGACTTTAGCCAATTTTTTTTCTTTTTGGTTCTTCTTATCTTTATTAAGTTAATATTTAAATTGTTAATTTATTAGCATAAATTAAACACAATTTTATGTTTCAATTATATTATTTTGTTATTCATGATTGTGTTTTGTGGTATGAATTGTTCTTAATGATTTAATAAAATAATTTAGTCGATAATTGAAAAAATTGAAATTAAATTTTTCTAAATAATTTTTTCATTGCTATTAAAAATTAAATTTTAAGTGGATAAAAGAGACAAAATTTTAGTGAATTATTTTTAATGACAAAATTATACATTATTTCGAAGTACATGTGAGGTTATGTTTATGTTTACCTATTTTTTGTTATTGTTCAAGTTAATTAGGTGTTAGTCAATGTTTCTCATACTTTTTTAATTATTTATTATTCAAATTTTTTATACTAAATTTATTGTATAATATATCCACTACATCGTGTTGATCAAACATACCTCTACTTTTCTGTATCTGGTCCAAAACAGATTAGACTGTGAACCAAAAACTTCAACGGTTCTCTGTACGATTCAGTTCTTGCAACATTACCCCGCCCCTGTATAAGTCCGCCACTGCCAATGAACCAACGATAGCTCGAATCCGTATATACTTGAGAATACATACATGGACCAGGATCTCTCCCCGAAACCGAAAACAAATAACATACTAATAAAGTTGGAAAGGGAATAGGAGCAGTTTATTTGGGTACCCTCACCAAGTACGAATCACACACGTGAACTCTAAAAACACCTAAAACAGAGCGCGAACTGGATTTTCAGTTTCAGTTAATTTGGGGAGTTGAGTTTGATGATGGTCTCCCAAACGGAGGTGGTAGAGTTACCGATGGACAGTTCGACCTGAAGGAGGCCTCGCGTTTCGATGTGGCGGAGGCCGGCGTTACTTAAATTTCTGTAGATGGCGTCCCAAGTACTTTGGCCGACAAAGTGGTTCCTCCCGCGGATCTCCGCGTAGCAGCTGTTGTTGTACCAGGGCCCCCAAGCGGTTGACCAGGCCATCATGCAGTCGAGCTCTGGGTTCGCGGCGTCAAGGCCCATGAGGCGGTAAACCGCAGCCCCGCAGGAGCCTGAAGCGACCGCGGGTCTTTTGGTGTGGAGATAGGCGCCCCACTGGCCGTTGGCTAGCTGTGTCGGGTAGAAGGACTCGCCGATTCGGCCGAACCAGTCTCGGTGGGTGATGTACCTCATGGGCTCTCCCGTGGCGTTGTAGATGAGGCACTTGGTGCAGACGCCGTTGCCGAAGTTGGCCTTGAGGTTGTCGACGTAGGTACGAGCGTTGACGGCTTTGTTCTCGGAGTTAATCATGTTGAGGGCTGCAAAGCCTCGGTCGTACCGCGTCACTTCCCGGCCGTCCCAGTCCGGCAGGACCTGCAAGGTCATGTCTGTGATGGGGACTCCGAACACGCCCGTCGCCATTTTGCTGCACCAGAGCCTGGACTCTGGATCGGATATCGGCAGCCTCAGTGATCTTGAATCCTCCAGTGCATGTACTTATAGAAAGCAAATTTACTAAAACTACATATTTATCAAAAATATATTTTGAAAATAATTTTCAGATTTTTAAATTGTAAAGTTTTAATATCGCAATTGATATGCAAGTTAAAGTGAAAAATTAACAAAATTGAAAATCATGCATTAAGTAATTCGTTGTTTAATCTTCCAAAACACAGAGTTATTAAAAATAAGATGACTTTTTTATTTTAAAATAAGACAACTCTTAAAAAAAGTTGAAGATACAAAAAAAAAAAATACAAAAGATGGATGGACAAAACCCGCTAAACAAGGCCAAAAAGTTAATTTTTGTTAGTGACAGCTTTTATGTCTTGTTCTTGTTTTTCCCCTAATATATTGTGCATCATTTCAAATGTCAACATTTCGGAAGAATCGGAACCCTTAAAAGAAAATTTTAGAACATATATTTCTATGGACATCATTGTTTTTGTATAAAAGAAGATTTCATGCGGACGGTAATTTTATCCTTTCGTATACCCATACGCGGGTGTCACACATATCTTACTTTTTGAGGGGAAAAAAAAACTAAAAGCATCATGTATTTAAAATTGTGCATTGGCTGAATGTTAAACCCGACTTATACCATTTTTTGAACGGACTTTTTTTTTTTCCATTATAGCTAATGGCCTAGGATGAATATTTATCCAATGTTATACTTTACGAACACATATTATTACAAAAGTGAATATTCATATGTTTTTACGTAATGAAAGCATATGCAAAATTAGAAAAAAAAGTAATAAACCTTTTGAGATGGAGAGTATCAAAAAAAGTACTAAACCTTTTGAGGTGGCGAGTATCATTAGTGGAGCCGTAGCCAACTGTTCACATATACGTGGGTGATACCCAACTTTAGAGTTGATCGATGGAATACTTACTTATATCATATGGCATATCCTTTTTGAAATGAACAAGTAACAAATATTTTTTAATTTTTAAAAATAATATATATATATATATATATTAAAAATTGCACAAACTTCCCATATAAAGTATAAGGTATCATAAACCCCTCAATTATATGCAAACGTTCTTGTGAGGTTATAAGTGGTCCCAGAATCTTGATATCAATAAGTGCTGGAAATGAATTGTCAAACACAAATATTGAAAAAAGGTTTCTGCCTACGCAGAATATGTCGTATTATCCACATCATGATGGAATGAGATCGGCTCTATTCACTATTAGCCATCATTTGTGATAACGATAAGCACCTTGCGCGCGAACTCAAATATAAGGTATCAGAAAGAATTTTCATGTTAGATATAAGATATTATAATTAATTTTATGATAACTCAAATTTTATATGAAAAGTATGTGTGATTATTGAAGTTTATGTATGTCTTCAAGTTTGTGTACTTGATCACCTAATTTCATTACTTTTTAAAAGTATGATAACTTATTAGGTGTTGATAACTCTTCCGAGCCGGATGAACATCAAGAGCCAGATTTTTCAATTAATTTTAATATATATGTATTATTCATATATAAAGTGACTATTTACTTAAATTATCAATTTATTGAAATTTTATATTTAAAAATGTATAAAAAATAATTTTAAAAACATTTTTTAAGAAAATATGATTTTATTAATTTTTATCCTATTAGGTTAGATAAGTCAAAAATAATAAATAATAATTTTTATAAAACATATTCTAAAATTAAATTTTGAACTTCCTAAAATTTAAATTCCAAAGAATTACGTTTTAAGCTTCTTAAAATAACTGTTTTACATAAAAATAGTCTAATATAAAATATATTAAAATTAATTTTAAGTAACTGGCCTTAAATAAGACATTCAAAAGCATTCACTGTGGAGTAAATTGCATAATGATCCCTAACCTTTAAAAATTATTTCATTTTAGTCCCTAACTTATTGAATATTCTATTTTTATCCTAAACCTATTAAAAAGTTTTATTTTGGTCCTAAATCTATTAGAAAACATTTTATTTTGGTTCCCATTGTGTGAAATATGCTAACTTAAAATATTCATCTAATAAAAAAAATTTAAATCATAATTTAAACTATATGGTAACTATTTTACAATAAATTTAATCTATATAATAATTTTTTATAGTTAATAGAAAATTCAAATTAATCATCATTTTTTTATTTCAGTAAATTGCACTTATTTTATTCAGGAACAAAAAACTACTAATTTAAATTATCTATTTATTATAAAAAAAATATTAAACTGTTTAAATTTACAATAAAACAGTTAATAAATATTTAAATTAAAATTTTAAAAGCTTATGTCAGATAGTTATTCTAAATTTATGAATTTCATCTGATGAAAGGCCAAAATAAAATAATTTTAATAAATTTAAAATTAAAATAAAACATTTAATACATTAGAAATTAAAATAAAATAAAAATTAAAAATTAAAGACTATTTATACAATTTACTCATTCACTGTCATTTACCTTTTCCTGCTTACCGGTCAAATGGCAATTGTCAAATCTTTGTAAATATCAACGTGTGGTGAAAAGAGTGTTGAGTCGCTTTCATGGTAAGTGTGGAGTCACTTTCAAATTTGAATAACGTGACAAACGTGTAGACGGACAGATTCTATTCCATTTACTTTTGAAGCCACCGGCGCCACTCGTTTGTGATTTTTCTTCTTTGCAATTTTATGCTATTATTTCCATTGTCGTGTAGTAAGTGTTCTTATCTGGATAAAATATGAAGAAACGTGGTTCATATTTCACTGTTTGTGATTTTATTTTAATAGTGAATAAATTTTAATTATATTAAACTACATTTATCAGATATGGGATTTGAGTCTAAAGAAAACGGTTATGGTCATTACTTTCATAAATTATTTAGAGTACAGGTAGACAATCATTTGTTTATCAAAATTGTTAAAATGGCCTTTTAAATGTTATTAATTTGTAATTTTTGTTTTTTGTAATTAAATAAACGTAAATTTTAATTGTAAGAAATAAGAGCATGACAAATAGATGTGAATGGATATAATAGCGTTTAATAATGAATGGATACATAAACCTAGATTTCATATTAAGTGTAGAAAATCTTATAAGAACTATTTGTAATAGTGGTACTAAACCGATAAAATGCCCACATCATAGATATTGAAATAGATGTTATAAAATAAAAATAAAGTTAATATAGATTTGTAGACCACTATAAAGTGTGATACTTGTCATGATGATCACTATAATATGTAGGTAGGGTGCGGGGCCAAGTTCGGGGAGGGTAAATCCCTAAACCTGTACCCAACGGGTACAAAACAAAAAATACCTCAATATCATATATTGACAAGTGTCAAACTTTATAATAGAGACGATGTCTTAATACATAAGGTACCATATATGCAACACAAAATTATAACTAAAATCTATCACATGAGCCCTACATTTGAGTTATCAAGCCCCAAATATAAGCCCTTCCTTATTCTTATACACCATTTAGCCTTTAAACTGTAAAGACAAAACAGTTAGTTAGTACAAAAGCTTACAAAGGTAACCTTAGAATCTCAAGAGTTCAAGTAAACAAGTACCTACAAAAGGCGAAACTTAGACCATAACTATCCATTTAGTTATTATGCCGAACATTAGAACTTGCACAACAAACTCAAAGGGGTGAGTATATGAATGTATTCAGTAATGGTCTCTTAGGATACCTGCAAAGAAAATAACAAGTAAATATGTAAATATGGTATACAAACAAGTAAACAACCAACCAACAATCAACAAAATCAAGTAACATAATAAATGTGCAATGCATGAACATATGATATACAACATGTATAATTCTTGGGACTTCTTACATCCTAAATGACTTATTCTTACCGTGAGCTCAAACGACAGAGGTACTTGAGACACTGGCCATCGTATCCTAAATCATTTACCTCTCGTAAGTCCTACTTATAGGTCCTAAAGTAGGTTGTCAGTTCCTCTCAAATTTTACCCGTCTTTCCCTTAACTTATCGTCCAAGGTAGTCATTTTATCTGGTCAAACTTTCAAAGCTCTAGGAGCTTAGCTTAAGGCTTCTTAGTGGTTTGCTTATTAAACCACAAGATTTTGTTGGAATTCTCTTATGTTTCCACCTCATTTCCTAAAGGTCTAAGACTTCTTACTTGAGCTAACGAAGATTCTAAAACTTGCTTTAATCCACCTAGTCCTCTCTTAACAACTTGAGCCCTTTTACCCCTTTAGCCACCCTACCTAGCCCTATCTTAACCATACTACTTAGCTACCACTTAAATAATGGACAATTCCTAACTTAAGAATGAGTTTTAGACCCGATTAAAGCTATGGAACATCTTAGAATAGCCTAGGGATGTTAACTGGGAGATTGAGATGATTTTAAAATGCCTCGAGCTTGAGGAGCTTGCACTTTGTCAATGCATCGCCGGGGGTAGCAATGCTCAGGTTTCCCTTAGCTTATTATGTAAGGTAGCTATCTTATGTAGTCAAACTTTCCAAGCTATAGGAGCTTAGTTTAAGGCTTCTTAATGGCTTGCTTATTAAACCACAAGGTTTGGTTGGAATCCTCTTAGGTTTTTACTTTATTTCTCAAAGGTCTAAGACCTCTTACTTAAGCCAACAAAGATTCCAAAACCCCCTTAATCACTTTAATGCCCTTTTAGCAACTTGAGCACTTTCACCCCTTTAGCCACCCTACCTAGCCTTATCTTAACCGCACCACTTAGCTATCACTTAAATAATGGATAATTCCTAACTTAAGAATTATTTTTAGACTCAACTAAAGCTATGAAACATCTTAGAATAGCCTAGGGATGTTAACTAAGAGATTAAGACTTTCTTACGATGCCTCGAGCTTGAGGAGCTTAGGCCTTGGTAACACGTCACCAAGGGTAACAACGCACAGTTTTCCTACAAACCAGCTGGTGATGCATCCTTAATGTTGGTGATGGATCGCTAAGGGCAATTCAGCATTTTGCTTCCATGTGCTATCTTGCACAAAACTTGTTCAATCTTTCAATTCCTAAAGCCAATTCATATGAGTCTTATTTCTACTGTATTCCAACATGTAATACTACATTTTTATTAATTATTTAAGCTAAATTAATTTGAACCCTTACCTCAAATTCAATTATAAAGCAAGAATAAAACATATGCACCATAAGCACACTTGAGCTCAACTTATCTCTTTTGAGTTCCAGACCTAAAACCAACATAATATGGCACCAAGAACTTTTAATCAAGATTATTTATAGGTAATAAATACACTTAGAACCAGCTTAATCTAAACCAAAAAGCTTACCTTGGGGTTTATGACCAAAATAAACGACAAAAAGGTAAAATGAAGCAAATGCACCAAGAATGAGTTGGAGGTTTCTTGATTTCACTTTGAGACCTTTAAATTTGTTGGAAATTGGTGGTAGTATGAAAGCTTGCAATAAGTGAGCTGCTGGAAAGAGAGAGATATGAAAATTTGGAATGAAAAAGATAAAGAATGATGGTCAACTTTCGCTAAAATATGCCAACAACTCCACTAAGGTCTATTTTTTGTTTTCTTGTCTCCTAGCCCTTAAGTTCTCTTTTGTTTCACTTTAGCCACTAGACTCACACTAGAAATCATCCCTCTTTGGTCCTAAAGAATGTTTTATGCCTCCTACACTTAGATTTTTGAACATTTAAGCCACTTAAGAGATAAATGGCTCATTTGAATACTCTGTGCAATTTTTTGCAATTTTTCTTCAATTGGTGGTTTTATTAGCTGGAATAACTTATAGTCTTAACTGAATTAGTCAAAAATATTTATATGAATCTAATTTCATCAAAATTATGGTTATGTCACTCAATTGGGTCAAAATTACCATTCTACCTTATGACTTTTAAGTGTCAAATCACATTTAGGAACTCATCTTTACTTTATTTATCTTATCTTTCATGCTTAATAAAATATTAATTTGATGCATTTAAGTAAAACACTTAAATAAAACATACTTACTGGGGTTAAAGCTAGTAATTAACTAGGAAAGTTGTCACATCCTCCCTTCATTTAGAAATTTGGTCCCAAAATTCTGACTTAATTTGGCAAATTCACTTAGATATTGCCTTTGCATGTCTTGCTCGATCTCCCAAGTGGCCTCCTCTTCACCATGGTTAGACAATAGTACCTTAACCATTAAAATCCACTTTGTTCTTAGTTTCCTGACTTGGCGATTAAAAAACTTAACAGGGTACTCTTCATAACTTAGGTCCTCTCTTATTGGTATAATAAATGAGGCTAACACTTACATTGAAGACATTATAAGCAAGGGCCAAACTTGGCAACAAAGCTAACCAATTCTACTTTCCCAACCCTTCCAAGGATTTCAAAATGGCTAATGTATTTTACAGCCAACTTGTCCCTTTGGCCAAACCTAGCCACACCTTTCATTGAGGAAACATAAAGAAACACCTTGTCTTCTACATTAAACTCTAATTCTTTCTTTTGCACATTTACATATTTGTCTTAATAGTTCAAGGTAACCTTGATCCTTGCTTGGATCAACTTAATCTTTGCTATGGTCTCAACAATGATTTTCAGACCAACAATAACTTCATCTACCTTATCCACCCAACAATGAGGTGTTACACACTTATACCCATACACAAGCTTCATAGGGCATCATCTTAATGACTTCTTGATAGCTATTATTGTAGGCAAATTCGCTCAGTGATTAGTGTTGGTCCCAATCGCCTCTAAAATCCATCACATAACTTCGTAACATGTCTTTTAAGGTTTGGATCATCCGTTTAGTTTAACCATCGATTTTGGGGGTGATAAGTAGTACTTAGGCTCACAATAGAACCCATAGCCTTTTGAAAGACATTTTATATCCTTAAGACAAAACAGGGATCTCTATCATATATAATCTGATCGGAGATTCCTTGGAGTCTTACCACTTTCTGGATATACAATTAGGC
The DNA here is from genome assembly GCA_005392925.1 of Aquilaria sinensis. Classification (NCBI taxonomy): domain Eukaryota; kingdom Viridiplantae; phylum Streptophyta; class Magnoliopsida; order Malvales; family Thymelaeaceae; genus Aquilaria; species Aquilaria sinensis. Next base: position 321,771 of record SMDT01001796.1, read on the forward strand.
CAACTTCTCTATGTTATAAGTAATCTTAATAGGGATAAAATATGCCAATTTTGTTAACTTATCAACCACCACCAAATTGAGTCATGGTGGCTTCTTATATTACGTAACCCAACATAGAAGTTTTTGGTAATGGATCCCCACTTTCTCTCATGGAGGAGCAAATTTTGCAACATTTCTTATGGCTTTTGGTGCTTTGCCTTCACCATTTAGAAAGTGAGGCACTTAGACATGTATTCATATATGTCCTTCTTAAATTTTAGCCACCAGAAATAAGTCCTAAGGTCATGGTACATTTTATTCATGTTAGGGTGAACATTAAGCTTACTTGTATATGCTTCTTGCAACACTTGTTGCCTTAGGTTATTTGGCATATAGAGTCGGTCGACATAACAAAGTCACCCATCTTTCTACTGAAATTCCTTCAATACAATACCATGCCTTTCTTCCTCAAAAACTTTCCTTAAGCTCAAGTCCTTGTCTTGAGCTTCGTTAACCTTAGCCAGCCATGCTGACTGAATCTCAAGGACCATGACGTAAGCCATTTTCCAGTTTCACTAGATTTTAAATAAAACTGAGAATTGTTCCACATTGGAACTTTATAAGGTACTAACCACTTGATCCTTGGAAATAATCACCTCAGAATACTTACGACTCAAGGCATCGACAACCACGTTGTCCTTTCCAGAACGATAATCTATCCAAGAATTGTAATACTTGATAAGCTCGATCCATCTTCTTTGCCTTATGTTCAGGTCCTTTTTGGTAAACAAATACTATAGACTCTTATGGTCCGTAAAGATCTTAAAGAAGCCTCCCATAAGATAGTGTATCTAGAGCTTTAAAGCAAACAAAATAACTGTCAACTCAAGCTCATGTACCAGGTAGTTCACTTAATTAGGCCTTAACTGCCTAGACCCATAAGTAATCACTTTCTTATCCTACATCAACACATGTCCTAATCTTGTCCAAGATGCATTGGTGTACACCACAAAAGTCGTATGTAGACCTGGTAGGATCAAGATGAGAGCAGAAGTTAGTTTTTTCTTAAGCTCATAGAAAATTCCTTCACATTTAGAAATTCAGATAAACTTTCATGCCTTATTTGTTAAGGCAATTAACGATAAAGCGATGATATAGAATTTTTCAATAAACCTTCTGCGATAACTTGTCAACCTTAAAAAACATCAAATTCACTTACAGTGGTTAAGCATTTCCACTCCACCACCACATTTACTTTTTCTGGGCCAACAATTAGTCCTTGAGCATTTATGATATGCCTGAGGAATGGAATTTCACAAGCTCAGAATTAGCACTTAGATAGTTTTACATAATATTAGTTATCTTTAAGCACTTGGAAAACTACCTTTAAATGTTCCTCATGTTCTTATGAGGTCTTACGGTACACTAATATATCATCAATAAACACCTTCACAAACTGATATGTGTAGGGCCTAAAAATATGATTCATGGCAGCCAAGAAAACTGTGAGAGTATTAGTCACTTCGAAAGACATAGCCATGTACCCATAATGCCCGTACTTAGTTCTAAATGTAGTTTTTAGGATATCTTATTCCTTTACTTTTATCTGGAAGTATCCAAACCTTAGGTCTATTTTAGAAAAGACCTTTGTCCCTCTTAACCTATCAAATAAGTCATCGATCTTGGGCAATGAACATTTTTTCTTAATAGTTATTGTATTTAGTTTCCTGTAGTCTATACATAAGCAGGAGGTTCTATCTTTCTTATTCACAAAGAACACCTGGGCTACCCCACGAAGAAACACTTGGCCTTATAAAGTCCTTCTTAAGCAGCTTTTCTAACTACTTTTTTAGCTCATCCATTTCAGGTGATGACATCCGATACTGAGGGGGTATAGAAATTGGTTCTGCCCTAGGTTATAAGTGTATGGAGAATTCTATTTCCTTTTATAAAGGTAACCCTAGAAGATCTATAAGAAATATTTTCAAGAATAGATTGGCTATTAGGATTTCCTTAAGCTACTCTTTGACTGCCACCCCATTCAGTGAATAATATCCTTCTTTACTCATAATATGAATGGACTTCAACAACTTAAGGTGCAAGCTCCCAGTACTACCTACTAAACTGTTCGTGCAAGTCACATTTACCTTGAGGCATCCTCAATGGTGACCTTAAAACCAACACAGTCGATCTTGGCCTTCTACCTACTTAACCAATCCATCCTAAAAACAATATCATATGGGATCGAGGTTATAACCTAAAGGTCACACAAAAACCTAGGACCCTCTAACTCCAAAGGATACCCATGAACCATTTCATTGGCAAAGATGATGTTTTCTTTGCAGTTCTAATAAACCTCATCTCATCCATCAAAACTATATGGAATCTTAACTTAACAACCATTCTCAAAGAAATAATAGGAAACAAAAAGCTTAATACTACTATCTTGAACATTAAAGTTACTTAGCATATGTCAGCTCCCTGGGTGTTTGGCCTGTCAAGGTAAAAATGCATGGCTGCACAAGGGCTCCAGTAGGTGCATTTCCAGATCCTAAGGCTCTAGCCCTTCCTTGGCCTTACTCTTGCCTAATCTTTAGGCATTCCCTAGCCCAATGTCCAGATTGATGATAGTAATTACAAAGATCGGTGTTGAGGGTGCAAGGTTTGTTACCATAAAATTTTTGATACTTTAGGCAACGACCTTTCCCATTCTTCTTACTTGTTTTAGAGGGAACTTGGTTTTTTCCCGGGTTAGGCCTATTGCCTGACAATCTCGAGTGCATCGGAACCCTTGGCTCAATGATCTTATTCTTAGATTTCACCTCCATCAACTCTCTTTCCAATGCCAAGGCCTTTTGAATAGCCTTATGATAGGTTCAAACCACAATAATAACCAAGAAGCTCTTTAACTTCACCTTAAGTCCACGAATAAACTTATTTGCCTTAAGTTCATCATTACTGGCCATGTGGGGAGTATACTGAAAAAAAAACTAAATTTTCTCTCATACTCATGGATCATCATATTTCCTTGAACCAACTCACTTGATTTTGTCCTCTTTTGATCTTGGGCCACCTCATTATTGAATTCATTTCAAATTTTCTTCTCAAATTTAGTCCAATCAAGTTCCTTGAGCATTTGCTTGGGTCTACCCTCATTATAGGACTTGAACCTCTCCATAAAATCTTTCTTCCACAAGGAAGCCTTGCCTTCCAAGAAGAAAGACACTAAATCCATCTTAGCCTTGTCATCCAACTTCATGTTCTCAAAGATTTCATTAATTTGGTGCACCTAACCTTTGGCCGGATCAAGATCACCCATGCTATTAAACTTAGGAGTATTAATTTTTGGCATATCAGGACAAGTCCCATGTGGTTTGGAATAAAGGGTCTCATCTTTCCCCTACGGGGATAAATATCTTCCTCATCCTTCTCCTCACTATCTTCAAAATTCACTTAAACATGCTTATACACTTGCTTTTATGCATGCACTTGCCCTTGGGCTAGGGGATTTATTCCCTTACCTTGATGCATCGTTGGGCCTTGGTGTACTTCGGCCTTTGCCTCATTAGGGTCCTTCAATGTCTCCCCTCCATTTAGAGGTTGAGCACACTCCTAAAGTAGTATAGCTATGCGATATACCATCCGGTCCATAGATTCATTGAACCTACACAACAAAGCCACCACTTCATACATATCCACCCCATTAGGGTTACTAGTTCCTTTACCAAGAACTTGAGCCTCAGTTTAGCACTTGATTGAGTGTTCACCATGATACATGTAACCAAAGCCAGGAGACCACACCTAGAGCAACTTATAAGCAGCACTAACTACACTTAGCACAAATAACACTTAGATCGTAGTTCACTTATTGCCTTTACCAGGATCATTGACCTACTCTGATACCAAATTGTCACAGAGCAAGGTCCTAGTGCCCCGAATTACTTAACTTGTAGGCCCTTAAGAACTATGATCCCACTTAGTTACTATTGAATACCTATTACTCATAGGTAAGTTAAGACAATTTTTGTACAACTAGTTACTTAGCTTACCTTGCAAGAAGATATGTATGCGTTTTATCTTGGCAATGCAAATCAAATAAGTAAGCCATTTAAAAAAAACATCGCTCGAGCATTCCCTTTAAAGCATGCTTAAAACATGCCAAGACAATAAAAAAATAGTTACTTTAAATTTATGTAATAGTTTGTGCTCATTGTTTAACACTAGCATATACCCAAAAGTAACTTAACGTTCAAATATCACAATATATCCTAATTGAGGCAATGTCTCAGTACACAAGGTACCATATATACATGAAAAAATCATAACCAAGATCTATCACTTAAGCCCCACTTTTAAGCTATTAAGCACCAAGTGCAAGCCCTCACTTATTCTCATGCATAACTTAGCCTATAAACTATAAAGATGAAACACATTTTTAGTACAAAGCTTATTTCTCAAGTAACCATAGAAATCTCAAGGATTTAAGTAAACAAGTACCTACAAAAGGGGAAATTGAGCCCACAATTATCTACTTAGTTGTTAGGCCCAACATTAGAACCTGCACAGCAAATCCAAGGGAGTGAGTACATAAATATACACAGTAAGAGTCCTTTTGGATACCTAAAAAGAAGATACTAAGTAAACATGCAAATATGACATACAAACAAGCAAACTTCCAACTAATAATCAATACAACCAAGTAAAATAATAAATATGAAATGCATGAATGTATGATGTACAACATGCATAATTCTTGGGACCTTTTACATCGTAGGTGCCTTATTCTTAGTGTGAGCTCAAATGGTGGAGGCACTTGAAACATTTGCCCTTGTATCTCGAATCCTTTACTCCCCTTAAGTCTCAGTTACGGGTCTTAGAGTAGATCGTCAACTCATCTAAAATCTTAGCCGTTTTTCCCTTAACTTATTATGTAAGGTAGTTATCTTATGTGGTCCAACTTACCAAGCTCTAGGAGCTTAGCTTAAGACTTCTTAGTGGCTTACTTACCAAATGAAAAGGTTTGGTTAGGATCCTCTTAGGTTTCTTCTTTATTTCCCAAAGGTCTAAGACTTCTCACTTAGGCCAATGAAGATTCCAAAAATCACCTTAACCCCCTCAATGCCGCATTTGCAACTTGAGCACTTTTACCCTTTTAGCCACCCTGCCTAGCCCTACCTTAACCACACCATTTAGATACCATTTAATTAATGCATAATTTCCAACTTAGGACTGAGTTTTAGAGCCAACTGAAGCTATGAAACATCATAGAATACTTTAGGGATGTTAACTGAGAGATTGAAACATTCTTAGGGTGCCCTAAGCTTGAGAGGTTTAGGCCTTGGCGACATGTCGCCAAGGGTAGCAGCCTCGAGATTCCTAGAAACTAGCTAGCAATGTGTCCTCAATGTCATGTCACCAAGGGCAAGTCAACATTTCGCGTCCATGTACTATGTTGCACAAAACTTGCTTAATCTTTCAATCCCTAAAGTCAATTCATATCAGTCTTGTTTCTACTTCTTTCCAACATGTAATATTATAATTTTATGTATTATTTGAGCTAAATTAACTTTAACCCTTTCCTGCAAATTCAACTACAAAATAAGAACAAAACATAAGCACTAGAAGCACACTTGAGCTCAACTTTGCTCTTTTGAGTTCTAGTTCTAAAAGCAACACGATATGGCGCCAAGTACTTGTAATCAAGACCATTTTTGTTACTCAATCAACTTGGAGCCAATTCAATCCAAACAAAGAAGCTTAATTTAGGTTTTATGCCCAAAATAAGCAACAAAAGCTAAATTAAAGCAAATGCACCAAGAATAAGTTGGAAATTTCTTAATTTCACTTTAGGACCTTTAAATTTGCTAGAAATTGGTAGGATTAGGAGAGCTTGTATGAGCTAAGCTACTGGAGAAAGAGAGATGCAAAAATTAGGAAAAAAAAAAGAGATGGAGAATGATGGTCAACTCTTGCTAAAATATCCCAACAACTTTATTAAGGTTTATTTCTTGTTTTCTTGTCTCTTGGCTCTTAAGTTCTCTTTTGTTTCACTTTGGCCACTAGACTTACACTAGGAAAAATCGCTCCTTGGTCCCAAAGAATGTTTTTATATCTCCTACACTTACAGCCAATTCGTTTCGACTTTAGCCAATTGGCTACAAAATGACTTTTTTTTTTATTTTTACATCTTTTTTACTTGAAACTAATTTTAATTAAAAGCCAATATTATGTAGTTACAATAATCAATTAAAAATATAATTTTTATAATCTTACTAAATTTTTATGAATTTTTCTAGTTTCAAGTCTTAAAAAAGAAAAATTCATAAAAATTTAACAACATCCTAAAAATTTACTTTCAAATTGATTATTGCATCTATATAACATTAATTTTCAAATGAAATTGGTTTCACATAAAAAAGATGAAAAAGTTAAAAAAAGTCAGTTGACTTAAGACGAAATGAATTGGCCCTAGCCTTTTGGACATTTAAGTCACTTAAGACATAAATGGCTCATGTGAACACTCAGTGTAATTTTTGCACTTTTTCTTCAATTGATGGTTCTATTACCTAAAATAACTTATAGTCTTACCTTAATTAGTAGAAAACCTTTACATGAACATAATTTCATCAAAATTATGGTCATACCACTCACTTAGGCCAAAATTATCATTCTGCCGCAATAACTCTTCGATGCCAAATCATTCTTAGGAACTCATCTTTACTTTAGCTTTTCTTTCTTGTTTAATAAGATACTAACTTGAAGCTTTTAAGTAAAAATTGTTAAATAAAATATACTTATCAAGTCATAGCCAGTCATTGACTAAGAGAGTTGTCATAACAAAGGCAAATAGTAAGACCTATCTTCTACACTTTTTCATATTATTGCAACATAAAAAATTTAAATTTTTACATTCTTCATCAACTAATAGGAAAAAATTAGGCACTTTATACAACTCAACACCAAGTGAAAAAATAGACAACATTAGGCTTAGACCAAAAAGATGAAAATTGTAAGTGCTCTTGAATTTAAACCTTCACTGACCCACTCATATCTATCACATTCCAATCACATATCTATTCTTCCTTCTTACTCCAACTAGGGCCTTTAACAACTTATCACATGAATGATACGCACATCCAACTTCATCAACAAACAACCCCAAACTACAAGCAGACAAACAAAAGCACAACCAACTGCTGACATTATGCTTGAGGCAACAACTAAATGTAGGCAAAAACTATATAATACATAAATGTAAAATGTATGACCTATATAAGCTTCCATTAGCTAAAAAGAATCAATGTTAAAGTCTTCCATGTATCCAATGTTTATATTATGTGCTATGACACCAACTAAATGTCTCTATTTGCCTACTTTCTTACATATCAAGGAAAAACTTAACACTTGTTGTGAAGCGCGGGTTACACATCTAGTCCTACCTAGAGGATCAGTTTGTATAGAAGATAGTCGCTTTGTAGTTTTGTACTTATCAATCATGTGAGACCTTTTTAAGACCGACCAAATTTTTTTTGTCTAATCTATAACTGCAAAACGATATTTTTTTTTAATGTCAATTTATTGTATAAAGACCCATATATCTTCAAATTATATACTAGAACATAATTAATAGAAAGTTTAAATCAGTACTTCAGAAGTTATTGTTAAACAGTGTGAAAAACAAGGGTAAAATATAGATTCCTAAGCCTTAGGAATATAATTATAACATTAATCTTAGTTTAGGAAGTAATTATAATATATCATTTTTAGTATGGATTTTTATTTTTTAAATATTTTTTCTCACAATCTTACTATTTAAGGATTTTAAGAATTTTTGAACTAAACATCATTAATAGTACCATTTACAAAATTAAAAAAACAACTCTCCATTCCTCTCTATTTTCTTATATCCAATTATGGGAGTCATTAATTTACTTCCCCTACTCTTCTTCTCCCTCAAACCAAACAGTAATTCATGTTGAGTTCTAGAGATGTTTCACCAATTTTTATGAAAGGGTCACTAGTTTTTTATTGAGAGAGCAATTTTGCTACTATTTTTTTTTGTATACAAATTTGCCATTGATGTTACCTATTGGAAGCAGTTTTTGCCATTAAAATTGCTTATGTGGGAAATATGAAAAATTCATGAAAATGCAAGTTTCTATTCCAAATTTTCTTTATCTAAAACCATAGCTCCAAGGTTTCTAAATTTATCATTGTTTGTTAAATCTCACATGATCTAGTGAAGAGGCTTTCTATCTCTATATATTGTGAAGAACATTCTGTTAGGTTTCGGGAGCCAAACAGCGCAGCGGAATTTAACCGAAACCCTCTAGGATCCAAGTGAAATGGGGTAAACCGGGTGTTCGAAAATTTTCATACCTAATTTTCGATTGAGATCTCTCACTCAACTGTAGAGTCGAATCACAAAACCTGAACAGTTGACGTGTTCAGGCTCTCTATGGTATCCACACGAGCCTCTCGGGATCACCACGCTTCCACCACGTCCCGGTAGATGCGTTTCTCTTGCGCTCGCAGTGCTAGCTTGCGTCCTCCAAGGAATTGCAAGAGAAGAGTGCGGCTGTCCCTTTTGGAGGCTAGGGCAAGGAGACCTACGAATTTCTCACTTAAAAGTTGTATTTATAGTGAGACTCAACTTCCAGGCCTAATAGGTTTCAAAGCCCTAATCCAATTAGGATTTAATTTCGGGCTTAATAATGGCTCAACTTTTGGGCCCATTATTAATACGAAATTAAAGTGAAACCATAACCCAAATAATTAGCCCATGCACTCTAATGATCCAAAATGCTCTATGTGTGCGACCCAATAGGCTCTTATCACGTTGGCAATGATCATAAATCACATTTATGATCATAAGCAATGAGCGGTGTCTAGCAACACATCATTGCTACCCAAGTGACAAGATTGTCGATGATTCGACTAAACCTTTATGATCATCACCGATATATGCCATTGTCCCTTTGTCCAAGATATCAAGACTAAGCACGAGACATGGAATGTGTCACTCTCGTATAGCCCAATCTTTGGTTTCTTGATTACCGAGTAGACTAACTTAAACTGATGACATTGATATCGCATATCAACTCATCCGAGCATGGCCATGCATTTTCTAAGTCTCACTCTATCAAGGGGCCCGAAGATATCGCTCCCGTTACATAGGAGGGACAAATCCCATCTTGATCATACAAATCCCTCCGCATGATATGTGACATACCCAATGACCTCCTTCAAGTTCACTCAGTTACGAGCAACAAAGGAAAGTATCAAAGTATGTGACTCACATGTAGGGAACCTTGATGATCTTAGGTCGAAGGACTACATATACCATGATCACTATGGGAATCACTTATGACACTCATATAACGATCCATGTAGTGTTCTCATGGTGGGTCGGTCCAGTACACAAGTTCTCCAACTTGTACCCATATGTAGACTACATATCTCATATTAGTCTCCACATATGCTAGTCGTTATGTATTATTGCAACCTGCTCCACAATAATACTAGACCAGGGACTTTTAAGAATATCATTATTCTAGGGTTACAATTATGTTTGTTAAGTTACGCAGGAACAAAACAACAAACATAATTGCTGGATTAATGCCTTAATAAAATATCATGACTCAATGTGCAAAAAATACAATCATCTCATGACTGGCTTTTGGGCACAACACTAACACATTCTCCATTATCAACAATTGATTTTAAGTTTGATGTTTTAACATTATTTTAGAACTTAGGTTTCATGGACCTAATCTTTCTCAGTATTGTTTTTGGTCTAGCCTCTATTATAACTTCAACAATATAAACATTAAATCTGATCACATGATCTACTAGAGTGGTTTCCTGTTTCTATATACTACATTAAAGTCTCTTCACTGATGTAACAATCCAAGTCTAGAACCAGTCAATGAAACACCTGCCAAACACTACATGGGATATCCGTTGGAAAATAATAAGCACTAGGTGCTTATATTCCTGGAGTTAGAGTCTATATATCCATATAAGGCTTCCCATAATTTACCCATGTGGGATATGAAGGTGTTACAAACTTTCTCCCTTTCGGATTATTTGGCTCCCCAGACCAAGTAACCTCTCTAATCGGAATACTTAGCCTTTGGCCAAGTACCCTTTCAAATTCAGGATTAGTCCCAATAGACAATGCATGTGCACACTCACTCTGCCACACCATCGTGGTCCCGGGTTGGCTCTGATACCATTTGTAACGACCTAGGCCCAGAACTGATCAATGGAACACTTGCCCATATCACATGGGATATCCTTTGGAAAAGGATAAATGCTAGGTGCTTATGTTCCGGAGTTGGAGCTTATATATCCACATAAGGCTTACCATAATTCACTCATGTAGGGTATGACGGTGTTACAATTGATCACTAATTGGGTTTAAATTGGACGCTTTAACTATCTTTTCCATCTCATTCTCTTCCATGGAATTAAGTTGGTGTTGCTAGTTTCCTAAAATTTTTTGGGTTAGGAATCAATCACCGAAGTGGGTTCTTGAATGATGTAGCACTGAAGGTTTATGAACTTAAGTTATTTAAGCACTGAATGTTAGAGAGGATAGAAATTTTTAGGGTTGGGAATCAATCAGTGAAGTGGGTTCTTGAATGACTTAGCTCTGAAGGTTTATGGACTTAAGTTATTTAAGCATGAAAAGTTAGAGAAGATGAAAAAGACGGTGACTGTGGTGGCAATAGTGGCATGAAGAGGGAAATGAGATCAATGATGAGCTACTAAACCCGATTCGATATGACCTGAATTCACTTTGGGAAGCCGTTGGCCTGGTCAAAGTAATATCAATCAAAGAAGATGGTCAAAATAGAAGGAAGATCTGTGAAGTGGGACTAATGACTGTAATTGGAAAAGGAGATAAATTACCACTAAACTATAAGGCATAGAGTAATTTTTCCCACTAAACTTTTTTTTACGGGCAAATTTTCCATTAATATTTTTGAGCAGTGCAAATATATTATCAATGTTTTGTGTTAGAAGTATACAGGCCCCCAATCGTTAAAATTAATTAACATGACAAACATGAAAAAATGGCAAACTTGCAAGTTTCAATTCAAAATTTCATTTACCTAAGACCCTGGCCTTTAAGTTTTCAAATATATCATTTTCATTGTTGTCTTTGCTCCAGCAAACCCCTGTACCATTTGACTACATCCACCCTTTAAACCACTGGTGTTACCTCTACTTTTTCACATTTGCTAGCAATGCTCCCTAAAACACTCATTAGAACAAACCCTGATCAAGCTTTGCTCGATTACACAAGTAAGACTAAATCTAAATATACTGTAGCAGTTCACTAGTTGGTTATATGGCCGTGTTGCTGATGTACCACAAATATTCTCATTTTGAATAGAATATTTCTATTATTAGACAACCATTAGACATTTGTTGGCTATTTCACTCTTAGTTACAAAAGTAGTAAATTTGCTATTCTGCCTTAACATTAGTGGTAATTTGCATGAAAGAAAAACTTTAGCAAAAAAATTGCTTCAACAAACAAAAATTAGTGACAATTTTTCCCCTTCTCCCGTAAACAAATCATGAAAAGAAGAATTTGTCAAATTAACACATGAAATATTTTTGGCAAAAATAATGAATAAACCACTAATGTTTTCATGCTGGCCAGATTGACCAACTAATATTTTTTTGGGTTAAATAAACTACTGATGTTTCTGAGTTAGCTCAATTGGTCACTCTTGCAACTTTTACCATTAAGTCTAACAGAATCTTAGCGTAGAATACCAAGTTTAGTCCCTATATTTTGTCCTTTTGCTCCTAATACCTTTGAAGCTTATTAATCTAACATTTTAACCAGCTCATCGAAGTCGATATTGATCTTCATACTCTGTTTGTAGATAGTAATTGAGATCTTCTTGAACTCACTGATAGTAGTCACAATGATCCTCTTCTTGCTCTATCTCACATTACACCATAATTTTGCGTTAAGCTTTAATATGAGTGAGGCATTGTTTAGAAGTGGCAATGTGGGGCTGGAGGCGGAGGTATCTCATCTTGAACGATGGAGATGGTACATTTTGAAAGAGCTAGAAGCGGCAACGGATAGACTATGCTCAAAAAATTTAATTTTGAAAGGTGATTATGAAACTTTGTAAATGGAGAATGTAGCTTATTTGAATTGTTTTAAACCAAGTGGATCTATTTTTTTAATTCTTAAAAGTTAATGATTGAGTTTTATAATATTTTAAGATCCGACTGGGTGAGTTGTCCCATTTGAATAATGATAGTGGTTTATTTGGTTATTTTGAATAATGTTAATAGTTTGTTAGGCTAAAAAAATATTAGTGGCTGATTCAAGTTGTCCCAAAATGTTAGTGCTTTGTTCTTTATTTTTGCCAATATCTTCGTATTGTTGGGTGGAATTATTAAATACCTTAAATAAGACTAAAGACTTTATGATTGCCACCAACTTTAAGGATGCCGTCGATCTATTCTTTCATGGGTTATTTTCCCAGGCTAACGATTGCTGAAATGCGACGGGTTTCTGTTTCTAGGTAAATTGTTTTCCATAGATTAGTATTTCGAGTGATTTAAAAACAAAAGGAAGAGAACTCCCTGCATCGCCTATAAAATCCCGTGAGGCTCATACCTGAAGATTTAAGCTCCACAAACCCGAAAAGATGGCAGGCCTTGTAAAGCTAGACGAGGGTCAGCTCCGGCGGCTCGCGTTGTTGATCCGAAACCAAGAGATACTAAGAATCAACAACATCCAGTTCAGGTCGGAGTACGAGAGGGTCCAATACATCCTCGACTGCAGGGCGAACTTCGACACCGTCGAGTCACTCTTCAATAACGCCGCCGGCCTGGTGGAGGAACAGAAGGACGACCAGACCAAGTCCCTAATCGCCCACGACTTCAACGAGCAGGTGATTGGCCTTGTCGCCAACGCTCTCCAGGCCATCCGCAACTACACCGTCCGCAAGGAGTTCCTCAGTAAGGTCGTTACCTACACCGACGACGCCATGAAGCAGCTCCGCCTGCTCGACCCGGCCGACGAGGTTAACGTCAGCCGCCTCGCTGAGGACGCCAAAATGTTCAGGGAGGCGATCAACAACTTTAACGACAAGCATGGCAGCCGTGCCTCGGATTTTTTCGCCCAACAGATCAACGAGCAAGGGATCTCCTTCGACGAGCTTGTCTTCAGGTTAATTAATTCACACAAGAAAAGAATTTAAATTTACGAACCTTTTCGTATTGTTTTTTTTTTTCACTTAAACGCGACTTGTTACTAGGTACATGAGAAAGCTTGGACTTCCGGGGTTGTTTAAGGATTTGAGCGAAGAAGACAAGTTTCTTGTGTACGAAGACATTATTAGGGACTCGGGCCGTGGGGAGATAATAAAGGAAAGATCTGCCGTCACCAACACCAAGTTGGTTGCAGGGGTTGCCCTCCTCGGTTTTACGGCGGCCATTATGGTGTGGGACATCTACTCCACCCCCTCGAAGGAGATTCTTGAACAGGTGACACGCGGCGCAGCAAATCTCGCTTCCGCCGCAGGCGGCACAGCGCTGGGCAATTACCTGGCAGCCGCTTTAAAGCAATCAGCCGCAATAAAGGGCGGAGCTGCCTTAATCACGGTGGCCGGATTTATTTTCGGTGCAGCTGCCGGCTTTCTCTTGGCTACCGTTGCCGGCGTGATACTTGATGCCATCTTCAGCTCCGGTGGACACGTCCCCAGCACCCAAAACTTCCAAATCTTCATCGCGCCCATGCCAGATGGTTTGGCCCTGGCCCGTCAAATTTCTCTTCAGCAGTAATGTTAGCAAGATAGAGCCACGTATTGTGTACTAACGGAAAATAAATACTTTCTTTTTTTTTGTTATATATATTATAAATGTTGAATGAGCTTTTTATCTAACGAGTGTACTTTGAGATCTTTATTTCCAAATAAGGGTAGTTTTAGTCTTATTTCTTAGAATAAGGTAGTTAATGCCAAGTTGGCAGTTGGCACTATCTCCCACAACATCGCTGTCCATTGAAACAAAAGGCTAATGTACAAGATTAACCAGCAATTGTCAATCAACTCACACCTTGGTCCCTAGTGTTTCATTTCTTACATATTTTTTTAGTTGAATCTCCATGAATTATATAAATGCATGTACAATTAATTATTGCTCCATTCATTTTTGCTATTTGATCTCTTTATTCTCTTTTTCTATTTTTTGTAGGATTGGATGACAAATACCATTGAAATTTTGACTCATCTCTTCCGTATAAAAAAGGCGCCATATGAAAAAAAAGTGACTAAAATTTCCTATGCATGAAAAAAGATTATCCTTTTATATGCATGTAAGAATTAAAAGGAACTCATTTTTATGACAAGTTTTTGTGATTGACATGATTACCCAAAATGTTTATTTTTTTTAATTTTATACCAAAAACCTATGATATATACAAAGGATTTTTTTATCTTATTGGTTGTTAAAGCTTAAATCACTTAGTATTTTTTTTAAAATATATATCATTTTTTTAAAAAATTGTTAAAAAGTTAATGATAAAAAACTAAAAAATATTTTTTTAACAAAATTACTCAAATGCTCAGATGAAATAAGTCATTCACTCTCAAGTAACATATTGGTGAAACAAAATGGGAAAAAATTGTTTGGGGAACATCAGTTGATGTTATGCTCCAATAAAAAAGGTGGTATTGTGAAGTGATATAATAAATTTCATTAAATTATAAAGTGTGATACTTTTTATAATTAAGTGAGTAGCATGTGACACCCCTATTCCACATGAAATGTTTGTATGATGTGCATATATGATATCAAGTTTCAACTATACAAAATTAAAATTTAATGATGTAATCAATAAATAAAACAATAGGGACCAACATGGATATAAGCTTAAAGTTGGTGGTCAATTATGTAAATTACCTCTTCTTACGTGGACAAGATTGTGAGGAGAAGTGCCAACTTGGTAAAAACTACCCCATTTTGAGAAATAAGATCAAAACTACCTTT
Source organism: Aquilaria sinensis (assembly GCA_005392925.1). Classification (NCBI taxonomy): domain Eukaryota; kingdom Viridiplantae; phylum Streptophyta; class Magnoliopsida; order Malvales; family Thymelaeaceae; genus Aquilaria; species Aquilaria sinensis. The sequence continues at coordinate 336,783 of SMDT01001796.1, forward strand.
AGCTTGAAATAAAGATCTAAAAGTACACATGATAGGGAAAAAACTCAATGTTGAATGATTTTTTGTCTTAAAAGTTAAATATATTGTTATATTCTAAAGAAATCCACTTTTGTAAAGAGATATGAGAATATCCACTATGGTATACATACGCTTAGATGTTTTCTATTAAGTATATAATGTCTGTTTTAAAACTTAGGTGGGGTGCAATTGGCACAATTAAGGGATAAAGATAAATAACTGAATTATTAGGAATTTAAAAAGCTAAGGACGGACACTTAAGTGGTATACTCTGGACTCTTTTTTTCCCCATCTTTGCAAGGGGCAGAGTAAAGACCAATTTGCAACAGAGAATAGAAATTGGAGCGCATCTGTTTGAGGTAATGGTGGACGATGGCGGAAAGAATTTTGAAGTCGATTCAAATACAGAAGGATGTCGGGGATGCTGTACGATCGTCGTCCGATGGACGACAGCCATTTCGGGAAAAATGGTACAGGCCGGCGGTCAGAATATTGTAGAGGATATAGAGACAGAAGGATTAGGGCGATGCTGTACAGCCGCCGAATCACCGATGTAGGTTGTTATTACTACATAAAGAATTGGTTTGGGATGGCTTTTAATTCATGGTGTCTATGTGGGTTATTATAGGTGTCGGGTGGGGGTGTTGAAAGGTGTTTTGTTTGGATTTTGGTTCTGATATTTGTTGCATGTGGAAATTTGTTAGGAAGTGCAGGATAGGGACACAACAGACCCACCTATAGCACTAGGTGGAGGAATGAAAGAAAGGTATGGGTGTCAATTATTTGTACTGGTGTCTATTTTATTGTTAGTTGGTGTCTGGTGGGAGATAGTTTTTGTGCAGGTGCTTCGTGAGTGCTTCTGCAATTGTGAGACAAATTGTTTTACAGGTTATTTGGTTTTTACTTTTGTACGAAGTGCATTCAGTGTTCTTTGTGGAGGAGTATAAATGGTGGCTGTATACTGTGTGGTGGTATCAAATATAGTGTACTGTTTGTGTCTAACTGGTGTCTATCGCTAGTGCAGTGGTGTCTAAGTTTGTATATAATGTTATATATATATATATATATTCTTGTCTCGTTTGTTAAGATTGCTGTTTGTAGGTGTGTAGGTTAGCATTTGTGTAGATGATGAAACAATGTCTCATGTGAAAAATGAATTCTGTGAGTGGTACATCAGCCTTGTAGTGTACAAGGAAAACAAATTGCAGTAATTTGCTTGAGCAAATTGCAATTTGGATAGAGAACATGAGAAGGCAATTGGTTACGTCTATAGGTATATTTTCTCAAAGTGAAGTGGGTTGCCACCGACACCGGGAGAAAAATGAAGGCAGGTGTTTTATTTTTTATTTTTTATTGAAGATGTAATGAACATGATACACTTTGGTGATCAGGTAGTTTCAAAGGAAATAATTTTGGGTGAAAAAATGCTAATTTAAGAGTAAACAACACTTTTAGAGTGTATTTGATACAGACACTTTTTTTTGTCTAAAATTGGTGCTATTATGTTTGTTTGTAGTGTTTGAGTGTCTTTTATTTTTAATGCAGAAACACAAATTAATATTTAGTGTATTTTATTTTATGGCATTTTTTTTGTATTTTTGTTATTTTTAGTGCAATGAGGCAATATGTTTGATTCTATCGTAACTAAATGCATGTTTATGCCTTCTAATTATCTAAAGTTGAATAGATGAGGGAAGTAACTTGACTGATGAGGTGTTTACACTACAATGAACATATGTCTATCTACTATTGAAGTTTTAAACTCATATACACAGATAACCAATGTGGTGTCCACACACAACTCGCAAGTGTTCGCCTTCACACTTCTAATGTCTAACAGCTTAAAATATGAAACTTAATCCAACAACAGCACCTTCTGTCACTTTTTGGAGCTCCCTACTTTCAGCTTCCTCTTCATTAATCACATCCTCTTCATCTGGAACAAAAGTTCTAGTTTTAAATTATAAACACAAATAGTAAAACAAATGTTAATGACTTGAAAAATACATTAGTACCTGTTGTGCCTTCACAATCATCTTCAAGAATGTCACAGTCAATTGTTGCTCCATCGCCATCTTTGGGAAACAAAATACAAGGCGTCACACAAAAATTCTACCATAAAAGACATTAAAATGACCAAATAAAACAAAGCAAAGCGCAAAACGACAATGCCTCTACCTCAGTTAAGATGTCTCTGTTCTCCATATCTGTACTAACATTCTCGTTCATCCTCTTGAACAACTCTTCCTTCTCATAACAATGGTATTACATTGAGTCTGAATCTTTTCTATCTGCTTCATTCTCAGAAAAATTATCAGGTTTTAGGTTTAGATCAAACATATTCGTAATGAAAAGGATAGAATTATACCGGTTTCCTTTTCCACTGTCTGTTGCGTTCAACTAAATATTGTGGTGTGAAACCAAAATAAAAATTTGAAATTGATTTGGATTAGTTATTAAAATTTCCTAATGTTGGCCCAATTGCAACCAAAGGTGAATTGATTGTATTCCAAAACAAACCACAAATGAGTTCTTGAACCCTCAAACTCAAACTAAACTTAAAGAACAATGATTAACTCTATTTTGACCAGAAAATGACCACCACAATCCACCTAAATTTTGCTTTAGAAGCTACCTTTGAAGTGGTTTTGAAAACAAACAAGTTTAATCAAGATAGGTTGCATACAACACAAACTAAAGCTCAAGTATATAGAAAGAAGGAGAAGCTTGCACAAGAGAATTTTTATAGAGGTTCGAACTCTCCACTTGAGAGCATACTCCTTTCCTCAAGTTCACCACTTGAGACTTTTCTTCTCCACTATGAAACACAAAGATACACAATAGCCTACAAGGTCACACAACCCTTTGGTAGTTCCTTCTACCTTCACCTCTCACTAGTTTTGCCAAAGGCTAACTAGAAACCTATCTAACTCCCTTTCCCTTACAAGGAAATCACTCAACCACTCAAAGCAAGCTCAATAATTTCGTAGTTACAAGGTGGTAAGAATTTAGGAAGCACTCAATACTAAATAAACCAATAAAAGCAAAAGCACATGTTCTCGGCAATTTTTCTAGTTCAAGCTCTTTGATGAAGGATTCTTTCTTCTAGTTGCCAAGAGAGTTTTCCTTGATGATTCTTGATGTTTTTATACTCCAATGGATGCACAAGAGATGTTGAAGACCGTTGGAATGATCAGAAAAAGGCCCCTTGAAATCTAGTGAACGTTGCTATCAATTTGACAGAAAATTGCGTCTGTCGCCCAGTTTCACTCGGGTGAAATATTTTCACTTGGTTGAAAGTTGTCTGATAACGAAATTCAAGGTTTGACCTCCAATGGCTATATTTTTAATTAATGAGCTGTCAGCACTATATACACGTGGAAATCTAACGTGACATTAATTTATAATTATTTTTCAAAGATTTTTCGAACCAGAAACTTGCGCGCAGGTCTAGAATCCAAGTTTCACCCGGTTGAAAAATTTTCTTTCGAATGATTTTCTTGTCCAGAAATAAAACGCTCTCGGGTTCGAAAACTGACTTCAGTTTCACCCAGCTGAAAAAATTTCACTCGAATAATTTTCTTGTCCAGAAATGAAATTCTCTCGGGTTCGAAAACTGACTCCAGTTTCACCTGGTTGAAAAAATTTCACTTAAATGGTTTTCTTGTCTAGAAATAAAATCATCTTGAGTTCGAAAACTGACTCCAGTTTCTAAAAAATTTCACTCGAATAATTTTCTTGTACAGAAATGAAATTCTCTCGGGTTTGAAAACTGACTTCAGTTTCAACACGTTAAAAATATTTCATCCTGTTGAAACTATAGTTCCAGGATTTCCTTGCTTCCAGACTTCCAAACTTCAAAAAGGTTTTTGCCAAGGAGATTTCTTCATTCACAAGTAATGCTTGAATCACTAAAAATACTTGATATATACTTGAGAAAACATTTTTTCTAGCAAGGATCAAGACTTTATGAATGACTAACCAAGGTGTAAATCTTTAAATAAAGCATTGAAACACAAAAAATAAATATGTTTTGTTATCATCAAAATTAAATAAACATAAGTCATGAGAGGAACAAATCCAACAATCTCCCAATTTTTGATGATGATAAAACTTTTGAGAAAACATTAGAAATGATTAAGAATAAGAGTTTTAAAAAAATTTGACATAGTCTCCCCTAAAAAATGAACAAGACCAGCCATATGATGTTCACTGAAAAATCAATACTAAGTAGATATAATACCAAACACTTCCACAATTGTTTAAACTATGCATGCTCCCCCTTACTTCATCCTAACAATACTACTCCCCCTCACTTATTGCATATATAATCTTGAATCAATAAAAGCAAATAATCAATATTAAGCTAATGAACCACTAATTTTCTCCCCTTTTTTGTCATAACAAAAAAGAATTAAGAACAGTTATAAGCACAAGCGACAAGTGAAACAAGGAGCATAAGAAAGTCATAATAGTCACATAAGCATAAATACATCCAAAACAAGGCATAAGAGTCATGCGGAACAAATCCACAAGAACAAAAGTCACAGAGATAGATGAGCAACCCAAGTCTAAAAGAAGAGAAAAACATTGTTTGTACCATAACTCGAACAAGCTGTGAAACCTTGATCCTAAAGAAAACTAATAGAGGAAGGGAAATGAGGGTCTTGGGGGAAGGGGAATGATGGCAAAAGGAGGCTCTTGGGGGAGGGGAATGATGGCAAGGCAGGGGCTAGGTGGTGGAGCAACAGGGGCAGCAGTTGTAGGAGCTTTAGGAGGTGGATCTGCCAAAGTGGTGGCCCTGGGAGAAGCTGGAGTGGTGGTAGTGGAAGGCGTAAACCCTTGGCCTCGATGAGAAACTAGTTGGAGAATGAGGGAGTGGATACCATCAAGCTTCCCAAGTTTGACAAGAATTTCAGCTTGAGATTTTTCCAAGGAATCAAGGCGTGCATTGGCTTTGGCTAACTCATGAGCAAGCAGCTCCAACTCAGTAGGCTCATGTGCATCAGCCTCATCAACGCTTGCATCATTGTCCACAGTAGGCTCTGTAACCCCACGCTTTCTGTTAACCTCTCGTAGTGTTCTCCGAAGACACTTCTTGTAAGTAGTCTCATCTCTAGTCCAGCCAACTCCCTCATTAAACTTGAGACCGCCCAATTTCAAATTTGTAGGATCAACAAGAGAAGCATGATTATCCAATGGAATTTCTGCCGAGTTGCAAGCTACCCCATGGGCTTCAAGAAGCCGAGTGATGAGGGTAAGATAGGGCAAAGGGGTTGCCTTGGTGGTAGCTGCCTTTTTCATTTGGGACACGATCCGAGCAGCAAAATCCACATTGTTCAGCTTAGAGATATTGTACATAAGGCATGCATCTTGATAAGTGACATTATTAGCCCCCTCCCTAGGCACTAAAATATGGGCAATAATCCAATGCAAAACCCGATAGTGAGACTCGAGCAAGCTAGGAGAAGCTCGATTAGGCAACTAAGAACATACCTTAGCCAACCCCGAAAAGAACCAAGTCAAAATGTGCTTATGTTCAACTTTGAAAGTTTTCTCAGTATATGATTTAGCACCAATTAAACCAGAGAGAGAATCCTTAGATGCAAAGATATGAATAACATCTACGAAGCTCGTGAGAGTAAGAGATTGGTCATCTACTGTTAAATTTTTGTAGAACTCATTAAGTTAAGCCTCTGAACCTCTAGGTTTCTGACTAATGAACGAGCCTATCTTGAAAAATTCAACCCATAGAGACACTTTAGCAAAATTTTCTTTCCTTAACTCATCAACAGAGACAATACGATTCTTGCATAATTTCTCAAATTTCTGAAATGTGCCAGTAACAGGAGCCACAGTCACGGGAGGGGTGTTCATTACCTAGATTTCGGTGTCAGAGGAGGAGGAGCATGCCAGAGAGGGCGGTAATTGAGCTGCTGGACATGTGGCCTGCTTGGCACTAGCCTTCAGGCGCTTTCGAGCAAGTCCCCCTCTGTTTGTCGCGTCACGGCCGTGTTTCGGTATACCCCCACCGCCAGTTCGTGGCGCCATGGGAGATAGGACAGAGAATCATAGAGGACGAGCCCAGATTTAATGGCAGTGGACAACTGGGAATATAGAGGCTAGAGTTTTGGTGTGGCAGAGGGGCGCTGGAGATGAAGCACGGGTAGAACGAAGAAGGACGGTGCCGGCAACGAGAGAGAGGAGGGCTGGGTAGGCAGAGAACGAAGAGTTACGAAGGCGAGGGAGGGAGCGAAACTAGGTGGGAGGAACAGAGGAGAAGAAACGAAACGCTCGGCTGAGCAAAGTTGGACTAGTCAACAAAAAAGAAACAAAAAGTGTTCGTCAAGTGACAGCATTTTTTTTAAAAAAAAAAATCACTTGATTGAAAAATAAACACCCAGGTGAAACTAATAAACAGAAAACCTGGGAGCAAAATCCTGGAAGCAAAACTTTGACATCACCCAAGTGAAAAATTTTAGCCCGAGTGAAATTACCAGACAGAAAATCCTAGGAGCAAATCTTGGAGGCTTAATGGTGAAAACTTCCGATTGAAAAATTTTAACCCGAGTGAATTTAAAAAACAGATTTGAGCATTAAGAAAACGTGTGAGAAACACTATTAAATCCAAAACAAGGAACAGTAGGGTATGAAACAACGAATGACACACTTCAACATATGAATATTTGAATTTATAAAAGCATGAAATTAAACTTTTCATGATAATATAATTTCATTTCTTTTGGAATAAAATAGGTTACCTTGGGTTGCTCATTCCTAATTCCCTTCTAATAAATGTAAACCTTTCTTCACACAATGGTTTGGTAAATATGTCAGCCAATTGATGTTGAGTATCAACAAATTCAAGAACAATATCACCATCATGCACATGATCTCTAATAAAATGATGCCTAACTTCTATATGCTTTGCTCTAGAGTAGCTAGACTTATAGCACTTGTATTGTCACATTTAATGAGTGTCTTTTTTGAAGCTAAACCGATAATCTTTCAATTGTTGGTTCATCCACAATATTTGAGCTACACAACTCCCGACTGCGATATATTCGGCCTCCGCGGTGGATAAAGCAACCGAAGTTCATTTCCTTGAAAACCATGATATAAGGTAACACCCAATAAATTGACAAGAGCCACTAGTTGATTTTCTATCCACTTTATTTCTGACATAATCGGTATCGGAATATCCCAAAAGATTAAAACTAGTGTCTCTAGACTACCATAATCCTAGGTTGGTTGTATCAACCAAATATCTAAAAATCATTTTTACCACTTTCAAATGTGATTCTTTAGGACATGATTGAAAACGAGCACAAAAGCAAACATTAAACAATATATCCGGTCTACTAACGGTCAAATAAAGCAAAGAACCTATCATATTTCTATAGAGTTTTTGGTTAATAGGCTTACCATCTTCATCCTCATTAAGCTTAGTTGTGGCACTCATTGGAATGACACTAGGCTTTGCATTTGAGTAGCCAAACCTTTTGAGTAGCTCTCTTGTGTACTTAGCTTGGTTGATGAAAATACTTTTCTTTGATTGTTTGATTTAAAGTCCAAGGAAGAAGGTAAGCTCACCCATCATGCTCATCTCAAATTCATCTTGCATTAACTTAGAAAAGTCTTTACATAAAGACTCATTAGTAGCACCAAATATGATATCATCCACATAAATTTGCACAATTAACATATTATCCTTAGAATGCTTAATAAAGAGAGTAGTATCAATCGTACCTCTAGCAAACCCTTGATCAATAAAAAATTTACTTAACCTACCATACCAAGCTCTAGGAGCTTGTTTTAAGCCACACAAGGCCTTCTTTAATTTAAAAATATGGTTTGGAAAATTTGGATCTTTAAAACCGGGGGGTTGTGAAACATAAACTTTTTCTTTGATAAAACTATTTAGAAAAGCACTTTTCACATCCATTTGAAAGAGCTTAATCTCCATATAACAAGCAAAGGCACAAAGCAATCTAATAACTTCTAGTCTTGCAACGGGTGCAAAGGTCTCTTCAAAGTCAATACCCTCTTCTTGACTATAACCCTTTACAACTAACCTTGCCTTATTTCTAGTGACAATACCATTTTCATCAAGCTTGTTTCTAAAACCCTATTTCGTCCTTATAATGGAGTGATCTTTTGGCTTAAGCACTAGTTCCCAAACCTCATTCCTACGAAATTGGTTTCGTTCCTCTTGCATAGCCAAAATCCAATTTTCATCTCCAAGGGCTTCATCAATGGTTTTAGGCTCTATTTGAGACAAGAAGGCATAGTAACTACACAAGTTTTTCAAGGAGGATTTAGTCACAATACCTCTTGAGGCATCACCTATTATGAGGTCTTTTGGATGACTAGATTTATGCTTGAACTTCCATTCACTAGGCAATCCTTGATGAGAATGCTCTTCTTGTTGTGGGTGTTGTTCCTTAGATTGATCTAGATTGTCATGTAAAAGCTCTTGACTTTGTATATGCTTTAGTGCATCATTAAGCTCATCTCTTTCAAAGGCGTCATCTTTGGTGGAGTATGAGAAACCCCCTTCTCATTGTGATTGATTTCCTTTTCATGATCATCATCTACAATATCATCATCACTACAACACTTTTTTCTAGTAGCATTGTTAGTCTCATCAAATACAACATGAATGAATTCTTCAATTACAAGAGTTCTTTTATTAAAGACTCTAAATGCTTTGTTTTTACTAGAGTACCCAACAAATATAGCTTCATCACTTTTTGCATCAAACTTTCCAAGATTATCTTTTCCATTGTTCAAGACAAAACACTTGTATCTAAATGCATGAAAATTTAAAATGTTTGGCTTCTTACTTTTCCAAAGCTCATATAGAGTTTTATTGAGAATGGGTCTAATCAATGCTCTATTAAGAATGTAACATGTGGTATTTGTTGCTTCGGCCCAAAAATACCTTGGTAGACTACTTTCACATAACATAGTTCTAGCCATCTCCTCAAGAGTTCTATTTTTTCTTTCCACAACACCATTTTTTTGAGGAGTTCTAGGGGCCGAAAAGTTATGAGAAATGCCACTAGATTCATAAAATGAAATCATGTCATGATTAATGAACTTTTTGCCATAATCACTACGAATTGAGCTAATGTATGAACCTTTTTCTTTTTGAACCCTATGAGCAAATGGAATGAATACATTACAAGTGTCACTTTTATGAGCAAGAAAAAATACCCAAGTGAATCTAGAATAATCATCAACAATTACAAAACAATATTGCTTTTCACCCAAACTCCTAGTGCTCATGGGTCCAAACAAGTCCATATAAATAAGTTGAAAAGGCCTAGAAATTGAAATACAATTTTTTGACTTAAAGGAAACCTTAGTTTGCTTTCCTTTCATGCAAGCATCACACACTTTGTCCTTTTCAAACTTCATTTTAGGTAAACCTCTAACCAAATCACTTTTTATTAGCTTTGAAATTATGTGCATACAAGCATGACCAAGTCTTCTATGCCATAACCAACTATTATATTTGTTTGTGGCCATTAGACATTTCACATTAAAAGAGGACAAGTCATTCAAATCAATCACATAAACATTTCTTTGTCTTCTACCAATGAGCTTAGTTTGATTGGAAACAATATCAATCACTTGACATATAAGAGCTTCAAATATAACTCTATAACCTTTATCGCACAATTGACTAATACTAGCAAGTTATGCTTTAATCCATCAACAAGCAACATATTGTCAATTGAGGAGGAATTTTTCTTACCAATTCTACCCATACCAATGATGGTACCTTTGCTATTATCTCCAAATGAGACAGTTCCTTCTTCTTTTTGCTTGAGGCTTATGAAATGAGACTTTTCACCAGTCATATATCTTGAGCATCCACTATCCAAATACCAAGTCTCTTTTCTTGGCCCCTACAAATAAACAATCACTTATTGGATTTTGGTACCCAAATTTTCTTGGGTCCTTCAATGTTAGCTACAACCTTGGTTCCCTTAGGAACCCAAATCATCTTATAGCCAATTTGTGCATTTGGTTTCTTACTTATGCAATCATATGCATAATGACCCTTTCTACTACAAGTATGACAAGTTGTGAATGGGCTATACATAGTAGATGATGCACCAATAAATCTATTCCCAAATTTCTTTTCATTAACTAAAGGATTGTAGCCTATTTCGGCCCTATCATAAACACCTTTTTGTGCTTCAAGTAACAAGTCTAATTTTTCTTTTCCCTTGATAAATCTAGATAAAGATTGTGTGAGATCAAAGTTCTCCTTTTTTAGCTCATCTTTTTCTTTGGTCAAGGATGTATTCAAAGCTTTTAATTCACCTACATGTCTAGCAAGCCTTTGAGAGTCCTTGTAAAGAGCATTAAAAGCATTTTGCAACTCTAAATACTCACTACCTATAGATATGTATGAGCTAGATGAATCACTTGAGTAGTTGTTTACCTTATCTTCCTCCTTTGCCATGAGACATAGGTTGGAGTGACTTTGGCTTAATGAGGAGACTACACCATCATTTATCAATAAGCAAAGATTTGCTTGATCACTTGAGCTATTGGATGAAAATGAACCTTCACTTGAAGATGAGTCACTTGCACTCCAAGCCGCCATAGTTTTTCCATTTTTTTTTTGGAGAATTTCTTGTACTTGTTTGGTTTCTTCTTCTTCTTTAATAAACAGTCGAATTGAAGATGTCCGGGCTCTTTGCAATTGTAGCAAATAACTTTATCCCTCTTTTTAAAATGCTCTCCTTTACTCTTTTCATGCTTCTCATTTTTGAAATTTTTGCTTCTTGACTTCTTGAACATCTTACTAAATTTTCTTGCCAAGAGGGCCGCGTCAATTTCTCAATCTTCATTTGATGATGTGTGGTCCTCTTGAGTCTTAAAAGCCATTGATTTATTTTTCTTGATGTATCTTTCCTCAACTTGTTCCTTCATCTCATAGGTCAACAATTTTCCAAAGAGCTCATCCACATGCATTGTTTTAATACTTCCTCATTCATTGATGGCTTCAACTATATTCTTCCATGATGGAGGTAAGCTCCACAAGATCTTCCTCACCAACTCCTCATTTGTATACTCTTTCCCAAGCAATTTGAGTGGTGTGAAGATCTCATTGAATCTTCTAAACATTTCTTGAATGCTTTCATTTGGCTCCATGGTAAACAACTCATATGCTCTCACAAGCATGTGCATCTTGGTATCCTTCACTTGTGTGGTTCCTTCATAAGTCACCAATAGCTTGTTCCATATATCCCTAGCATTTCCACAAGAAGAAACCAAATTAAATACATCGGGGGTTAGTGCACAATATATGATATTCATTGCCCTTGAATTCATAATGCACATGAGATCATCCTCTGGTTCATATTCCGTTCGATCTTTTGGCACTTGGTTTCCATCAACCATTTTTATAGGTATCCTAGGACCATCCTTAATGATCCTCCAAAGAGCATGATCAATAGCTTGGATATGAATTTTCCATTTTAGTTTTCCACCAATTAAAGTTTGTGGAGTCAAACAAAGGTAGCCTAGAAAGATTTTGTCCCTCAAGATGCATACTAGTGGTTGCCATGGATCTTTAAGCTTAAAAATTGTTGGATTTTATCAAAACACAGCTACTAGCTCTAATACCAATTGTTGGCCCAAATGCAACCAAGAGGGGGGGGTGAATTGGTTGTATTCCAAAACAAACCACAAATGAGTTCTTGAACCCTCAAACTCAAATTAAACTTAAAGAACAATGATTAAGTCTATTTTGACCAGAAAATGACTACCACAATCCACCTAAATTTTTCTTTGGAAGCTACCTTTGAAGTGGTTTTGAAAAGAAATAAGTTTAATCAAGATAGGTTGCATAAAACATAAACTAAAGCTCAAGTATGTAGAGAAAATGAGAAGGTTGCATAAGAGAGTTTTTATAGAGGTTTGAACTCTCCACTTGAGAGCATACTCCTCTCCTCAAGTTCACCACTTAAGACTTTTCTTCTCCACTATGAAACACAAAGATACACAATAGCCTACAAGGTCACACAACCCTTTGATAGTTCCTTCTACCTTCACCTCTCACTAGTTTTGCCAAAGGCTAACTAGAAACCTATCAAACTCCCTTTCCCTTACAAGGGTCACTCAACCACTCAAGGCAAGCTCAATAATTTCGTAGTTACAAGGTGGTAAGAATTTAGGAAGCACTCAATACTAAATAAACCAATAAAAGCACAAGCACAAGTTCTTGGCAATTTTTTTAGTTCAAGCTCTTTGATGAAGGATTCTCTCTTCTAGTTGCCAAGAGAGTTTTCCTTGATGATTCTTGATGTTTTTATACTCCAATGGATGCACAAGAGACGTTGAAGACCGTTGGAATGATCAGAAAAAGGCCCCTTGAAATCTAGTGAACGTTGCTATTAATTTGACAGAAAATTATGTCTATCGCCCAGTTTCACCCGGGTGAAATATTTTTACTCGGTTAAAAGTTTTGTCTGATAATAAAATTCAAGGTTTGACCTCCAACGGCTATATTTGTTATTAATGAGCTGTCATCACTTTATACACGTGGAAATCTGATGTGGCATTAATTTATAATTATTTTTCAAAGATTTTTCGAACTGGAAACTCGTGCGCAGATTTAGAATCCAAGTTTCACCTGGTTGAAAATTTTTCATTCGAATGATTTTATTGTCCAGAAATAAAACACTCTCGGTTCGAAAACTAACTCCAGTTTCACCCGGTTGAAAAATTTTCACTCGAATGATTTCCTTGTCCAGAAATGAAATTCTCTCGGGTTCAAAAACTGACTCCAATTTCACTCGGTTGAAAAAATTTCACTCGAATGATTTTCTTGTCCAGTAATAAAATCCTCTCGAGTTCGAAAACTGACTCCAGTTTCATCCGGTTGAAAAAATTTCAATCGAATGATTTTTTTGTTCAGAAATGAAATGCTCTCGAGTTTGAAAATTGACTCCAGTTTCAACACGTTGAAAATGTTTCACCCCGTTGAAACTGTAATTCCAAGATTTCCTTGCTTCCACACTTTAAAAAGGTTTTTGCCAAGGAGATTTCTTCATTCACAAGTAATGCTTGAATCACTAAAAATACTTGATATATACTTGAGAAAACATTTTTTTCTAGCAAGGATCAAGACTTTATGAATGACTAACCAAGGTGTAAATCTTTAAATAAAGACTTGAAACACAAAAAATAAATATGTTTTGTTATCATCAAAATTAAATAAACATAAGTCATGAGAGAAATAAATCCAACACCTAAGAATATCTTCCTATCTCTATTTATTACGATAGAAAATTCAAAAACTTTGCTTATCCCTCCAACTCCATGCCCCACTCTTCACACCATTAAACAATTCTGCCCTTGGCGTACGTTCGCCATGGCAGACGCCAGAATTTTCCGTTTTGTAAATGGCTAGACTTGTGGGGTAATTCTCGCATCCGCCCTGGCGGACATACGCCAGGGACGGAACGCAAACATCCGTTTGCCTTTTTTTTCTTTTCTAAATCTATTTTTTTAATTTCATATTTAATTAAAAATAATTATATTTCTTTTTATAAGTATATTTTACAAAAAAAATTATTCTTGATAGTGGTCTTTCATATTTTACGGAATTAAATCAATTACCATTTTTTATTTTTAACATCAAATAATTTTCTTATTTTATAAATCTCTTTTATTATTTCTATTGTTGGGATCCAAATTAGTTACAAATCTTCATATTTTCACACTAAAATATTAATATTTTAACCAACACATAGAATGAGAAAATATAAAAGGAAAAAATGGTATCTACATTTTTATTTTTCATTAGAAATTAGACACCATAATATGTGATATTGGACATCACCATAGGTAAAATTAGACACTTCTATAGATTATATTAGATACCAGTACATAATTTGTTTGCATAAAAATATAAATTTTTTATTTTCTCTTAAATATGTTTGCCTTTTTTTTTAGTATCCAATTATATCTATGTAGTATCTAGTTTTATATAGAATAAAGAAAACATGTAAAGCGTCATAATTAAACATTTAGATACCACAATCATGTAAATTGTACATTTCCTTATCAGATTTAGACACTTAACTCATCATACTAAACATTCGACCATCATTATCAGACATTTGGATACTTCAATTCAACACATGGGACATCATACTCAAATAACTTGCAGACATTCATTTACTAGAATTAAAGGTAAAATTATGATATAATTTTTCAATTAAATATCCTTTAAAATAACATTATTATACTCCAAATTAAAGGTAAAATTTGAATAATCAAAGTATTTTATCCTCAACACTATGAAAACAACTTACAGACATTAATATACTAGATGCAGACATTAAAACACCAGACATAGACACTAATAACCCAAATTTAGATACTCAAAGGTAGACACTATTTATCTATCATTAGACATTAACGACGTTAATTTGTCTGTTAGTGGTTTACGTCCACCATGGTAGACATTTTCAGGTTTCGACTTGTGTGCGCTTGGTACCTAAGTAAACTGAGACACGCTTTACTACTTATGTATTTTTTGTCGGCTTAAGACAAAGTGCCCGATTCAGCAAAATGGCAAAAACACGTGAGTAATTGGTTAGGGGGTGCGGGATTGACCCCCATGCCCTCATCTATTTGTTTCCCTTTGCTTCGTTTTTCCTTCTTATGTAATGTTTGCACAATTGCACTTGATTTTCTGTTTTTTCCCATTTTTTTTCCTTTCCCCCCCCTTTTTATTCTTTTCTTTCTTCTTCTTTCATTTTTTCATTTTTTATCTTTTTTTCCCCTCAACTTCGTCCTTTGCTTTTTCTTTTTCTTTTTTCTTTTTTCCTTGGTTTCATTTTTCTATTGTTCCAATTATATTTTTTGTATTATTTTGTATTATTTTTTAAATTCTATTTTTCCACTTTTATTTTCTTTTTCTTTTAGTTATGAGCAAAGAAGATGTAGTTCAAGAAAAAGAAAAAAAATAAAAAAAATAAAAGGATACATTGAAAGTAAAAAGGAACAAACATTAGTAAATAAAAGAATATATAGAAATTGAAAAATATTTTTTGCTTACAGAACAATGGAAATAGTAAGATCTTGCTTTTTTTCATTCTCTGTTTGTTTGGTCTTTCTCGAGTTTGTTTCTTCTATTTTACTTTTTTTTTTTTTGCATTGTTTTCAGATTTTTTTTTACTTCTTTTCAAAGCTTTTTTCCTTATCATGTGTACTTTTAGATCTTTATTTCAAGATAAAGGCAGTTTTGATCTTATTTCTCAAAATGGGGGTAGGTTTTGCCAAGTTGGCACTTTCCCTCACAATCTTGTCCGCGTCTCAATAAAAAGACGAGGGGTAATTTACATAATGGACCACCAACTTTAAGGTAATATCCATGTTGGTCCCTATTGTTTTATTTATTGATTACATCATTAAATTTTAATTTTTTATAGTTGAAACTTGATATCATATATGCACATCATACAAATATTTCATGTGGAATAGGGGTGTCACATGCTACTTACTTATGTAAATTACCATCTTCTTTTTATAGATCAAATTATCATGCCTTATCTGTTCTTTTTTCAATTTTTATCTATTTTTATTAGCTTTATATATTTTTTTTATAAATTTTTATTTATTTTTATCATTTTTATCTATTCTTTTATCAGTTATTATTTATTCATTTATTAGATTTTATTTGATATTTTACCTTATTTATTTGTTCTTTTATTTGTCATTATTTATTCTTTTATCAATTTTATCTGTTCTTTTATCAGTAGATTGATAATATTAAAAAAAAATTATTTTTTTATTCTATTTTAGTTCCTATATGTTCTTTTTTTAGTCTGATATGATCTTTTATCAGTTTTATTTTTAGTTTTGTCTATTATTTTGTTCCCAGTTTATTCCATATTTTTTTAAGTTTTTTCAATTTGCCTACCTTTTCTTTCTAATTTTGTTTCATTTTTTAATTTTTTTTATAGGAACTAAAAAAGAACAATTAACAATCAATAGAAAAACGTATGAGGATAGAAAAACAAAACATATTATTTATCTAGAGAACAATTGAAAAAGAAGATGAGTAACTAAAAAAAACAGATTTATAAAAGAACAAACAACAATGCATGGAAAAACATATAGGAAATAAAGAAGAACAAAAAAAAAGAACATATAATTGTGCCTCTAATTCAGTCTCTAAGCTTCAGGAAGTTTTGCCAAATCCATGAATCATTCTGGTTTTTCTCAATAGACCAGCAATCCTTGTTTCTCTATGTGTGAAACTTTCTGCCAGTAACATTTAGGGTGAATTGAGTAATTAATTTTTTTTGCTTCTTTTTTGGTGTTGATTTTTTTATTTTTCCTTTTTCTCGTCTTGTAGCATTATTTATTTTCGATGATACTTCTTTCCACCTCTAGGCCATTAATTAATCCTGTTTGTTTCTTTTTTGGTGTGGTTCACTTTTATTTTTCCTTTTTCTCGTCTTGTACGCGTTATTTATTTTGGATGATACTTCTTTCCACCACTTGGACATTAATTAACCTTGTTTGCTTCTTTTACGGTGTTGTTCTCTTTTATTATTCTTTTCTGTTCTTGCAGCGTTATTTATTTTCTAGCTGCTCCAAGTAACTTGAAAGGACTTCCACACAGATCACCAAGAGGTATGGGGATAAGGGGTCCCTTTGTCTCAGTTTCTTTCTCCTTTTAAAATAACCAAAATTAACACTATTGATAGCGATAGAATAACCTGGAGGGCTCACTGCTCACACAGGCCATAATCAATTTCACAAAATATTCAGGGAAGTTAAAAAGCCAACAGCGCATCACGAAGGAACCTACAACTGACGGAATCATAAGCTTATTTTATGTCCGGTTGAATCATGCAACGAGGAGTCACGCGAGCTCTAGTGTAATGCTTCAAAAGCTCAGAGCATGGTAAAATATTCTCAGCTATCTTTCTCTTTGGAACAAAAGCAGTTTGATTTTTTCAAATCATCTTGTCCAAAACCCCTTTCAGCCTTATCGTGAGGACTTTAGACACACTTGCAAAGAACATTACAGTAAGCTATTGGTCTAAAATCTCCAACTCTTTTTACTTCACTAGTCTTTGGCACCAAATCAATTGAGGTGGCTTTAGCAGATTTCAGTAGTTTACCACTGAGAAAAAATTCTGCCACTGCACCATACAGAAGATCAGACAGCTGGCTCCAACAAGCTCTGTAAAACTTTGCAGAGAAACCGTCCCCCCAGGGAACTGTCAGGAGGGATGGACCACAAATTATATTGTGCACATATGTGAAATTGCAAATACCTATAGTTTAAGTAAAAAAACAGTCTCTCAGTTTTTGTCCTATCACGCACGGTTTTATCTTTTTCGAAAACAATTACAGTTTAGTAAAACATATTTACTAAAAGTGTGTTATTTGTAATTCGACATATGTGCACAATATACTACATCGTCTTGTAGCGTTATTTATTTTGGATGATACTTCTTTCCACCTCTAGGTTATTAATTAATCTTGTTTGCTTATTTTTCGTTGTTCTCTTTGATTGTTCCTTAATCTTTTCTCAATTCTTATTTGCTCTTTCATTAGTTTTTGCTGCTTTTTTATCAGTTTTATTTATTTATTTTATCAGTTTTAATTGTTTTTTTATCAATTCTTCTTTTTTTATTTCTTTACTAATTCTTCTATCTATTTTTAATATATTTTATTTGTTCTTTTATCAATTCTTGTTTGTTCTTTTATTAGTTTTAGCTGTTCTTGTATCAGTTTTTTTTAGTTTTTTTAATCTTTATGTCAATTTTATCTATTCTTTAATCAATATCACATGTTTTTTTATAAAGTTTATCTGTCTTTTTATAAGTTCTTATTTGTTCTTTTATCAATTTTAGCTTTTCTCTTATCAATTCACTCTATTTTTTAATAAGTTTTAGTTGTTCTTTGAATCTTTTTATAAGTTTTTCTTATTTCTTTGCTGGTCCTATGTATTCTTTTATATATTTTATCTGTTCTTTTATCAATTCTTAATGTCCCTTGTCGGTTTTAACTATTCTTGTTTCAGTTTTCTTACTTTTCTATTTTTTTTATCAATTTTTCTTGTCCTGTATCATGTCTTGTTTGTTTTTTTTATATGTTTTACCCATTCTTTTATCAAGTTTATATGTTCTTTTATCAATTTTAATAAAATATTTTTTGTTGTTATTTTAATTTTTATCTCTTTGTTATTTTATGATTATCTGTTAGTTTTTTTTTAGAAATTAATTGTTGTTTTCTTAGTATTTATTTTTTATTTTTAAGAATCTATCTATTCTTTTTTAAGTAACTGAAAATAATAAGAAAAAAATAAAAAATAAAAGGGAAATTTTTAGAAATTAGTAAATGAAAATAAAAAATTAACTGAGAAAAGAAAATAAAATAATGAAGCAAGGGAAATGAAACAAAAAAAAAAACACAAAGAAAAACTGTGCAAAAATGAAAAAACTAACTGGTTAAACAAATGGCAAAAAAGGAAATGGAGAATTACAATTTGTCCTCTCACGTTTACCCTAAATTACACTTTTCCCCTCCTGTTTTAGAAACCTCTTAAAAGCCCCCTAAGGTTTTAAAAAACCTATATTCACCCCCTACAATCTCTTTTAAATATTAAAATCAATGGATTAATTACACTTTGAAGCCCCAACTTTAGATTTTTTTTTTAAGTTTTCTTCTTAACATAGAAATTATTTCATTACTTGTCTTTTTCAAATAATATAATATAATACACTTATATATATATAGTTCCTTTCAACTTACCATGTCAAAATTATTTTTTTCTTATAATTATTTTTTATTTATTTTTCATTGCCTTTATAGTTTTTTTTTCTCTTTATATTTTTAATTTTTAAAATATCTCTAATTAAGGATATCATTTTTATTTTAAAATTGATTTTAGTTATTTATTTATTTATTTTTATTTAGAAGCTTTACAAGCATCCTCCTTATTTTTTTTTTTCAAAAATTATTATGATAACTATTAAATCTAAAATTGAAGAAATGATAAGGCTTATATTTACAATAATATGAAAACTTCAAAATCACTTTCATTTCAATTAATATATATATATATATATATATATAAAATTGGTTATTTTGTTGTAATTTTAATCTTATGTACTTATTCATTAATTAATTCTTTTTTTGTAAGAAGGATTTGTTAAACAAAATGCTTATTGATTATTACCAATTTCACGGGTGCTCAAATAATTTCCAGTCATAATTTTTTGACTTCATCTTTCATATCAACTGAAATTGTATTCAAGAGCTATAGTGTCCCTTTTAGTTAAGGAAATCAAGAAACATTTTTCTAAAGGTCAGCTTGTTAAAAGGTAATCAATTAATCAATAAATATATAAACATAAAATTACATTAAAATGACCAAATGTTCCATTAACTTAAAGAAAGTAAAATTTGAAGTTTTAATATTATTATAAAATAAGCCTTATTATTTTTTTTGATTTTTATTTTAATAGTTACTATTACAAGTTTTAAAAAAAGTGAAGAGATAAAAGTTAGCTGCAATCAATTTCAAAAACCAAAATGGCATTAATTAGAGGTGATTAAAAAATTAAAAATATAAAAGATAGTACATAAAAATAATGAAATGTAAATAAAAACTGAATTATAAGAAAAAAAATAATAGGTTAAGTATAAAGGAACAAAACATTTAAATAGATTAGTCACTTGGAAAAAAGAAAAAGTAATGAAACAATTTATATGTTAAGGAGAAAACTTGAAAAAGAATTAAAAGTTAGGATCTTAAAATGTAATTAATCCATTGATTTCAAATTCCTAAAGAGATAGTAGGAGATGAGTGTTGGTTTCTTAAAATCTCATTAGGCTTTTAAGAGGTTTTTGAAATAGAAGAGGAAAAGTGTAATTTAAGGCAAATATCAATAGGCAAATTGTAATTCACCTAAAAAAGAAAAGGGCTAGTCTGTAGTGAAATTTGAACTCGTGATCTCTTTCCACTCATCACTCTAACCTCTACACCAAAATGTGGAGGTCGTTATGTCCACCAAATGCCATGGTGTAATTAGGAATCTTTTAGAGTTTTACTCAAAATATCAGTTCTTAAATTTTATGGGAGTGACAAATAATGTTAAATGTAAGACTTTAGTCTTTTCTTTATATATTTTGATTTTCCTTACAGCCGGCCACAAAGAACGCTACAATCACTTTTCCCACGGATGGCTACAGTAAAAGCTGAAGTAAACTTTCCCAACTACTGGCCGCTGAAAAAGCCGATCAACTTTCATCTATGACTACGCATCGCATATGACGGAACCAGCATGGGCTAATGCAAACATTTCGAGAGGCATGAAAAGCCGAACACTACTTCCCTTTTATTCAACATAATAAAGTTGCAAACACAGTAGACATCTTAATTTATTTGGGTACCGTCACAGAGTACCTACCAACACAAACTGACACACATGAACTGAAACTTGCTCTTCAAAAGGAAGATGGTGGTGCTCGACTCGGAATCATGGAATATGAAGCTCAAGGTTTGCCGAGTACGACGATGGCCTCCCACAGGGAAGTGGTATCACTGCCCATGGACAGGGTGGCCCGGAAACGGCCATTCGTTTCGACATACTCGAGGCCGCAACGATCCATCTTATCAGAGATGACGCCCCAACGTGTGTCATCGAAGTGGTCCTTCTCACGGATCTCAGCGTAGCAGTGGTTGGAGTACCAGGGGCCCCATGAGGTGCACCACGCCAACATGCAGTCCAGGTCTGCTGCCCCATCGAGGCCGTTGAGGCGGTACACTGCAGCCGCGTTGGAGCCCGAAGCGGCGCCGGGGGTTTTGGTGTGGAGAAAGGCGCCCCACTGGCCGTTGGCTATCTCCATGGGGTAGGGTGACTCACCGATGCGGCCGTACCAGTCGTGGGAGCGGATGAACTTGATGGGGTCGCCCGTGGAGTTGTAGATGAGGCACTTGGTGCAGACGCCGTTGCCGAAGTTGTTCTTGAGGTTGTCGACGTAGGCAACAGCATTGACGGCCTTGTTCTCAGAGTTCTTCATCTGAAGCGCCACATAGGCTCGGTCGTAGCGCGTTATTTTCTTGCCATCGTACTCCGGCAATGCCCCCACGGTTAAGTCGGTGACGGGGTTTCCGAAAACATTGGTCCCCATTATCCTAACGAAGAAAAAAGGAGAGGCTGAATAAAAATCTTTAGCTAGTTATTGGAGCTTTATCGATGGGCTTTGTGTGCTCCCTTTCGCATGTATTTATAGGTAGTTTCCCGGCAAATGTTGCATGTAAGTAATGTAACCCTTCGATGAATAGAAGTAAGGGTGATTATGGATGATTGGGTAAATCCAAAAACCAACTTGAACCAATCTTACTGCATTGGGTTAAGTTGGATAAAAATTAATCATAGTTTACGGATTGATTCCCCATTTAGGAGAACAATCGGTTTTTAGGTTAGTTCTGGTTTTATATGAAACTAACCTAGGATGGAATCGAACCCGATGCGTATGTATAAATATATAAAAAAATTATGATATTACTATGTTGCGTTTATATTTATGTATTAAAATGAAAAATTATAAGGGTACTTCATGGTACTATTTAATTCTATGAACTAACGTTTCTCTAATTTGAACCAATTTTACTTTATTAAAATGTAACCCTTCGGTGAATAGAACTAAGAGTGAGTATAAGTTGGGTAAACCTAAAACCCAACTTGAACAAATTTTACTAGATTAGGTTGAATTGAGTAAAAATTGATCATAGCTCATAAATTGATTCCCTATCTTGGAGAACCACCAATTTTTGTTGGAATTTAGTTCACACAAGTGATTATTGAATTCCATAGACGCGCTTAAATATATGTATTTTACAATTTCTGGGTGTGGTCACACTATATGTTAGTGTTGTTACATTAAATCATATCACTGCTTCTAACATTAACTAGATGTAGTTAATTGGTTAGGATGTAATGACATATATGTATAACACGTCATCACATTGGAACTAATAGGACGTTGATATATGGTGATTGTATGACATGTATATGTACACCTTTACATATGAGATAATTATTTAAAAACTACCCCATAACTACTCATATTATGAAGGGATATAACATTTAAATGAAAGAATATGTCTATCCCAATATATATGACCATTGGAAAGATAGTTATGTACCATCACTACCCTGGTTAGTGAAGTAACATGACTTTTAGTGAATGTTCATGTTTTAGGCAAATTTAACAACCTTTAGAAGGTAGTTATGACATTGATTTAAAGAGACATAACTCTTAGAAGAGTTGTAACTCTATGGCCAAACCAACATATCCATTCTAAGAGTAGTTATTACCTTATTTTAAAGGAAGAAGTTATGGTTGGATAAAGGCACTTTTTGGTACAACATTTTATGAAGAGTTGTGACTTTATTATGAAGGGTTATGACCCTCCATAAGTGTCAATTTATTCCCTATAAATAGAGGGCAATATAACTGTACATATAGAAGTTGTAAACATAATTTTTGGAGGCTCTACTTGTTTTATTTCACTCTACACACTTCTCTATCACTAAAAAGAGAATTTTGGTTGAGTATTGGGTGTGAACCAGCATATTTAGTTATTTGTATTTTTAAGTTAATTAAATATTTGATCTTGGATGTTCACAACAAGTCACGTCTACTGCAACATGTGAAAAAAGTTTTTTTTTTTCTCAAGGAGATTATCATTCGGTTCTTCTATGATAACCAAGTAAGCCTTAATTTGTACATTTATTTTATATCATGGCAATTAAAATGTTCATTAGTTGTGCACTTAAATTTCCTTTAGTTTTTAAGTTAGTTTTGGTTCCATATGAAACAAACATGAGGTGGAATCGAACTCGATACATATGTATAAATATATAAAAAAAATTATGATAGTACTATATTACCTATATATTTACGTAGCAAAATGAAAAATTTTGATTGGTACTTCATGGTACTATTTAATTTTGTTAACTAAGATTTCTCTAATTTAGAGCTTTGAATGTTCTTGAGAAAGTAAAAAAAAATGCATTATTGTCAATTCTTAACGGTATATAAATCTTAAGTAGGTCTTCTTATATCTAATTAAAAGATATTTGGTTAATTGGTATGATTCTATAAATTAATGTGTTGGTTTTCACCTTCATTACTTTTAAAATATGTTAAAATATTTTATTGGACATCAATCCTCTCCCCCGATGTGATGGCGCATACATGTTTCTTGATTCAACTCAACTAGAGGAGTAAGCATTCGTTGGCACAGTGATGATAATAGGTCTTATCTTAAAAAAGATAATAAATCTCTTATTAAAATGGTTGTAGATATAATTTCATCATATTACAAAGTTATTAATTGTTACTTGTATATGATAGGAACTGAAAAATATGAAAACTAGAATTGAAAAAAACCAAACTCATGATTTTGATTCTATTCAATTTTTAATTCTCAGGTTTGATAAGATTTTTTGGGAATAAACAATATTTCGGTTCCACTGAAAAACCAAACCAACCCAACCCATATTGATCTCTAAGTAAGACCATGGGCCTTTTGAATTTTTCTCTATTTTTTTTAATAAAAAAGAATTTTTTTTCCTAAAAAAACACACTTGATTTTCAACAAAAGACAAAACTCACGATTGCGGTAACAATCATTGGAGGACAAAATACTAAAATCAAATGTGACATGTGTGCTTGGAAAATAGCGACAAAAGTAGTTATTGTTATAGACAACGGATAATTAAAAAAAATAAAGCTCTAAGACAAAAGAAAAAATTACTAACTTATAGAGCTGACTGTTTTACTTTCCGCTTATGAACTACAAATTCTATTACTTCTTAACGGTCCAACTCTAACCCAATAGTAAGACATTTATTGTAACAATTTTATAGTTAAAGGACAATCAGTGTAATAATTTATAGTCGCGGGATGATTAGCAAGTTGGGTATTAGTTCAAAGATGGTGGGTGCTATTTATCAAAATTTAATGTTACAATACCAACTCAGAGAACCAACTTCCTCACGCCAAATTGAGAGAAAATACTTTTTTAACCTTCATGTTGTGCTTGCTTTCTCTCCCTTCTACCTCATGAGACACCCTTAATGTTATTGCCTCTTAGCATGTGCTAAAGTTGTTCTTCATGGCAACACCTACAACATCCAAAATTAAACACCCAATAAACAAAATCTGCTCTAAAATTTTAAGGAAAAAATTAAAATAAACTGAACTAAAATGGATGAAATGAAAGTTAAATAAAGGGAATGATATTGGAGTGCCTCTTGATGAATGCTAAGTTTTATGTTGCTAGCTCGACAATCACCCAAACAAAAATACTTTATGTGGCCCACATGCTTCCCCCTGAACTCAAATCAAACCATTATCTTCAATGTGACAGAAAGAAAGAATAAGGGATCGTGCGTGGGAGTTGAGAAAATTGACTTCAAAGGTCTCAAAATTTCAATGCTACATCAATCAAAAGTTTTTTCATGGCTAAAAATGGTCTACCTAGGATGATTAGAATATCTCCATGTCAAGCACAACAAAATCCACCAGACACACAAACTTTTCAACCTTCACTAACACATTCTCTATTATCACTCTTGGATAAATATGTGATCTATCAGCAACTTGTAGGCAAAAGGTGGAAGGCTTAACTTCTTCAAGACCTAACTTCTAGAAAATAGAGTTTGGCATAAGATTGATGCTTTCACCCAAATCACATAGCACCTTGTTGAAATGAAAGGTGTCAATGTCATATGAAATGGTGAAACTATTGCAATCTTGCAATTTCTGGGGCAACTTCTTTTGCAAAACAATACTGCATTCTTTAGTAATCATTATAGTCTCAAATTACTTAAATATTCTCTTGTTAGACAATATGTCCTTAGGGAACTCTGCCTACTTAGGCACTTGTTGAATTGCTTCTAAGAAGGGAATATTGATTTCCACCTTTTTGAAGATATAGAAAACTTAGAAAATTACTCATCCAACTTCTTCTTTTTAAAGATTTAAGGATACGGAGTAGATGATGTTATAAGTGGCAAAGGTGGAGAAAAAGATATACTTTTTCCTTTTTTCTCGAGGTGTGCTTTCATTGGTTTCTTTTTCTTCCATGTTTTGAATTTATCCTTCTTGTTCCTTATCTTGTTGGCTTACTTATGGGTCCTTGGATGGAAAAAAGATTTCTCCCTTACCCTTCATTTTATCTTCATCTAGTTCATTGCCATTTCTTAAGGTAATGGCCTCAAAATGCTCCCTTGGATTCACTTCAGTGTTGCTATGATGATTTCCTTGTTGAAGTGAACCCATAGCTTTAGCCAACTGTTTCACGTGCATTTCCAAATTTTTTAACGAATACCCTACAAGTGTATTTTGCATTTCCATGTTATCCATCCAACTCTCATTTTGAGCAAATTTATTCCTTGCTTCAGTAACGAATGATCCAAGCAAATCTTCTAGTGATGGCTTCTTTTCTCCAGGAGATTAGGTAAATCCTGGTGGATGAAGTGCATTTTTGTTACCTTTATAGCCATAACTATCTTGATTTCTGAATCTTTGATTGAATTGACCTTGCATCTTATTGCCTCTATAGCCATAACCTCTCTGATTCATGAAAATTACTTGGTCCTGCTCATGCTCCAATGGATAGTAAGAAGAACTTGCTACTACAACTTGCGTTATTGAACTTTCCTTACTTGTGAGCTTGGTGAATTTGTTCATTAAAGTTTCTATCTATGCTAAAAGCTAGGTAATCTAATCAACATCATGAAGTCCACCACTTTTTCACACACCAGTCCTCTCAGGTGGCCACTGATAATTGTTGGATGTCATCATGGTTCCTCCAACTACTGCATCCACAATGATCCTCATTTGACCGTTCATTCTGTTGTAGAAAATTTCAATCTATACCATTTTGGATAGCCATGATTTGGACATTTTTGAACATGTCTTTAGACCTTTCCCGAGCTTCATAGAGTAACTTTAACGCATGATGCTTGAATGCACTAATCTTGAATCTTAACTTGGTTGTCTTGGTTGGAGGGAAAAATTTTGTAAAGAAGATTTACTTCATGATATGTGCCCATTCTTTCAACTGATGTAGTTTAGATCCAAGTCTTTGCCTTGTGCCAGATAGAAAATGAAAATAAATTTAGGTGGATATCATCAGATGTAGCTCCCCTAATTTTGATGGTGCATAAAGCTCTTGGAAATTTAACAAGTGATCATTTAGCTCACCAAGTGAAGCTTCTCTAAACTGATTCATTTTCACCAAATTAATTAAGCGATGAGGGATATGAAAGTTTCTTACATTAAACATCAACCTCTAAGTTGCATATGATAGTTGTCTGCTACCTCTGGCTGACAATATTCTCTAATGGGTCATTGTTGTTGATACTGATCAGCCTCCCTATTCATCTTAAGTTGCCACCAAAATCTTGATTTCCATGCTTTTTGAGTCCCACTTTTTCTCTCAATTCTTGCTTGCTCAAGCCTATTTCATTCTAGTTGTTCTTTGGCTAACCTTTATTATTCCAACCTTTCTTGCTCATCTTTCCAACTCAGCTCTTCTTGCTGCTTCCTTTTAAGTGTCAATTATTGTGTTTTTTGGTTGCCTTGATTGTTTTCTCTAAGTCTAGGCTAAACAACTTGTCTTCTGCTCTAACAGTTTAGAGAAAACATCAGTAGCACAACAAAATTGCATAGGAAAGACAAGGAAATAAACAAAACAAACAAGACAATAAATAAGAAACTCTAAAAGTAAAATAACTAAAAACAAAACAAAACTCCAAACTAGCTATAGTAATACTATTACTAACTGATCCTCGGCAATGATGCCAAAAGCTTGTTGCATACATTGCAAGTATATGACTGTTGAATGAGTAATAAAATCAATGAGATCAAGTCATATCCATAGGAAACGAGTGCTAAAGAATACTTAGCTAGTTGAGAATGGTAAAATGACAATAAAGAAAATTAAGTGCTTGAATTATACAAGAGGTGATGGATAATCAACATAATTAACTAATAATAACTATTGAGCTATTACCAATTAATTTTTAAAGAGAACTAACACTAAAAGCTGTTACTCAATAGCTGTGGTAAAAGAGTTCTCCTTGAGCAATTGATCTCTTGGAATCCACTTTAAACTTTTTTGCTAATCATCTAGACCATTTACCAATTTATTATGAATGAAATTGCCCATATCAAATTTTCTTTCCGAAGGCAAATTTGGTTAACCCCTCTAGTGCTGATTGACAATTCCATGTACAACTAAGAACTAAAGGATTTTAAGTTCCATGTGGTTTATTCACATGTTAAACACTTGGGGCTTTTATTCCTAAAGCAAATCTAACCTCTTTTGCTTTTTACTTATAACACAAATCTTTTCTACTTCTTCCTTCTAACACAAACCTCTTTTTCTAAAGATAAATTTCCATCAAGAAATAAACTCATGGCCAAAATTCTTAATAATCAACCAAAAGAGCAAACCAAACAATTAAAAAGATAAATTTTCTAGGATTCAAGCAAGCAGTCATCAAAGCATCATCCAAGATACACAATCACCCTAGGAGTTGGAAAAATCTTGCATAATGACATCTTTGAAAGAAAATCCAACATAAAAGCTTACGTCCATGCTCAATCCATAAAATAAAGAAAAAGAGAAAGGGAAAGATAAGAAAATCTCTGGATTATAGTTCCCAATTCCTCTCAAATGGGTTGCCTAATGCTTCTTGATGCTCTCCACCACCTTCAATCAAAATCTTGTTCTTTATTTTGCCATCTTCATTCTTATATGTTGTTACTTTGCTTTTACATAAAATCCCCCATTTTTATGCTTTATTTTTCCCTATTTTGCCCTCATAATGATGATGTTGTACCAGAGTCTGTTGTTCTCATTCCACTATTGTTTGTTGAACTAGTTCTGCTTGCTACCTCCTAATGCTGGCGTATCAACTCTCGCACCACTATTGCTTCTCAATTGGTGCTATTGCAACAAATATTTGGCATGATCACACCAGCTTCTAGTAGCCCTAAGCTCTTTTATTTCAAGCTTTTTCACATCATAAGCTCCAAAAGATGCCACCACTTACAATTTGTTCCTCAACCTACGCTATAACTTTAAAATAATGCTAGAAGACCACAAATCATAGGAGCTATGTAAGAACAATTAGAACAATCAATATGTTCTTTTGCACTTAGTATATATGTTTTTGCACTAAGTATATGTTTTTTCAAACTATACGGATGTTCTTTTTACAAATGAAGGTATTTTGGACAAATAGGAAATAATAATTAGTCCTGAACAAAAGAATAGATATTGTTGATTATAGAACAATAGAAAGATAAAAACTGACTAGGTATTGATGAGAACATATATGAACTCAGAAAGAACAAATAATAACACATAAAAGAACAAACAATATTTATAAAAGAATATATCCAATAAAAAATACAAACGGACAGATAAAAGAACACGTGATGCACATTGAGCACCAAGTGCACACAAAACTTACTCTTCAAACAAAGCTGATATTAAACAAGCAAATCCACAACAGGCTCTGACAATCGTTGTTAAACCTAGACCAGGTTGGCCTGTTTCACTAGTTCAATTTTGAATCAGCAATCTCTAAAGTCTGGGTTTTTTCTCGATCACATTAAGATAAAAAATGGTTAATAATGATGAAAACCGCTCAAGACCGTGAACCAAAAATTGTTTTGAACCAGTAGTCAAAGAAAAAAAATTGAAGATGTGAATATGAAATGGCAATTACCAGTTCTTTTTAATTTTCTTCTATCTACTCTCTTCCAATACTCTCCCAATAAGCAAGGTAATAGTAGTAAAGGAAAATACAAAAAGCAAGAAAGAGGAAGATTTGATAAGAATCTGTGATCTCCTAAGAAAATACCACATTTAAAACAAGAATGAGATGAAAGGAAAGATTAGAATTTTGAAGTCAACAACACAAAGAAGGACAAAAAAAAAATGGAATGTTGCTTGTGCGCCTGCTAGAGGTGGAAAGTGGAGATAGAAAATGAAGTATGGCAGCTACTACTTCTATTTAGGGTTAGTAAGCTAAAATGTTTTGGATAAATTACAAACTTAGTGTTTATTGTGTGTACAAATTTTTATTTTAGTCCAACTTTTCTCATATTTGTAATTTAGTGCTTATGGAATGCATTAACACAAATGTAGAAAAACAATAAAGCAACAGCTCAACCGGTTGAGTTGATTGTATCATAATTCAAAAACCCTACTGATTTGAAGTATGGTTCAGCATTAAAAACAATGGCTCACGCTACAACAAACTCGAAAAAGCAGTAACAATCATTTACTGCAAAATGCTAAAACCAAACATGATATGTGTGCTTGTGAAAATACGATTAAAATAACTACATGATCTTAAAATTGGGAAGGTCTGTTAGGAATACCTTTGGCTTTAGCATTTTGCTCCCGATGATTGTTACTGGTTTTTTAGTTCATTGCAGTATTAACTTGTTATGGATCTGCTCATGCAATATTGGCTTTGTTTGTAGAGTAAGCTTTGTGAGCATCTGAGGCACAATATGCATGTTGTGGTTTTTTATTTGTTCGTATGTGTGGAGTGGACATGACCAAAGCCTATGACTATGTTGAGTGGCCTTTCATTTGAAGAGCTATGTCATTATTGAGGTTTCATGCTAAATAAATTTTGTCCTCAGTTGTGTCACGTTGATGGGCATCTCAGTGCTAATCAATGGGGAGCCATCACATAGGTTTTCTCTTTCTTATGGCATCAAACTAAGGACTGGGGTACCCTTTGTTGCCTTAGTTATTTCAATTTTGTGCTAAGGGTTTGGTGCCTTTTCAACAGGTAGAGTGTCTGGGAGCCCATCATGGTGTGGCTATTAGACAGGGTAGTCCCCCTGTCTCACACTTGTTATTTACTGATGAACGCTTGCTCTTCATTCGGTCAATTTTGAGGACAAGGTTTAAGCTATCCTTTCTGTCTTGGACACCTATCATGCCATCTCGAGGCAGATGGTGAACTTTCATAAATCTTCTACATTTTTTAGCCTTAATACACCGGCTAGTGTTCGGTCATCTATTAGCTACCTTTTAGGCAGTAGTTGTTTCCTCACCTCAAGTAAATATTTGGGTTTTCCATAGCTTATTGGTTGCTAGATGGTGAATTAGTTTGATTATTTGATTGATTGTGTTTCTAGCAAGCTATAGGCTTAGAAGGCTTCCTTTTTGTCACAAGTTGGCCAGGTGGTCTTAATTAAGTCTATTGTTTAGGCCATGCCTTGTCATCTTATGAACTACATTTTGTTGCCTACTTAAGTTTGTGAAAATCTTTGTCAGCTAGTGGTTTGATTTTTTTAGGCCTTTTTTCATAATAGAAAAGCAACTGCTTGGTGTGCATGGGATTGTTTATGCACTTTGAAGGATGTAGGCAGTTTAGCTCTTTGGGACTTTGAGGTTTTCAATGATCCATATCTCTCAAAGCATGACTGGAGGCTCATTCTTAATCAATCAATGCTCTGTATAAAGTACAATAGTGGAAATATGTCCTTACCTTTACTTTCCTCTGTGCATAGGAGGAAACTTGTTCTTTAGTTTCTCCATTCTAGAAACATCTTATGGCGGGCAGGCGAATGCTTTGGGGCAGTGGCATTTGGTAGGTAGGGCAAGGAACTGCCATTAATGTTTGGCGTGATAATTGGCTTCCCTATGGCAACTCCCCTTACCCAATCACTATAGTGCTGCCAAGCTTAGAGGAGATGATAATCTTGCAATTGATATCAGATGAAGGCTTTTCATGGTGAGGGCCAATGATAGAAGCTGTATTTCACCTAGAAGATGTTGCTAGTATCCTTCAGATTTTCCTTTCAACATCTTTTTGAATTGATTTGTTCACCTAGGGGATGATGCAATCAGGATAGTTTCTGTCAAGACTACGTACCATGTTGCTTCTTGCATTGTTTTAAAGGTTGTCCTCGGTGAGAAGGTGATCGAGAATGGAAATTTTTCTAACATCACCCAGCCCCTCCATGGCCTTAACTTTTCTAGTGGGGAGCCATTGTAAATGCATTATGCACATGAGATAATTTATGAAGAAGAGGTATGGATTTTCTTTCCCCTTGTTCGGTGTGTGGGTCTAGTGAAGAATCTATTTCAAATCTACTATTGACCTGCCCTTTCGTGCCCAAGGCATGATACTCCCTAAACGTTCAGGCTCCCTTTTTTCACCTAATTTATCAATCTTTGAGTGGTTCTGGTAAGTGCGTTTCAATGGGGTTGTCTTTTTGTGGTTATGGGGTGGTTTCTTTGGTGGAATCGGAATAAGGTCGTGCATGAACATAAGTGTTACGTACTTGGCAAATTGGTTGATGCAATAAAGGTCTAGGCATTGAACTAGCAG
This sequence comes from Aquilaria sinensis, assembly GCA_005392925.1. Taxonomy (NCBI): domain Eukaryota; kingdom Viridiplantae; phylum Streptophyta; class Magnoliopsida; order Malvales; family Thymelaeaceae; genus Aquilaria; species Aquilaria sinensis. The sequence continues at coordinate 368,255 of SMDT01001796.1, forward strand.
GCGTCAACCATTTCCCCTATCGGGTACCTTGCTCCCTCTTCTTTGTGTCGATTGCTCCTCCCTCCCACTAGTCATATGAAGATTAACGTTGATGTAATAACATCTTCTTTCCTGCAACAGAGCTTCGTTGGTATTGTATTTTGTGATTCGTTTTGTTTGCCTCCTCTATCTATATTTTCTCAATTTATTTCAAAAAGTGGAGTGAACAACCGACACCTGTGAAAGCCTTAGCCATTCTCTCCAGCTTGAGACAAGGAAGAGGGAGGGCGTGCCAACGTGTTATCATTGATTCATACACAGAAGTCTTGGTTAGGAAGCTAGAAGCTCCAGACGGACCCTCCACCCCTTTGGTATTGTCATGGATTACATCAAAAATTTACGTTCATTTCTTCATTCTTGCTTATTCATTTATGTTCCATGCTCTTTAAATTCTGCTGCATACTCTGTTGCCATCTTTGTTGTCGTCGTCTATTCGGCTCCTTGTTGGACACTTGGACTCTTCACTTTTAATTAATCGATGAATGATGTCTATTCCAAAAAAAAAAAAAAAAAGAAAGAAAAGAAAAGAATTTTGCGGTAATAAATTCATCTAGAAAAATAGCTGACACGATTTCTAATAAATCCTAATCGGCCGCATCTTCGTCAGTAAATAATAACTTTTCGTCGACCCCGCAAACATATCAAAACGTGTATTACGAAATGTCTTGGCACTTGTGTGCTGTCCCAACTCAAGAGGATTTATTTCAGATTCTTGCACTGACCAAACGAAAGAACTTGATATGTATGCTCGCAAAAAAGAGACGAAAATAATTATGTGCGGTCCCAACTCAAGAGGATTTATTTCAGATTCTTGCACTGACCAAACGAAAGAACTTGACATGTATGCTCGCAAAAAACGAGACGAAAATAATTATATGCTCTTGGAATTGGCAAGTTTTTTTTTTGTTAGGAAATACCTCATAAAGTGCACATTTTCATTTCATCAATAATTCCCAACAGCACTTACAAAATAAAGACAGGGGCCTACAAAAGAAAAGGCAAAGTTTGCCCTAAAAAATAAAATAAAACCAAAAAGCTTAAACTTATGTTTTACAGTAAAATCAGATAATATAACCTGGAATATATTGTCCAACGAGTATCCAAACCTAATAGAGAGATCGGATTCAATAATCCTCAGAAGAATCACCGGTGTTTTACACCTATGGTGGTAAATTCTTCTATTTTGTTCCTGCCAAATAACATAAATCAATGTAGTTACATTGGCTCTATGAATTGTAGACTTTATTGATTTACATTTCACCACACGAGTGAACCAGTCACAAAACTTATTCCATTTGTTGGGAACATCCCTCAATCTGAGTTTGCACATTGCTTCCAATTGGCAAGTTCTTTGGGGAATACCAAGTTATTTTTTTCCGTTAGCGCAAGAATCTGAAATAAATCCTTTTGAGTTGGGACCGCACAAAATTCCAAGACATTTACATACTTGTTAGAAATCGGAATCACCTATTTGTGGATGAATTTATTACTGCAAAATTCTTTTCTTGATTTCTTTCATCGCCAATTGGAAGAAATCTGGAAAATGGCATTAATCTGCAACGATTATTTGGCATTCAAGTAGAAGTCTTCTTTTCTCAAATGCACGCTCCGTATTTTTTTTAATACTTTTTTCGGTAGAGAAAAAAAAAAAGGACTAATTAGATAAATCCCGAAGTTTATGGAGTTATAGATTGATAGTAAAAATTTTACAATATGCCTAAATATTTCTGATTTTTCTTTATTTAGGCATAAAAAAGGAAATATTTATTGAAATTGAATAAAATCAAAAAAATTTTTGAATGGATTATCACACCTATATAATATTGGTTTTAAAAATGTAAAAATAAAAATAAAAATAAAACCTTGACAAATATTTTTATTTTATGGGAAAATAAGATAATTTTTTTTACACTATGAAAAAATGTAACAAGTTTTTTGTTAGTAACACTAAGAAAAAGCTATAAATTAGAACAACATAGAAAATATATGCGAAACTGACCAAAAGGAACATTATTATTATTATTATTATTATTATTATTATTATTATTATTATTATAGGATGTAGAAAACCATCGAAATTGGCACAGTGAGAAATGAAATTGATCAAGCAACATGCTTAATCAAGAAGGAAAAATGAGAATTGACTCGTAGAGATAACAAAAGCCACTCGAACACTTAATTATTATTGGTAGAATGAATAATAAAATGTAGCAGGGTTTATTTATAGTCTTACAAGAAAAAATAAAAAAAATAACAAGTAGTAAAAATCAACAAAAATTTTAGAGGTTTGGATACCTTTCAAAACGATGGATTTTCAAACGATGGATTTTTGGCCTAAAACATGTAGTCTTGCAGGGAAAAGCCCTAATGGCACCTATAGAGTATGAAATTCTCTTCAAAATGATATATTATAACAGTTATTCCAACAACCACAACAAAAGTTATGATCTCTGAAAGTTGAGAATCACATAAAGCCTATTTTTGAGATTTCTTCTTTAGTTTTGCACAATCAACCCTCCAAGAATTCATCCACTAGACGGTCCATGTCAGAAACTTCAAAAAACTCTTGTATTAAAATAAAATTCATGTATTAAACCAATAACGTGGTTTCGTTTGGAAATGTATGAGAGTTAAATTAAGTTGGCGGTGATGGCTTCATCTAGAAATAACTTTCGTAACTAATTAGTGTTAGATTCTGAGAAAATTTAAGGATGGAGGAAATAGCTTATCCAAAGTTTTGTTACGAAAACCTGTGATTTGAAAACTCTTTTCATATTTCTAATAGTAAATGAGACATAATTTTCAAGCAAGGAGGAATCTTATGGGCAGCAGGAGCAGTCATGCACCCTGACACACATTGTTACTTATAATAGATTTACAGGATTTAGACATTTTTTGAATTTTGTGGAGTGGCTACAATTATTGGGGGAGGGGGGGGGGGGGGGGGGGGGGGGCCACTGGGCTGGGATCCTCCTTCGTTCTTTCTTTCTAGTTTTTCCTTTTCTTTTTCTTTTTTAGTTTCTTCTGTTTTGCTTTTGTAATTAATTTTTTTCATTTTTTATTATTTTTTCTTCAATTTTTTTTCTACTTTTATTTTCCCCCTTTTCCACTTCTATTTCACTTTCTTGTCTTTTTTCCAATTTTGTTTTATTTTTCTCCTAGTATTTATTTTTTTTTTGCTTTCCATTGCACCTCTTAATTTTTTTTTTATGAAATAGCAAACTTGATAAAAAATAAATAAAAACTAATAAAAATACATATACAACTAATAAAGAAAAAAAAACATTAATTCCAAAAAGAACAAATAAGAATTAAAAAATAAAATAAATAAGAGAGCAGACAGAAATGTAAAAAAGAACATATTTATAAAAGAACAAATATCAATACATAGAAAACATATAGAAACTTGAAAAGGAATACAAACGAAAGAACAAATAGGAATTAAAAAAGAACATATTTATAAAAGAATAAATAGTAATAATAAAAGAACATATAGGAACTAAAAAAAAAAGACAGAAAAAAACATGAGAGTCAGTAGTGCAAGAACAAACTAAACAATGAGCATGTTCTTTTACACTAAGTAAATGTTCTTTTTAAATGATACAAATATTCTTTTTATAAATGAAGCTATTTTGGGCAAATAACAAGTAATAATCATATTAGAGCAAAATAACAGACATTCTTTCATTACATAACAATGGAAGATAACAACAAACTAGACATTAATGATAAAAGGTTTAATTGTGATAGGATTAAAAGCCACACATTTCCATTAGCTTTTCTCGTAGTTATAGTGTACAGGATGATAAGTATAAGAGGATAATAAGATAACACAAAGAGAGTGGTAAATACAAAGAGATTAATTAACAACTTTAGTATTATCCTAATTATGCCCCTGCAAGATGGTGGTGCCATTAGTAATGCTAATCTTGGTTCGTAGCAGCTGGAATCTTTGCTTAAACAATGGTTTTGTGAGAGGGTTAGCAAGTCAATTTTCTGTGGGAACATATTGAATTTGAAGCACTTCAAAAGCAACATGTTCGTATGTGAAATGATAGTCAATAGACAAGTGCTTCATCCATGAATGAAAAAACTGGGTTCATACACACGTAGGTAGGACTAAGGTTATCACAATGTAAGGAAGGTGTGGAAGAAGGATGCATGTTGAGCCCAAGATGAAGAGAATTACGCAACTCAACCTCATAAGTTGCGAAGGCAATGGCATGATATTTGAATTCTATGGAAGACCGAGCAACTTTAGTTTGGCATTAAGAGCACCAAGAGATGGGTGAATTGTTTAACAAAGTTTCATCGATAAGTTGCGAAGGCAATGGCATGATATTTGAATTCTATGGAAGACCGAGCAACTTTAGTTTGGCATTAAGAGCACCAAGAGATGGGTGAATTGTTTAACAAAGTTTCATCGATAGAGGTGAAGTACTAACTAATAGCATCTCTAATATAGTCCATGTCTAAAACACAACGAGATCCATAATGGAATCCTCTCGAAGTAGAATACTATAAAATGGTGTGGTCTTGAGGTAGTGAAGAAACTGTGTCACTGATCTAATGACCCAAGTCTAGAACTAGTCAACAGAACACTTGCCCACATCACATGGGCTACCCTTTAGAAAAGGATAAGCGCTAAGTGCTTATGTTCTGGAACTTGAGTCTATATATCTACATAAGGCTTCCCATAATTTACCCATGTGGGATATGGGGGAGTTACAAACTCCTCCCCTAATGTACTTAACGTCCTCGTTGGGGTCAATCAGATTACTTGATTCCCTAGACCTAGTAACTTCTCTAATCGGACTACATAGCCCTTGGCCAAGTAGCCTCTCAAATCTAGAATCAGTCCCGATAAACGATACATGTGCACACACACTATACCACATCATAATGGTCCTCGGTTGGCTCTGATACCATCTGTAACGACCTAAGTCCATAACTGGTCAACGAAACACTTGCCCACACCACATAGGCTATCCTTTGGAAAATGATAAGCACTAAGTGCTTATGTTTTGAAACTTGAGCTTATATATCCATATAAGGCTTTCTACAATTCACCCATTTGGGTTATAGGGGTGTTACAATTGATGCATGAACTGGGCAGGCTTGTTCATCAAGAAGGCTACATCTGGGGGTATGTAATAGAAATACTGTAGGGCATAGTCCATCTGACAAAATTTAGAGACATCCATTGTATTTGTAACAACATCCTTATGGAGAGTGAGGGAAGGGGACAATGGCGCAGTAACATCCTTTGCAGTTGTCATCTTAGCTCGCTCAAGTATGTCCATGATGTATTTATGTTGAGAAATGAACAAACCAGAGGTAATTTCTATCACTTTAATACCAAGAAAATAATTAAGTGAACTAAGATCCTTGAGAGAAAAGTGTGAGGACAAGGCCAAGATGAATGAACACCGGAAAGTTGCAATGTTGCCTATGACAATAATGTCATCAACATAAACCAAAACATAGGTATGGTGCTAGCCATGTTGCTAAATGAAAAAAGAAACATCTACTTGTGACTTAACAAATTGAAAGTGAGATGTGTACCAAGCCCTATGGGACTACTTGAGACCATAAATGGGTTTCTTGAGTTGACAGACACATTGAAAAAAATCCTTGTGATGTAGACCTATTGGCTGCTGCATAAACACTTCTTCATCAAGTTCACTTCTTAGGATGGCATTATTAACATTCAGTTGGTAAATTAGCAAGCCATAGAAAGCAACAACAGAAAGAATGAGGCAAATTGTAGCAGGCTTTACAAAAAGACTAATGGTCTCTTGATAATTAATGATGACTTGCTAATGAAAACCCTTTGCCACAAGGTGAGGCTTGTAACGTTGAAAACTACCATTAGAGTTTTTTTTATCTGGAACACCCAATAACAACTAGTAGTGTTATGGTTTGGTTTGAGGCTACATAAGATCCCACATGTCATTTCGAATGTGGGCATCGTACTCTTCAACCATGACATCACGCCATTTAGGATATTGTTGAGCTTCTAAGGCATTGGTTGGTTTGATAACATCAGGAAGAGGATGAATGGTTGCATGAAAGACACATTTTAGTTAAAAGTATTATTCTTGGAGGCAGTTTCCATGGGATGGGTTTGAGTTAGCTTAAGGGAGAAATCAGGTAACAGAGAGCGTAAAGGATGAGATGACTCATTAAAATGAGACAATGAGTCTGGTGGAAAGATGGATGGGCTTGAATATGAAGAAGTATGAAGATACTGGTGGGTATTTTGGGATGGGAACATATTAAGAAGAATGGATAAAAAGCTAGATTCACCATTGGATAATGACAATGAAGGAATGAAAGAAGGATGAGTGAGAATAAGGTTGGAAGATTTTAGATTACAAGAGGGTAGTTAATGGAAGTTGCTCGCAAGTGGACTTATGTAACATGGCATGGTAGAAAAAGAGTGAGTAGGAAAAAACATAAAGGACTTGAAAGGGAAGGTATCTTCATTAAAGATAACATGATACAACACATAGACTTTACGAGTTGAGGGATCATAACATAAATATGCACTTTGACTCAATAGTAACTAACAAAAAGCAAAGTCAAAAGCAAGGTTAAAGTTTATGATGATTATAAGGATGTAACCATGGGTAATATAGGCACTCAGAAACATATAACTTAAGATAGTTATGGTCATGGTTGAATAGAACCTAGAAAAGGGACTTGTGGTAATAAATGGGGGTAGGAAGTTGATTGATGAGATAAGTGGTTGTAAAAAATGCATAGGTCCAATAGAAGAAAGGCATGCATGCTTGATGGATGAGTGTTAAAGCAGTTTTGACGACATCATGCTAACATCTTTCAATTGTAGCATTGTGCTAGGGAGTATGTGGAGGAGATGTGAGAAGGGTGATACCATAGGTTTGAAGAAACCATTTTATTGCAATGAACTCTCCCCCGCAATTTGAGTACAAGGCTGTAGTTGATATATTGAAATGTTTTTCAACAAAATCTTTGAACTTAGGAAAGATTTAAGAAACATTAAACTTAAGTTTCATTTGATATAGCCATATATATTTAGAAAAATGATCAACAAAGGCAACAAAATAATTAAAACCATCAATATATGTAAATGGTGCAGGATCTTAAACATCCGTGTAGATAATGTCTAATGGACATCAACCATAAAAAGATGAAATACAAAAAAGGAGTTGGTGGCTCTTATTACATTGACACGAGTAATGAATGAACATGGTAAAAAAAATGACTATAGATGATACATTGAATGGGAATAGAGGGGTGGTTGAGGCAATGATGCCAATGAGTTGAGAAATCTTTAACACTAAAAAAAGCTAAAGGTAAGGTGAATGGAAGCCATAGTTATCGTAGCGAAAAACTAGAGGCCAAGTTTACTTGGTCCACTTGCCATGACCTCTTTGGCTTATAGATCCTTGACAAGAAAAAGAGATACAAAAAGTTCAACTGTGACATCAACAATGACATAAAATTTAGACATTGAAAAAAGATTTTGGGTAAGTTGAGGTGTACAAAGGGCATTCAGTAGACCAAAATGTGTGTTTGTTGGTGTAGTAAGAAAGGTAGTGCTAAAGTGAAAGATGTTCAAACCTACACCATTACCAACCACAAGCTTATCAATTTTGGCATACTAATTGCTGATATTAAGATTTGTGAGATTTGACGTGGAAAAATAGCTATCACTAGAGTCAACAATCCACCTTCAACTTGGTCGCTAACTAGTGACGATGGCTCTGGGCAAAGGAAGGAGTTCCACTCATTTGGTTGAACATGCCAGCGAATATTGGCTGTATGGCCAAGCTTGCTGCAAAATTAGCACCTTGGCATTTCATCAAAGGATTAGTTCTGAAAGGAAAGCATTTTCCTCAGTTTATTTATGCCATAGCCGAGAGGATGTTTGTTCATGCCATAATTGACTTAATGTTAAGGCCCTTGTAGTTGAGGAAGCAAACCATCCTTGCTGCCATATTGGTGCCACCCTTCTTTGATATCTATTTCACTAAAATCTTGGTTGTGACAATAGAATAATTGTTATCATAAGCTTTAAATCTCTTGAGAAAACTTTCATAATCAATTAACTTATTATGCAACTTAGGAAATGAGATTAGTTTGTCTTTGTTTCAGATAGCCGCTGAGATCATCCTATAGTCAATGCCAAGACCATCCACTGCATAGAGAACAAGATCATTATCGTGAAAAGGTTCATGAGTGATTATTAGTTCGTGAACAGTCATTTTGATGAATTGAAGATAGCCAGAAATTGATTTTTCTCTGCAACGGTTCCTCATTTTTTCTTTGAGAGACATGATTCTTGACCGTGATTTATTAGCAAATAGAGTATGAATCATCACCCAAGCTTTACGTGAAGTAGTTGCTGTGGCAGCAAGGAGTAAGACAAGTTCATACGTGGATGCCGGAATGGCATTTAGCAATAGTTGATCCTGATGTTTCCAAAATTTATAATATGGATTTGTAACAATGCTACCCCCTTTAGTCATAGTTTTCGTAGGAGATGGGTGAGTTCCATCAACTTACCCTTTAAGATCAAAGCCTTCAAGAAGAGGGAGAAATTGATCTTTCCATGGCGGATAATTATGATGAGTTAATTTAATGGGTACTTGAGACAAAACATTGATAGAGTTCAGTTTTGTCTCTAAAAGATTAAGGGAGAAAAAGGTGTTGAGTTTAGAAGTAGGAGTTGTAGGATTCTCTTCAGATATGGCATGCAAGAGGCTAAGTAATGGGAGGGGAGGAGAAAAAGAGGAGGGAGAGGTTAGCATGTGGGAGCACTTACTGCTCCGATACACAAAAGGTTTCATTGTAAGAGGATTAAAAGCTAAACATTTCCATTAACTTCTCACATATTTATAGTGTACAGGATGATAAGTATAAAACGATAATATGATAACACATAGAGAGTGATAAGTATAATGACATTAACCAACAACTTTAGTGTTATCTTTATCAAATGAGAGCATATGAGAACTCAAAAAAACAAACAACAATATATAAAAGAAGAAATATTATTTATAAAAGAATTTGTCTAATAAAAGAATACATACGAACCAACCAAAAAACATAATGTACGTTAAGACAAAATACTTATTCTACAAACAAATCCGATATTACGCAAGCAGATCTACAACAAGCCCAGACTGCAGTGAACTCAAAAAATCAGTAACAATAATTGGGGCAAAAACGCCAAAACCAAACGTGATATGTGTGGTTGCAAAAAAGTGACGAAAATAATTAAACTGGAGCAAAAAGGCCAAAACCAAAGCTTGTTTTTTTATTTATTATTATTTACAACAATTAATTCATAATTTTTAAAAAAAAACTAGATTTTTTATATGAAAATGATATACTAAATGCTACAGTTTATAAAAAAAAATTTAAAACTTTTTTTACAATAAAAATTAATATAAATATATTTAATTTAAATTTTAGTTGAAAAATATAAGTGAGCCAAATTTACGATACAGAGAAAGTAGTTGCTGTCGTCCAAGATGGGACGATTAGGATTTATTAGAAATCATGTCACCTATTTCTACATGAATTTATTACGGGAAAATTATTTTTTCCTAATGTCTTTCATAGCCAATTGGATCAAATTTGGAAAATGGCATTAATCTGCAACGATTATTTGACATTCAAGCAGGAGTCTTCTTTTCGATACACACTCCATTTCTTTTTTCTTTGTAATGCCTTTTCAGGAAAAAAAATGGGTAAATTAGATAAATCCGATGAAGTTTATGTAGAATTATAGTATATATGTTCCGCCTTATTTCATAAATTTACACTTTACTTTTGAGCTAACCGAAAAATACTATTTTATATGTAGATGGATGAAATAATATTGGTAATATAAACTTTAATATCTCTCAAATTATTAGTACGTTCCATTTATTGTAGAGAATCATAGTTTATTCTCCGTGGGTAAAGAAGTAATGATAATCATTGGATCTTAGGGTGTTAATTCTGCCCATTGGATTAAAAAATATGTAGTCTAGTTAGCAGGTAAAACAGAAAAAAAAGAAAGAAGAAAAATATGTGGGTCTTCCTCAAAGAAGGGTACTTCTAATATTCTAACCTTTTTCAGCAAAGAAGATGATCTTCAAAACCCTGGTTGAGTCTTTCTTCGTACCTTATTCATTCTAGAATCAATGCTAAAAGACAAGGGGTTATGAAACTTTTCAGTGAAGAATGTTAGGATTTGAAAAGAGGTTAATGATTTGATTACGCTAATTCGTGTTAGTTACTATCAATTGAAACATTAGTTGTGTCATTTACTACATATCTACATGTTTATCCATTAAATCTGACTAAAAGAGTGAAAGATGAGCTTTTAGATATGAGTGATACTGTATTTATTCGTAGTAAAATGTCGGTGGCAATCTTTTATCTTGGTACTAGAAACACTATATGGCAATTTCATGTAAAGGAATAATGTTTTGTATGCATAACATCTTTTTAGTGTAGAACAATGATCTCTTGATGTAACATAACAATTCATTCGTATATGAAAGTAAGTCACTTGTCTGATATACTTCTTAGCTGGAAATAATGTTCATATATAGTTTGATATGTAACTGAAGTTATTAATGTGTAATTATAGTATGTGATTGAATGGAAATTTAATGTTATTTTGAAAAAATACTTGTGTTTTGTTACTTTTGTAACCCAAGAACAACATTTTCTTTATGTTATACAGTTACTGTCATATGACTTAGAGCAATTGTGAAAATCTATAAATAGTCATGCAAAATAATTTATGTTAATTCGAAGAACAATATTTCTTATACTCTAGATAGCGATTTCGTTATAAATAAAGGCAATTTCAAGGCTAGGAAAGACAAATTTATGTGCTAGATAAAAGGCATTTTCTCAAGATAAAATAACAATCTATTAAGAAAATAAGGCAATTATGCACCTAGGAATGACAAATTTTCAAATAACATACTAGTTGACCTTATGTACATATTGAGTGGGTGATTTTACATACCAAGAGGGGTAATTTTTCTAATTGAAGCTTTTCTTTACATTCAAAAACATCGGTATATAAAAAATTATGTTGTATATAATTTAAGACTCCTAGTATGTAAAATGGCACTGCTAAAATGAAAGAATTTATGTACCAACTGACCTTATTTACAAACTGATTTGTGTGATTTTACCTACCAAAGGTTTTCTTAACATTTTAAAAGCACTAGTACATAAAGAAGCAATTGGTATTTAATCCAAGTCTATTGGCATGTAAAACAATATTCTCATAATGAAAGTTTTTAAAAAATTACATATTTGGTCCAAAACTTTTCAAATATTAACGACATTATGTTTAAATGTTAAATATTTAGTCCCTAAACTTTTAAAAATTGAAACAAATTATCCTAAACGTAAAGAAGTAATACTAGTATTTAATCCAAGTCTATTGGTATGTAAAACAATATTCTTAGAATGAAAGTTTTTCAAAAATTACATATTTGGTCCAAAACTTTTCAAATATTGGCAGCATTATCCTTAAATGTTAAATATTTAGTCCTTACGCTTTTAAAAATTAAAACAAATTATCCTAAAAATTGCATATTTGGTCCCTAAACTTTCAAAAATTTACAAAATTGTCCATTCAAAATTACACAATTAGCCTTAAGCATTTTAGAATGTATAAATATGTCTCTAGAGTTTATAAAATGACATTTTAGTCACTGTTAGATATGAGGCATTTTCTCAAGAAAAAAAATATGATGATTCGTTAAGAAAATAAAAGTGACTTTGCACTAGAAAATTATAATTTTTCATATGACATGCCAACTGGCATTTGCCTCTATATTTTTCACGACTCAAGTTTTGTAATCTCATAATCATGTTTATGTGCATGATAATGACAATATTCAATATCAATTAAATTTTCAGATTCAAGAAAAATCATATTATCCATTAAACTTAAATCCTCTAAATGACATTTTTCATGCACAATAATAGCATTATCTATTATAATTATTAAATTATCATATTCAATAGCAACGATATTTATTTTTATTGGTATCTCTAAATCCTAAATTAAAAAACTGCCTTCCTACTCTACATGCCTCATTCTTTCTTATATTATTATGTTTTCTCAACATATTACATGTTAATTTTCTTTTTTATTTATATTTCCATCATTTTCTACTTCAACTAATTGATGCCATACATTTGCCCCCTATATGTGCTAATGATTTTAATTCTTAAACTTATTCATTTTTGAATCCTCTATTCTTTGAATTCATGGGCAATCCAAGATTTGAATTACAACTATATTATATTTGCATTATGAACAATATGTACTATCTAATACTCCAATTAAAGTAGTCCTATAGCAGCATATACATACATGTTACTCATACATTCGGCCACAATACATTTTGATTCTACCTACTATGAAAGACTAATATTTTTACGCTAATTTGTTATTCTATTGTTCTCACATATTACTCTGTTTATTTATACATTATTAGAAGACAATTTATACTTATGTTATATTTTCTTACAAACTTAAAACTGTTTTTTTCAATTTTGTAATCCATTTTGTAGATATATCCTTTGCTTTAAAATCCTCCACCTTTTAAACTTTTCTTCAATATTTTATTATCATTCAAAATACTTAGATATGCAACAACGTAACTATGTCAGGTAGGGTTTGGTGGTGGAAGTGTTCTTGGAGGAGAGAACTAAAGAGGGTGGGAGGAGGATTTACAACAGGAGCTAATAGATTTCCTTCAACATGTCTCGATTTCAGAAAATTCCCATGACAAGTGGCTATGGACTGTTGATTCAGGAGGCATGTTCTCAGTTAAAAAGCTTTTAAAAATGATCGATGATTGTATCCTCCAACTGGATTATGCAGCAGCTCAAACAAAGAGGAACAATCTTGTACCAGGGAAGATCAATATTTGCGGGTGGAACTTGGCTGCTGGATGTTTGCCAACAAAAATTAACCTGGCCAGTAAAGGTGTGCAGCTTGCAGATGCGTGGTGCCCATTTTGTAAACTGGATATTGGAACTGAGGATCATTTATTTGTTCGATGCAAGATTACTAGTTGCTTATGGGAAAATGTCAGTTTATGGTGGCAACGCGCAAGCAGAGGAAGCATTGATATTTGCGATCTGCTAGAAGAATTTGATGAGGCGAATCTATTTGGGAAACAAGGACAGGTATGGCAAGCTATTTTTTTTATTACTTTGTGGCTGATATGAAAGGTCAGAAACAAGTTGGTCACAAACAGTGGCAGCTGTTGATGGCCGTTTCTGGTGTTACACAGTCTGCTGTAAGGAGGAGTAGCTGTCCTTGTTCTCCTCAGTTAAATAGTAGCTGCTTGCTAGTTTCTCTGTCTTGTACAATGCTTTTCTTTCTTCCATTAATAATGAATCTTTTCTCTGCTGTTAAAAAAAAAACACCGTGACTAAGTAATGCACTTTTTTTTCCTAATACTATTTTTCTCTGTTTCCTTTTTTAAAACCTAATATATATATATAACTGTGTAACATAAATTTTCTTAGTTTTATGCTGGTAATTTTTCCTAATTATTATATTTTTATAATTTATTTCTGTGAGTTTTTTTTTTCTTATTTAATAGTTTTAAATTTTTTACATACGTATTATCTGTTTATCAGGTTAATATGTTGTACTGAACCATGTTACACCATTTTGATGCTTTTCGTAATTTTGATGCTTCTCTGCCATAGAATTGTCCAAATAAATTATTTACAAGCAAAAGTTTACGTCCTCTTTGGCGGATCAAACGGTGAAGCTGCTAACTCGTTTGCATAAAAACAAGGGAGAATTATAACTGGCCCATGATGTTTACCCTAAATTGCACTTTACCCCCTCTTGTATCTTAAAAGTCCCCTAAGGTTTTAAGAAACCAACACTTATCCACCTACATGCAGTCATTTTTTAATATTGAAACCAATAGATTAATAGCACTTTGATACCCAAAGTCTAATTCTTGTTTAGTTTTTATTCTTAAGATATAAATTATTTCATTACTTTTATTTTTTGAATAATATAATATAATACATCTTTATATATATATTGTTCCTTTTAACTTACTATCTCCCAATTATTTTTTCTTATGATTATATTTTTATTTATTTTTCATTATATGTACATTTTTTTATCTTTATATTTTCAATTTTTAAAATATTTCTAATTAAGGATATCATTTTTATTTTAAAATTGATTGTATTTATTTATTTATTTATTCCTATTTAGAAGCTTTACAAACATCCTTATTTTTTTTTCAAAACTTATTATGATAACTATTAAATCTAAAATTGAAGAAATGATAAGGCTTATATTTACAATAATATGAAAACTTCAAAATTGCTTTCATTTCAATTAATACAAAATCAGTCATTTTGTTAAAATTTAGCTTTATATATTTATTCATTAATTAATTTTTTTGTAAGAAGGTATTATTCAATAAAATGCTTATGGATTATTTTATTTTATATATTTATTGATTAGTTAACTATTTTTTAAGAAGCTCTCAATTAGTAATATATTTCTTGATTTCTTTAGGTAAAAAATACATTAAATTTTAGAATAATGGGGACGGCTAGAAAATGGAATAAAACAAAGAGCAATGTCATTCATTAAATAGCACATTCTCTTGAGTGAGAATAATGAAAAAGAATATTTTCCAAAAGAATACAAATATGAAGTGTTGGTGAATTATAATCCAAAAGATGGCACTTTCTTAGTGATCTCAATTGCACTCAATATCAAAGATGATGTTAATGAATTGTGACTGTAAACCATATAAGCACCTAAGAAATTGTTAATTAATCAATAAGCATTTTGTTGAACAAGACCTTCTTACAAAATAAATTAATTAATGAATAAATATATAAATTAAATTTTTAAAAAATGACAAATTATGTATTAATTGAAATGAAAGTGATTTGGAAGTTTTTATATTATTGTAAATATAAGCCTTATCATTTCTTTGATTTTAGATTTAATAGTTATCATAATAAGTTTTGAAAAAAAATGAGGATGCTTGTAAAGCTTCCAAATAGAAATATATAAATAAATAAATACAATCAATTTTAAAATAAAAATGATATCCTTAATTAGAAATATTTTAAAAATTGAAAATATAAAGATAAAAAATATATAGATAAGGAAAAATAAATAAAAATAATATCATAAGAAAAAAAAATGGGGGTTAGTAAGCTGAAAGGAACAATATA
This sequence comes from Aquilaria sinensis, assembly GCA_005392925.1. Classification (NCBI taxonomy): domain Eukaryota; kingdom Viridiplantae; phylum Streptophyta; class Magnoliopsida; order Malvales; family Thymelaeaceae; genus Aquilaria; species Aquilaria sinensis. The sequence continues at coordinate 383,546 of SMDT01001796.1, forward strand.
TATAATGCTATATTATATTATATTATTTGAAAAAGAAAAGTAATGAATAATTTGTTTGTTAAGGAAAAAAATTAAACAAAAATTAGGGTTTGGGTTCAAAGTGTAATTAATCCATTATTTTTAATATTAAAAAATGACTGTAGGTTTGTACGTGTTGATTTCTTTAGACGATGCGTAAAAGATTTTTGAAACAAAAGAGGTAGAATGTAATTTAAGGTAAATCTCAAGGAAATTGTAATTCTCCCTAAAAACAATCATATCGTATGCCAAGGCCAAGGTAGGATTCAAATCATGCCTGCCACTTTTATAGGTATCAAGCCCTATAAAACTAGGGAGGCTCATGAGGGTAGATTGCACCTCGAAATCGAAAAGTGTAGAAAAACATGACAGGCCTTATTGATCTGAACGAGGATCAGCTCCGGCGGCTGTCGAAAATAATCCGAGACCAGGAGATTCTAAGAATCAACGACGTCCAGTTCGGGTCGGAGTACGAGCGGGTCAACTATATGAAGGCCTGCACGGACAACTATCATACCATCCAGAGCGTCCTGGATAACGCCGCTGCCCTGGTGGAGGAGCAGAAGGCAGACCAGACCAAATCTCCGATCGCCCACGACATTTACGAGCACACGATGGGCCTCGCCAACTACGGCCTCCAGGCCATCCGCAACTACACCGTCCGCAAGGAGTTTCTCGACAAGGTCGTCGCCCACGCTGACGACGCCATGAAACAGCTCCGCCTGCTCGACCCCGCCAACGAGGCCAACGTCCGCCGCCTTGCCAAGGACGCCCAGATGTTCAAGGACGCCATCAGGAACTTCAACGCCAAGTACGGCAGCAAAGCTTCCGACTTTTTCTCCAAACAGATCAAGGAGCAAGGAATCTCCTTTGAGGAGCTTGTCACGAGGTTCGTTGATCATTGACAGCGGAACTAAGCCTTAACTTAAGTCTATTTAATTTAAAATGACTTATTTTATTTTTACATTTTTAGAATTAATTTTATTAAATAGTCAATATTATGTAATCATAATATTTCATTTAAAAGTAAATTTTAATTGTAATAATTCATTTGAAATTAAATTTTCAAGGAGTAATTAAATTTTTAGGAGTTTTTTTTCATTTTTAGGCATTGAGAAAGAAAATTTTTAAAAATTCAATAAGAATATAAAAATTGTATTTTCAATGAATTATTAGATCTTCATGATATTATCTTTCAAATGAAATTTTGGACAAAAAAGTTATAAAAATAAAAATAAGTCATTTTAGATTAAATTAAATTAAGTTAAAAATAATTGGCAAAGCTATAATAATTAACTTTCTTTCTTTAATTTTTATCTCCAGTAAGTATAGCCATTTTATGCACTTCGTTAATATTTTTTTTTCATTAGAATTACTGTTGAAACTTTTCAAAATTCATTTGCAACTTTAACGTTATTCCTTAGTTTTGTTAATGGATGGCATTTTTAAAATTTAACCTGCTAGATACAAGCAAAAGCGTGGATTGCCGGGAACTTTCAAGGATCTGAGTGGGGATGACAAGTTTCTTGTGTACGAAGACATTATCAAGGACTCGGGCTGTGGCCAAATAATAGATGATGGGTATTCCCTCGCCACGATGGACTTGGTTACAGGGTTAGCCCTCATCACTTTCACAGCAGGGCTTATGGTCTGGGACATTTTCTCCTCCCCCTCGAAGCAAATAATCGAAAAGGCGACGCACGACGCAGCGGATCTCGCTGCCAACGTGGGCGGGTCAATGCTCGGGGATTACGTCACCGCCGCCTTAATGGACACAGAACTAGCCGCAATAGAGGGTGCAGCTATGTTGGTTACAGTGGCCGGATTTATTATCGGTGCAGCTGCGGGCTTCCTCTTGGCTGCACTCGGTGGGTGGTTGATTGATGCCATCTTTAGCTCCGGTGGACAAGTCCCTAGCACCCAAGGCTTCCAAATCTACGTCGCGCCCATGCCCGATGGTGAAGCCTTGGCCCGTCAAATCGCTCACAATAGCTAGATCGATTTGATCGCGCTTCAATGGAACAATAACCAGTAGCGGTAGACTTCTCCAGCTAGCTGCTACTGAGTTTTATATCTCGTTCGGTTTATTTCCTTGTTGAGCAATAATTGTCGTCCGCACGAGTTTATCTCCCTTGTAATTGGCTTGTTTCTTTGCGTGAATAACTGTTAGACCCTATGACCAAAAAATAAAAAGCCATCTTGGTTTGTAGTGGTGGAACCACATAGGGGTGGGAAAGTGCTATTGCCCTCGAGAATTTTGAAATTGCGTAAATTTGAGATTTTAAGCCGGCCGTTTTGCGAGAAGTTAAGGACTGAGTATAAATCCCCTACCCCAAACTAGTGGATGAATATAAAGAGGGTAAATTGCGCCAACAGTCCTAAATCTTTATTTTTCATTGCAAATTCATCTATAAACTCTCAATCATTGAATATCTGTCTCAAACCTTTTTCCGGCGTTGCAAATTTATTCATTTACCAATAGTTAACATGGTCAGTGATGGAATTGAGACAAATATGAAATAGTTGAGAACTTAGGGATGAATTTACAATAAAAAGTAAATGTTTTGGGGACCCTTGGGTTATTTTCTTTTCTTTTTTATTTCTTTTGAACAACAACAATAATATTAACCAAATTAATCGATACAGAGTTCTTGCCTAGTAGGGAACTAGATAAAACCAAAAAGTTTACATCACCTAATTCGGACAAAATAAGGCCTAACAAATTACAAATAATTTAGAATTGAGGCAATTGGATCCTGACACCATCAAACCAAGAGTAACCCAACTTTTTGCACCTTCCAGTAATACATGGGAAATTTATACTTTGAATTTTCGAAATTGTATCTTGAATGTTGATTGTTTTTGAAGAAAAGAAAGAGTTATTCCTCTACCTCCATGTAATCCAAGCTGAAGACCAAAGAGTAGCCTCCTAAATAGAAGCTTTACACTGGCTAATAAGACTTGGATGAGTTTTATGGAGAAACCTTGATTGTTATGTGCTACAAGATCTAGCAAGATGCCACCAATTAAAAATTTAAACCAAAATTTGGAATGAGAAATTGCACTTGAACATAACATGATTGGACGATTCTAAATCACCCCTGCAGAAGGGACAGGAGACATCTTCAAGCTGAACTCTTTGCGAGCTGAGATTTAATTTTGTAGGTATTCTATCTTGTAAGGTTTTCCAAGTGAAGACACTAATTTTGGACGGTATCCAAGCATTCTACTTGAAATTCTGAAGTGCTAAGGAAGGTTGATGTTGCAAATTTTCTAGCTCAGAACAAAGCAGCTTTGTTGAGAAATTCCCATTATTGGTAAGGGAGTTCCAAGGACGATCATCCACTTTTAAAAGTATCTATATGACTTGTATCTATATCCCTTTGTTGATGTATTTCAACCCTTTCATATGTTTTTCTTCCCATATGATCATTATGAATGCCAAATTTACTGTATTGTTTCATTCATCAATTCACATGTTCATCAATTCATAGAACTAACTTATATCACCTGTTTTGTTGCTACAGGTTTTTCTCATTTGATATATTCACTGCTGTATCAGATCCATTTTTTGTGCAAGCGTTGTCAGAAGGTAGGTAAGTAGATAAAAGCGTTTCATATGGAAACTCCTATGCTTCTATTTAACCCCATGCTAACTATATAAATAGTAAGTCAGGACATATATCAATATTGTGTCAGGAAATAAAGAAACCCTCACCCTTGCTTAGGTTGAATTTAAGTTGATGAAGGCTTCTAAAGTTGCATTTTTGCTGATAAGTTACTGGATTTATTCATAAATTGAAAAAACTGATTTGGGTGGAAAATGACTCGGTTTGAGGGGAAAGTGAAGTGGAATCAAAATTTGTAGTAAAACTAAAATAGTGTTTACATTGCTTATAAGTTGCAAATTGCTAATGACTAACCTTAAGAAATTTTTAAATGGTGTTTGATTGGTTCTGAGACTTGATGTTTAGATTGGGAAGAGATTTGTTTCCAATGATGCAATCTTTATAAATATTCTTTTTCATAAATAAGTAGTAGCATTCTTTTGGTTATTTTCATGCAAACATGTTATTTGGTCTAAGCCTTCAGTGACAGTTTGGTAAAGTTGGATGTTGCACAAAAACTTATTAGACGAATCCCAGGAAAACTGCTTAGCTTGTTCAACCATTATATTATATGAATGATGAGGATATTATGTATTCTTCTCTATGAGCCAACATTATAATATACATGTGAATTCTTTGTTGCTGCATTTGCCTTTTTTTATTCTTACCCCATTTTCCCTAAGACATTTCATTTTTTTAATTCTTACACCTTTTTTCTGTGATGACCCAAATCCAGAAACTATTAACGGAACACCTACCCACACTACATGGGCCATCATTTAGAAAAAGGATAAGCACTAAATGATCAAGCTCTGAGACTTGGAGTCAAATATACACATCAGAAATCACATAGACTTCCTATGTAGGATATGAGGTGTCACAATCTCTCCAGAAATTATCAACGGAACACCTACCCACACCACATGGGCCATCATTTAGAAAAGGATAAGCACTAAATGATCAAGCTCTGAGACTTGGAGTCAAATATACACATCAGAAATCACATAGACTTCCTATGTAGGATATGAGGTGTCACAATCTCTCCCACTTATATGCCCAATGTCCTTGTTGAGCCAGAAACAAATGCATAATCATAAACCCAGTAGGTGATGGATATGAATCATACACGAAATAGACAGAATATAATCGGTCCTCAACTTGTACAGAATCAGAAGTATGGGCCACACCATCATGGAACTGGTTTGGCTCTGATACCATTTGTGATGACCTAAGTCTAGGACTTATCCACGGAACACTTGTTTACACCACATGGACTATCATTTGGAAAAGGATAAACACTAAGTGATCAAGCTCTAAGACTTGGAGTCATATATACACATAAGAAATCACTTAGACTTCCCATGTGGGATATGGGGTGTTACATTTTCCTTAACAAAAATTTTTAGCTTAGGTTCCTTCATGGTATTGATGCAGTTTTATTCATGCAACTATGTAGGTTCCTTGTATTTTGGGTGTTACTTTATCTGTTAAGGATGTCCTAGAATTTCTTGAACTAGTAATCCATATAAAACTGCTCTCTTCTTTGTCTACCCCCTTCCCTGTACAACTTTTGCAACTATGTCAAGCTAACTCTTATTAGTATTTCCAGTTTACACTTTTAGAAATTGATGGATCATCAACAATGCCTCATGCTGTCCTTTGCGTGCTGAATAATCAAGCATGTAGAGGTATACACTTAATGCAATTATGGTTATCACCATGGAATGTTTATGATTTCACATAGTGCTTAGTTTTGTTCCCATTTCCTTAGTCTGTGTGGGTATGTTTTGCGCTGAAGACAAACATTACTGCTCTGCATCTCTATCTTTCCTGAGGCATATACAAAAAATAGAACAAGAAAAAAATCAGTGTCTTGGCACTTGAAATGCATTATTTGATAAGTGTCTTCAATAAAATAGAAACTTCAGCAACTTGTTTATAATAAAATAGAAAGATTCAAAGTTTGTTTAGAATGAAGTAGAAACATTCAGAACTTGTTTAAAATGAAGTAGAAATACTCAGAGCTTGTTTAAAATGAAACAGAATATTTTAGAGTTTTAACCAAAATATAAGTTCTTAAATTTTAAATGAGTAGCGCATAATATTAATCAGATTGATGTAACAATTAGTCCTTTTTTATATTTTTTTTATTTTCCTTACAGCCGGCCACAAAGAACGCTCCCACCACTTTTTCCACGGCTGGCTATAGTAAAAGCTGAAGTGAACTTTCCCAACCACTGGCCGCTGAAAAAGCCCATCAACTTTAATCTATGACTACGCATAGCTCCATTTCTTTTCCTGTTTCTTGAAGACGAGAGCATATGACGGAACCAGCATGGGCTAATGCAAACATTTCGAGAGGCATGAAAAGCCGAACACTACTTCCCTTTTATTCAACATAATAAAGTTGGAAACACAGTACACATCTTAATTTATTTGGGTACGTCACAGAGTACCTACCAACTCAAACTGACACACATGAACTGAAACTTGCTGTTCAAAGGGAAGATGGTGGTGCTCGACTCGGAGTCATGGAATATGAAGCTCAAGGTTTGCCGAGTACGACGATGGCCTCCCACTCGGAAGTGGTATCACTGCCCATGGACAGGCTGGCCCGGAAACGGCCATTCGTTTCGACATACTCGAGGCCGCAACGATCCATCTTATCAGAGATGACGCCCCAACGTGTGTCATCGAAGTGGTCCTTCTCACGGATCTCAGCGTAGCAGTGGTTGGAGTACCAGGGGCCCCATGAGGTGCACCACGCCAACATGCAGTCCAGGTCTGCTGCCCCATCGAGGCCGTTGAGGCGGTACACTGCAGCCGCGTTGGAGCCCGAAGCGGCGCCGGGGGTTTTGGTGTGGAGAAAGGCGCCCCACTGGCCGTTGGCGATCTCCATGGGGTAGGGTGACTCACCGATGCGGCCGTACCAGTCGTGGGAGCGGATGAACTTGATGGGGTCGCCCGTGGAGTTGTAGATGAGGCACTTGGTGCAGACGCCGTTGCCGAAGTTGTTCTTGAGGTTGTCGACGTAGGCGTGAGCATTGACGGCCTTGTTCTCAGAGTTCTTCATCTGGAGCGCCACATAGGCTCGGTCGTAGCGCGTTATTTTCTTGCCATCGTACTCCGGCAATGCCCCCACGGTTAAGTCGGTGACGGGGTTTCCGAAAACATTGGTCCCCATTTTCCTACCAAAAAAACAAAAAACAAAAGAGAGGCTGATTCGAAATCTTTGTCTAGTTATTGGAGCTTTATCGATGGGCTTTGTGGCTCCCTTCGCAAGTATTTATAGTTAGTTTCCCGGCAAAATGTTGCATGTAAGTAATGTAACCCTTCGATGAATAGGACTAAGGGTGTACATGAGTCAAGTAAACCCAAAACCCAACTTGAATTAATGTTATTGGATTGAGTTGAATTGAGTAAAAATTGATCATAGTTCACAAATTGATTCCCCATCTTGCAGAACTATTAGTTTTTATGTTGGTTTCGGTTTCATATAAAATTAACTTGGGTGAAATCGAACCAAATGTATATGTATAAATATATAAAAAAATTTATGATATTACTATATTACTTGTATATTTATGTAGTAAAATAAAAAATTATGAGGGTCCTTTATGGTACTATTTGATTTTGTTAACTAAGATTTCTCCAATTTAGACGTTTGCATGTTCTTAAGAAAGTAAAAAAAAAAAATGCATTATTGTCAATTCTTAATGGTATATCAATCTTAAGTAGGTATTCTTATATCTAGTTAAAAGATATTTGTTTTATTTGTATGATTCAATAAATAGGAACACGGGCGAACCTTTGAATTTCTCTTTTTTTTTTTTTAATTAAAAAGCATTTTTTTCCTAAAAAAAAACTTGATTTTCAGCAAAAAGACAAAACTCACCACTTGGTAACAATTATTAAGGACAAAACGCTAAAACGAAACGTGACATGTGTGCTTGAAAACAGCGACGAAAGTAATTATTGTTACAGACGCCCTTTTGATAGTTTTAGGATTGAATTAAAAAATACTACATAGTTTAAAGACACAAGTAAAACAGTTTAGTAACGTTTAGAGCTAACCGTTTACTTTCCCCTTAACAAATGCTAATTCTGTCACTTCTTAATGGTCCAACTCTAACCAAATAGTAAGATGTTTATTGCAACATTTTCATAACTAGAGGACGATTAGTGTAACAATTGGTAGATGCGGGATGATTAGCAACATGGGTATTAGTTTAAGGATGGTGGGTGCTATTTACCAAAATTTAATGCTATAGCACCAACATGGAGAGCCAACTTCCTTGCACCAAATTGAAAGAAAATACAATTTTACCTTCATGCTGTGATTGCTTTCTCGTCCTTTTACCTCATGAGACACCTTTAATGTTATTGCTTCTTGGCATGTACTAAAGTTGTTCTTCATGGTAACACCTACAACATCCAAAATTAAACATTAAATAAACAACATCTACCATAAAATTTTAAGGAAAAACTTAAAATAAACCAAACCAAAATGCATGAAGTGGAAGTTAAATAAGGGGAAAGATATTGGGGTGCCTTTCGATGAGTGCTAAGTTTTACATTGCTAGCTCGACAAGCACTCAAACAAAAATACTCTATGTGGCCCAAATGCTTCCCCCCGAACTCAAATCAAATCATTATCTCAATGTGACAGAAAGAAAGAATAAGGGATCATACGTGGAAGTCAAGAAAATTGACTTTAAAGTTCTCAAAGAATTCAAAGTACTTATCTTAACACTCATCATTATTACCTTCCAGCCATGTTATCAATGGAATTTTAGAAATAATAAAAGAGAAAGATGTTACAACACAAGATGAAATCACATCAACTCGTTTGCAAGTTTGAAGATCATTTGGATTTTGAAGAGACTTGTAGATATTGAAGGCACATGCTCGTTGTCCACTCTTAAGATCAGCATTTCAACGCTACATCAATAAAAGTTTTTTTCATGGCTAAAAATAGTCTACCTAAGATGATTGGAATTTCTTGATCTCATTCCATGTCAAGCACAACAAAATCCACCAGAAATACAAATTTTTCAACCTTCACTAACACATTATCTATTATCCTTCTTGGTTAAGCATGTGATCTATCAGCAACCTGTAGGTAAAATGTGGAAGGCTTGACTACTTCTTCAAAACCTAACTTCTCAAAAATTTAGTATAGCATAGGATTGATGCTGTCACTCAAATCACATAACACTATGTTGAAGTGAGAGTTGTCAATGTCACATGAAATGGTGAAACTACCGTGGTCTTGAAATTTCTGGGGCAACTTCTTTTGCAAAACAACGCATTCTTCGGTAATCATTACTATCTTAAATTCCTCAAATCTCCTCTTGTTAAACAATATGTCCTTAAGGAACTTTGCCTACTTAGGCATTTGTTGAACTGCTTCTAACAAGGGAATATTGATTTACATCTTTTTGAAGATAACTAAAAAGTTAGAAAATTACTCATCTAACTTCTTCTTCTTAAAGCTTTGAGGATATGGAGTAAATGATGTTAGAAGTGGCAAAGGTGGAGAAAGTGAAATACTTATTCCTTTTTTTCAAGTGTGTTTTTCATTTTTTGAATTGACCCTTCTTGTTCCTTATCTTGTTGGCTTACTTGCATGTCCTTGGATGGAAAGAAGCTTTCTTCCTTACTCTTGGGTTTATCTTCATCTAGCCTTGAAATGCTCCCTTGGATTCATTTCAGAGGAAGATTTCCCTGTTGAAGTGAACCCACAGCTTTAGCCAACTGTCTTACTTGCATTTACAAATTTTTTAACAAATACCCAATGAGTGTCATTTGCATTTCCATGTTATCCATCTGGCTCCCATTTTGAGCAAATTTATTCCTTGCTTCAGTAATGAATGAGCCAAACAATTCTTCTAGTGATGCCTTTTTCTCTTCAACAGAGTGGGTAAATCCTAGTGGGTAAGGTGTATTTTTGTTACCTCCAAAGCAGTAACTATCTTGATTGCTGAATCTTTGATTGAATTAACCTTGCATCATATTGCCTCTATAGCCATAACTTCTCTGATTCATCAAAATTGCTTGCTCATGCTGATGCTCCAACGGATAGTGAGAAGAACTTGCTACTTCAACTTGCTTTACTAATCTCTCCTTACTTGTTGAATTGGTGAATTGGTTGATTGAAGTTACTATCTGTGCTAAAAGCTAAGTAATCTAATCAACTTCATTGATTCCACCACTTTTTCACACACCAGACCTCTCAGGAAGCCACTAATAATTACTAGAAGCCATTTTCTCCAAAAATGTTAAAGCTTGTTATGAAGTCTTGGCCATCATGGTTCCTCTAATTACTGCATCCATAATGGTCCCTGTTTGACCATTCATTCTGTTATAGAAAATTTCAGTATGTACCATTCTAGATAGCCATGGTTTAGACACTTCTAAGCAAGTCTTTAAACCATTCTCAAGCTTTACAAAGCAACTTTAACACATGATGCCTGAATGCACTAATCTTGGATCTTAACTTGGCTGTCTTAGTTTGAAGGAAAAATATTTTAAATAAAATTTACAACTTCATGATATGTGCCCGTTTCCTTAGATGATATAGTGTGGATCCAAGTCTTTCCCTTGTGCCAAATAGAAAATGAAAATAAATTTAGGTGGATGTCATCAGATGTAGCTCCCTCAACTTTAATGGTGTCATGAAGCTTCTGGAAATTCGCTAAGCGATCATTTAGGTCCTCAACTAAAGCTCTTCTAAACTAATAGTTGTCTGCTACCCTGGCTAACAATATTCTTTAATGGGTCACTATTGTTGATATTGACCAGCTTCTTTGTTCATCTTAAATTTGCCACCAAAATATTGATTTCTTTGATTTTTGACTTCCCTTTTTTTCTCTCTCAATTCTTTCCTTCTCAGGTTTTTTTTCTAGTTGTTCTTGTTGGGTTTCGGGAGCCAAACAGCGCAGCGGAATTTAACCGAAACCCTCCAGGATCCAAGTGAAACGGGGTAAACCAGGTGTTCGAAAATTTCATACCTAATTTTCGGTTGAGATCTCTCACTCAACTGTAGAGTCGAATCACAAAACCTGAACAGTTGACGTGTTCAGGCTCTCTATGGTATCCACACGAGCCTCTCGGGATCACCACGCTTCCACCACGTCCCGGCAGATGCGTTTCTCTTGCGCTCGCAGTGCTAGCTTGCGTCCTCCAAGGAATTGCAAGAGAAGAGTGCGGCTGTCCTTTTTGGGAGGCTAGGGCAAGGAGACCTGCGAATTTCTCACTTAAAAGTTGTATTTATAGTGAGACTCAACTTCCAGGCCTAATGGGTTTCAAAGCCCTAATCCAATTAGGATTTAATTTCGGGCTTAATAATGGCTCAACTCCTTGGCCCATTATTAATACGAAATTAAAGTGAAACCATAACCCAAATAATTAGCCCATGCACTCTAATGATCCAAATAGCTCTATGTGTGCGACCCAATAGGCTCTTGCCATGTTGGCAATGATCATAAATCACATTTATGATCATAAGCAATGAGCGGTGTCTAGCAACACATCATTGCTACCCAAGTGACAAGATTGTCGGTGAATCGACTAAACCTTTATGATCATCACCGATATATGCCATTGTCCCTTTGTCCAAGATATCAAGACTAAGCACGAGACATGGAATGTGTCACTCTCGTATAGCCCAATCTTTGGTTTCTTGATTACCGAGTAGACCAACTTAAACTGATGACATTGATATCATATATCAACTCATCGGAGCATGGCCATGCATTTTCTAAGTCTCACTCTATCAAGGGGCCCGAAGATATCACTCCCGTTACATAGGAGGGACAAATCCCATCTTGATCATACAAATCCCTCCGCATGATATGTGACATACCCAATGACCTCCTTCAAGTTCACTCAGTTACGAGCAACAAAGGAAAGTATCAAAGTATGTGACTCACATGTAGGGAACCTTGATGATCTTAGGTCGAAGGACTACATATACCATGATCACTATGAGAATCACTTATGACACTCATATAACGATCCATGAAGTGTTCTCATGGTGGGTCGGTCCAGTACACAAGTTCTCCAACTTGTACCCATATGTAGACTACATATCTCATATTAGTCTCCACATATGCTAGTCATTATGTATTATTGCAACCCGCTCCACAATAATACTAGACTAGGGACGTTTAAGAATATCATTATTCTAGGGCTACAGTTATGCTTATTACGTTACGCAGAAACAAAACAACAAACATAATTGCTGGATTAATGCCTCAATAAAATATCATGACTCAATGTGCAAAAACACAATCATCTCATGATTGGCTTTTTGGGCACAATACTAACAGTTCTTAGGCTATCCTTTCTTATTCTGACCTTCCTTGCTCGTTTTTCTAACTCAATTCTTCTTGCTACTTTTTTTTTTAGTGTTACTTATTTTTTTTTATTGCCTTGACTGTTTTATCTAAGTCTAGGGTAAACAACTTGTCTTGTGCCGTAATAGTTGGAGACATACATCAGCAGCACAAAAAAATTGCACAAAAAGACAAGGAAATAAACAAAACAAACAAGACCATAAATAAGAAACTCTAGAAGTAAAATAACTAACAACAAAACTAAACTCTAAACTAGCTATAGTAATAATATTGCTAACTGATCCCCAGAAATGATGCCAAAAGCTTGTTACATACACTGCAAGTATACAATTGTAAAACAAGCAATAAAACCGATGAGATCAAGTAATATCCACAGGAATCAAGTGCTTGAGAATATTAAACTAGTTGATAATGGTAAAATGTCTGTTAAGAAAATTAAGTGCTTGAATTATACAAAAGGTGATGGATGATCAACAGAGTTAATTAATCGTAACTATTGAACTATTATCAGTTAATTTCTAAAGAGAACTAACACTAAAAACTGCTAGTCAAATAACTATGGTAAAAGAATTGTCCTGGAGTAATTGATCTCTTGGAATCCACTTTAAGTTTGTTTTCTGTTCATCTAAACAATTTACCAATTTATTAAAGATGAAATTGCCCATATCAAATTTTCTCTCTAAGGTAAATTTGGTTAACCCCTCTAGCATAGACTGACAAGTCCCTATACAACTAAAAACTAAAAGATTTTAAGCTCCATATGATTTATTCATCCCTTAAAGACTGAGGGCTTTCACTCTTCAAGCAAATCTAATCTCTTTTACTTTTTTCCTCTAACATAAATCTTTTCCGCTTCTTTCTTCTAACATAAATCTCTTCTTCCAAAGATAAATTTTCATCAAGAAATAAACTCATGGCCAAAAGTCTTAATAACCAAGCAAAAGAGCAAACCAAACAATAAAAGAGATAAATAGTCTAGGATTCAAGCAACCAATCATCAAATCATCATCAAAGATATACAATTATCCTAGGAGTTGGAAAAATCTTGCCTAATGACAACCTTGAAGGAATATCCAACATGAAAGCTCACGTCTACACTCTATCCATAAAATAGAGAAAGAGAGTAAGGGAAAGATAAGAAAAACTCTTAATTACAGCTCCCAAATCCTTTCAAATGAGTTGCTTGATGCTTCTTGATGCTCTCCACTGCCTTTGATCAGAATCCTATTCTTTATTTTGGTAGTCTTCATTCTTATCTATTGCTCCTTTGCTCCCATAAAACATCCCATATTTTTATTCTCTGTTTTTCCTTATTTTGCTCTCAGGATGATGTTGTTACACCAAAGTTTGTTGTTGTCAGACCATTGTTGTTTGTTGAACTGGTCTACTTGAGACTTCTCGATGCTAACGCATCAACTCTCGCACCACTATTGCTCTTTAGTTGGTGCTATTGCAGCAAATTTTTGGCCCTACCACACCAACTTCTAGCAGCTCCAAGCTCTTTTCCTTCAAGCTCTTTCACATCTTGAGCTCCAAGAATACGTCACTGCTTGCAATTTTTTCCTCAACCTGTACTAAAACATCAAAATAATGCTAGAAGACCGCAAATCATAGGAGCTATGTAAGAACAAATAGAACAATAAATATGTTGTTTTTGCACTAAGTATATGTTTTTTAAAACCATACAGATGTTCTTTTTATAAATGAAGGTATTTTGGACAAATAGGAAACAATAATCAGTCTTGACCAAAAGAATAAATATTGTTTGATTATAAAATAATGGGAAAAAAAGAACTGACCAGGCATTGATAAGAACATATAGGAACTCAGAAAGAACAATCAATAATACATAAAAGAACAAACTATATTTATAAAAAAATATATCCAATAAAAGAATACAAAAAGACAAATAAAATAACATGTGATGTACGTTGCGCATGAAGTGCACACAAAACTTACTCTTCAAACAAAGCTAATATTAAACAAGCAAATCCATAACAAGCCTTGACAATGGTTGTTAAACCCAAATTGGATTAGCCAGTTTCACCAGTTCAACAATGAACCGACAATCTCTAAAGCCTGGGTTTTAGCTCAATCATATTAAGATAAAAAACATGGTCAATAATAGTGAAAACGGCTTAGTACCATGAACCAAAAACTATTTTGAACTAGTGGTTGAAGAACAAAATTTAAAGATGTGAATATGAAATGGCAATTACCAAGGTTTTTCAATTTTATTCTATCTGTTCTTTTCCAATATTCTCTCAATAAGTAAGGAAATTGCAAGTAAACAACAACATAAAAAGAAAAAAAAAAGGAAGATTTGAGAAGAATTTACTATCTCCCAAAAAATACCACATTTAAAACACGAATGGGATGAAAGAAAAGATTAGAATTTAGAAGTCAAGTAAACACAAGGAAGAAATGGAAAAGAAAAGGAATGTTACTTTGCGCACCTACTGGAGGTGGAGAGTGGAGATGGAAAATGAAGTGCGGTAGCCACTACTTCTATTTAGGGTTAGTAACCTAAAATGTTTTAGATAAATTAAAAATTTTTATTTTTAGTCTAGCTTTTTCATATTTTTCTTGTAACTCAGTGTTTATGCAATACATTAATACAAATGTAGAAAAACAATAAACCAATGGCTCAACCAGCTAAGCTGATTGTATCATAATTTGGAATTAAAAACAATGGCTCACATTGCAGCAAACTCAAAAAAGTAGTAACAATCATTGGGTGCAAAACGCTAAAACCAAACATCATGTGTGCTTGCAAAAAAATGATGAAAATAACTACATGATCTTAGAATTAGAAAGGTCTATGAGGAATACATTTGGTTTTAGCATTTTGTTCCTAATGATTGTTACTGATTTTTCATTTCATTGCAGTATTAGCTTATTATGGATCTGCTCATATAATATTGGCTTGATTTTTAAAGTAAGTTTTATGTGCATCTAGTGCACAACGTGCATAGTATTTTATTTGTTTGTATGTGTGGAGTGCACATGACCAAGGCCTATGACTGTGTTGAGTTGCCTTTCATTTGAAGATCTATGTCATTATTGAAGTTTCATGCTAAATGAATTCATCTTGTCCTTAGTTGTGTCATGTCGATGTGCTTTTTAGTGCTAATCAATAGGGAGCCATCACATAGGTTTTCTCCCTTTTGTGGCATCAAATTGGGGACTGGGATGCCTTTTGTCGCCCTAGCTATTTTAATTTTCTATTGAGGGTTCAGTGCCTTCTTTAATTGGCAGAGTGCCTGAGAGCCCTTCATGGTGTGGCTATTAGACCGTTTAGTCATCAGGTCTCACACTTGTTAATCACTGATGATAGGTAGCTCTTTATTCAATCAATTATGAAGACAAGGTTCAGGCCATCCTTTCTATCTTGGACACCTATCAAGCCAATCTCAAGGCAAATGGTGAACTTTCATAAATTTTCTACATTTTTTAGTCCTAATACCCCAAGTAGTGTTTGGTCATCTATTAGTTGCCTCTTGGGCAGTAGTCGCTCCTTCACCTTGTGTAAATATTCAGGTTTTTCAAGGTTTTTTGGTCGCTAAAAGGTGAATCAGTTTGATTATTTGATTGAATGTGTTTCTAGCAAGATGTCGGCTTAGAAGGCTTCCTTTTTGCCATAAGCTAGTTAGGTGTCTTAATTAAGTTTGTTGTCCAGGCCATGCCTTGTCATTTTATGCACTGTTTTTTGTTGCCCACTCATGTCTATGATAATCTTTGTCAGCTAGTGACACTACAAGGATGAAGGTTATTTGCTACGAAAATTTCCTACGAAAAAAAGCGTAGCAAACTTATTCGCAGGAAAACCGTCGGACAAAATGTTATGTCCTACGGTTTTCATTCACTAAATTTCTGACACATAAAAGCGTAGGATAAATGTCAGCGTAAAATGGCGGGAATTAATGGTGCCAACTTGTCCGACGGTTTTGAGGCGCGTATGTAGGAAAAGCGTCGGACAATGTGTCTGACGTTTTTCCTGCATTTATTTTTCCTATGGTTTTGAGACAAAAAGTATCCGACACTTTTCCTTTATTTTTTTTTCCTACGGTTTTGAGACAAAAAAAGAGTGAGTGTCTTAAAAATGTAGGAATTATAATCCTGCAATTTTCCTACAGTTTTTTTTTCCTACATTTTTTTGACGTTAGTTACTGCAACTTTCCTACATTACTCTTGCAGTTTAACTTTTCATATATACCTACGATATTGCTACAAATTTTGGCTATAAATACCTCCCCCCTTCTCTTCTCCAACTCATCCCAGCAACAATTTCTACATCAAATTTCACTTCCGCTTCAACATCTTCTTCAGCTCAATAGAGGTATTTATAAGTAATTTATAGATTAGTAATTTATCTGTTAATTATTTATTTGTTATAAGATATGCATATGTTGTTTTAGGTAGCTGACTTTAGAGGTTAGTGATTTAAATGGTAATTATTTATTTTTTATGAGATATACTTATGTTGTTTTAGGTAGCTGACTTATCACAGCATGTAGTTGCATAATATAAGTATTTATTTATTGTACCTTAGATTCTCCATCCATGATTGTGTTGATGAAAAATATAATATTGGTCCGATTCAGATTGTTGGCAAACAAGATGTATTGGATTAAGTTATATTTGTAATTAACATAATCATGGATTGTCCAAGTTGGACAGTTGAAACTTGTATAAGCAGTATTTTCAGTTAATGTGTTCTTGTCGTAGTAGCAATATGTGAAATTTGGTAGAGTATTTCCCAAATTGTTCCCGTCGTGTGTTTCTCAATAAGTTGATATTATTGAGAAACACTGTGAACGGGAACTGAAGGGAAATGCTGCCGAAATTTACATAAAATGCTACTAACATGGAACAGTTAAAATGGTTTACTGCTTATACAACTTTCAATGGAGTAGGGCCCTTACCTTAATGGAGTAGCTAGGTAGTTCAGTTATAGAAGGTACGAGGTGTATGCATGACATATATAAGTAATTCATTTACATTTTCATTATATTTATATTATATGAAATGTAATAAATATATTATGTATTTATGTTGAGGGTTTTTACTGTCTATTTTACAAGGGAAACAAAATGGCTGCTAATGGACGTGAGTGGATGTACCAGAGGACAGATACAGATGGATATATGAATTCTGCATTTATGGCTGGTGTTAATGAGTTTCTACAGTTTGCATTTAGTGGGAAGGAGTCAGAAATGATTAAATGTCCTTGTCGTAAATGTAATAACAGATTTTATCGAATAGAGCTGAAAGTGAGAGAGCATTTGTTTCGATATGGATTTACGCCAAACTATTACATATGGCACTGTCACAATGAACAATATGATAGCAATCTGCACAATTTCAATATGGCCTGTAGCTATTTTCCATCGCAGTTATATGGAGGGACAAGGGGAGAATCAAGTAGTGTAAATGCGTATGAACAGATGGTATGTGAATCAATGGGTCCGTTATCATCGAATTTAGGATCTGAAAATAGTGAAAGAATGTTGGTGGATGAAGAGTTTATCGATACTGATGTCGAAGAACCTAATAATGGCAGTGATAATAATGATAATGTGTTCGATGTGTCTAAAATGAGAGAGGGGTTACCTAATCTGACCGCACAACAATTTTATAATTTGTTGGATGATGCAAATGCACCATTGTGGGATGTGTGCACTAAACAAACACGATTGTTTGCAATGACCCAATTGTTAAGTTGCAAAAGTGAGTTTAATATGACAGATCGTTGTTTCGATAGAGTACTGGAGCTTATGAAAGAAATGTTGCCTGAAAGTAATAGACTCCCATCCACCCTATATGATGCGAAACAACTCACAAAAGGACTTGGGTTGCCATATACAAAAATTCATGCATGTGAGAATAACTGTATGCTATTCTATCGGGAAGATGAGAAATTAACACATTGTCGTGAATGTGGAAGCAGTAGATATAAAGAAAGAGTAACCTCCGGAAGAAAGACGTTGATTCCCAAAAAATTGTTACGGTATCTACCAATAACAAGCAGGTTGAAGCGCTTGTACATGTCATCAAAAACAGCGACTCACATGACTTGGCATGCTTATAATAAATCATGCAATGATGGAAGTATGGGTCATCCATGTCAGTCTGAAGCGTGGCGTCACGTAGATCGAACATTCCCATCATTCGCTGATGAAATTAGAAATGTTAGGCTCGGATTGTGTACCGATGGATTTAACCCGAATAATGTTGTTGGTGGAACATACACGATATGGCCAATCTTTATAGTTGTTTACAATCTTCCGCCAGAACTGTGTATGAAAGAACCCTTCATCTTTATGACTCTCCTCATTCCTGGTCCTAGAGCACCAGGACGCAACATTGATGTATTCTTACGACCATTGATTGAGGAGCTCAAAACTTTATGGTCGGAAGGGGTTGTTACATGGGACAGTTGTCGACAACAAAATTTTGTTATGAAGGCATGTTTATTATGGACAATTAATGATTTTCCTGCATTAGGAAACCTTTCAGGTTGGAGTACCCATGGTAAGCTGGCGTGTCCATATTGCATGGATGAAATTGACACATTTATGTTGAAGAAATGCAGAAAGCCATGTTGGTTTGATTGTCACAGGGTTTTTTTACCGCATAATCACACATTCCGTTCGAATGTAACATCGTTCATCCCAGGGAAGAAGGTTAGTGCTGTCGCTAGTCCATATAAGTCAGGTGAGGAAATACATGCTATGTTGGTTGGGTATTGTTTTCCTCCGTTTGGCTCTTCATATGATAAACACCGAGTTGCGGGGTTTGGAGAGTGGCATAATTGGTTAAAGCGGAGTATATTCTGGGAGTTGCCGTACTGGAAGCATTTGCTAGTTCGCCATAATTTGGACATCATGCATATTGAAAAAAATTGTTTCGAGAATATTTTTAATATTGTTATGGATATACGTGGGAAAACAAAAGATAACTCCAATTCTCGCCTTTCGCTTCAGGAGTTAAAAAATATGCGGCGTGAACTACATTTACGAAATATTAGGGGGAAATGTGTAAAACCAAAAGCATCTTATACGTTGAGTCGGGAACATATAAGAGATGTTACTCTGTGGCTGAGAACGATAAAGATGCCTGATGGGTATGCCTCGAACTTGGGCCGTACGGTTAACTTGAGTGACGGTACATTCTATAACTTCAAGAGTCACGATTGTCATGTGTTAATGCAGAGGTTGCTTCCTATTGCATTACGTGGGTATATGCCAGGTCCTATATGGGAGACGATTTCTGAGTTTTGCTCATTTTTCAGAACCTTATGCACAAGTAGGATTCGATTTGATGACATACAACAGTTGGAGCGGAATATAGTGGTTACCATATGTAAGCTAGAAAAGATATTCCCTCCTGCCTTTTTTGATTCGATGGAACATCTTGTTATCCACCTCCCTCATGAGGCAAAGTTGTGTGGTCCAGTTCAATTTCGATGGATGTATCCATTTGAAAGGTAATTTTTTAATCTGCATTCATATTTCTGTCAATAATTTTCATATATTATATGTCAATAATTTTCGCATATTACATGTCATTAATTGTTATATTTTTTTAACTTGGCAGACTAATGCGGTCATTGAAGCGAAAGGCTAGAAATAAAGCTGCAATTGAAGGATCAATTGTGGAAGCGTACTTGGTCCAGGAAATGTCTACATTCTGTAGCCATTACTTTGAAGTAAATATTCCTACACGGTTAAACAGGGTCCCACGAAATGATGATATTGCTATTCCTGTGGCTGATGTCGAGGGTCAATTGTTATCTATCTTCAATACAAGATGTCGTAACATACCCAACTGCGGGCGACAACGCTTACTTGATCCCACTGAGAAACATCAAATGCATATCTACACTTTGCGCAACTGCAATGAGATTATACCGATTGTCAGGTGACATATATGTAAACAACTGTGAGGGTTTTTATATCAATCTGATTGCTTTAATTCATTATTGACTAGTTATCATTTCAGGCACTTTGACTCTTATATATCAACAAGATTTCCCCAATTAGGTGAAAGTGAATTACAAAGTTATCGAGATCAGCATTTGACCGAATGGTTCTCATCATACGTGAGTTTCATGGCGTGATAATTTTTATGTTCCTAATTGTGTTCTGTTTGAATATACTGTGCAATTATGTTATTATATTAACTTTATATTTTCAGGTTAACCGTTTCAAGGATAAATTAGATCCTCGTATTGTACAATTAGCCCGTGGTCCTATTCGAGTGGCCGTTTCATACAATGGATGTATTGTGAATGGTTTTCGTTTCCACACACAATCCTACGGCAAAGACAAAACGACACAGAATTATGGTGTTTGCGTGAAGGGTGAGACATGGGGATCCAGTGGGTATGATTTTTATGGCCTTATTGATGAGATCATACATATTGAGTACCACGAGAGTGGGTATGAAGTTATGACGCTGTTCAAATGTACTTGGTTTGATCCGACACGTGGTGTTTGAACTTGCGCACGTACTGGTGTTGTTGACGTTAAATGGAAGTCAAGATTATCACCACCTGAGCCGTTTATCTTTGCGACCCAGGCTCAACAAGTTTACTACTGTGAGTACCCTAACAAGACTCTTCATCAGTGGTGGCCGGTGGTTAAGACGAAGCCACGAGCTTTCATCGATTAGTCATCGAATAATTTTAGTATTCAATCTGACGAGAATGAGGAAATGTCTGATGAGCAAACATGTCGGTTATAAACCACAAATGAGCCGTTCCAAGAAGTGATTTCAAGTGAAGTACTAATGGTAACAACTGATGGCATTGCCCTTGATGAGATTAACATACTTGTCGATTTAACGTGTGTTCCTGAAATCGTGCAACAACATGGATGAGAACATCGAGGTCACATAAGTTGATGGGGATACATCAGATGATGAAGCATCGCTCGATAGTTTAGAGTCGGATGAAGGCGATGATGTTTGATTAAGTGTAATTGTTTAAAACATTTGCATGTTTTATTTGAAATCGTAATGTAACTTTGATTGCATTTATGTTTTGGATTTTTAGAAAAAAAGTTTATGAAATTTAATCATCAAATCTAATTAATTACTTTGAAATGAAAATAATTAATTTCATCAAATTGTATTAGTAAGGTACATTACCTCTTATCACGTATCCTGTTTAACTACTTTCCGTTAATTTCAGAGTTATATCTACTAGAAATTGCGTACGTCGCATAGAAAATGAGGTGCATGGTTGATTTTATATTTTGGTCATTTTTTCATTATTAATGATTAAATTTTTTAATTGCTTATAATGAAAATTTATTTTATTAAAAAATATCTTCTAAATAAAAAATAGGGTAAATTACAAAAGCCGCATTGTGGTTTGATCTAACCTATACACTTTGCCCATCTATTTTGAAAAATTTACATTTTATCCCAACTTCTTTTAAAGTGTCCGACAATAACCTTTGAAATCATAAATTAAACTGTCTAATAATCATGTTCTAGTAATTTTAAGATTTTTGATTTTTGTTCATAGCTAGGTTACCCCCGGTGGATTTTACCCGGAAATAAATTTGGGAGATTTAATCTGACCTTACACATTAAATTTATATATTTAATTTCTAAAATATAAATATTTTCATTTATTCATCAACTAAAAAAAGTGTAATAATTAACTCCTCCAACCACATAATTAGTTCATATATAATTAAACACATTATAAATTAGATATATATATATATATATATATATATCAAATGGGTAAAATATTTGATATTTATCTGTCCGACGGTTTTAAGTCAACTGTATAAAAGCGTAGGAAATATGTAGGATATAATCACCTAGGATAGTGTGTTGTCCTACGGTTTTGAGTCAACATTTAAAAAATCGTAGGAAATATGTAGGACCATAAGCACCTAGGGTATAGTGTTATCCGACGGTTTTGAGTTAATTTCAAAAAATCGTAGGAAATATGTAGGAGTATAATGCGACGGTTTTGAGTCAATTTTAAAAAATCGTAGGAAATATGTAGGATTCTGATCACCTAGGAGAGTGCGTTGACCGACGGTTTTGAGTCCATTTTTCATTTAAGTAGTAAAAGTGTAGGAAATATATAAAAGCGTAGGAGTAAAGTAGCAAAAAAGTAGGAAATTCGTTGCAAATTCCAATTACTGGCGGGAAATTCCAATTTTTTGTGTCCTACGGTTTTCATGCATTTTGTATTTTTCGTAGGAAAAGAGTAGGAAATGTTGCTACGGTTTTCCTACATTTTTAAAAAATGCAGGAAAATCGTAGGTCAAGTTGGTAGCTAAATCGACAGACTTCCCCTTTAAATTCGTGGGAGTTCTTTAGTTTTCACCACTCCATTCCTTCGTTTCTGCGACACACTCTTCCAAACCCACTCCCCAAATCTCCCCCAGAGCTATTTAAACTAGGTAATTTTTATTTTTAAGTACTTTTTCATATATAATTAATGTTTGTTATTACATATAGTTGTTGTTTACATATATATATAATGCATGTATTGAAGGTTAAATTTTAAGAAGCTAGTTTTTATATTATATGTTTTAGGTAATGTTATATATGGTGTTAGTAATGAATATGTATGTGGTTAGTTATATGGTGTTAGTAATTAATATGTATGTGGTTAGGGACAACAATAATTTTTTATGTAATAATGGTTACTTCTATTTGTACTACAGCATGTTACTATATATGTGGTTAATATAAAAAACTGTTAGTTCAATAATGTTAGAGTAATATTGTTAGCACTTTAATAATGTGAGTGTAATTAAGAAGCGCAAGTTACAACACTAATGTTACTTCAATAATGTAAGTATAATCAGCTAATGTTAGTTTAATAATTTAATTTTATAAATAAGTATATATCAAATAATTGGCAATTTTAAAAAGTGTTACTGCGCAAATGGTATTCAAATGACTGAAATTTCAAAAATTACAGAGTTTACTAAAATAATGAAATTTAATATGTAAATGTTAGTGACGTAATGCTAATTTAGTATTACATATATATGTAATAAACATGTTAAACTTTAATTTTAGGATGGTTCTCCCCAGACAGTCCAGCTCGAGCAAAGCCCCGGCTAAGGACATACATGATCCTCGACGTAGTCGGGGTCGACGACAGCTTGCTGTGACACCTACACAGGTGTCACAGACTGAGACTCAGACCCAGCTCCCACAGACATAGGCTCAGACATCGGTGCATCCAACCCAGCCACAGACGCAGCTGCCATATACTCCGGTGCCACGACCTCATGTGCCGCACACGTTTGGCGCATCGAGCTCCGGATCCACATTTCAGCAGTTTCGAGACACGCAGACTGATGCGAATTACCCGGATATGAGCGGAATATCCGGGTCATTTCAGTACCAGCAGACAGGGATCGGGCAGCCCACATGGGATGTCGATCCTAACTCATTCCTTGATCCAAATGAGCTCGGTATATCCACTCCTCATCTACCCGGCCTACACCCGACTCAGCAGCAGCAGCACGCCTCAGCAGCTGCCTCAGCAGGCCCAGGCCACTGGCGGCCCAGCGGTCGCACCTGACGCGCAGTCAGCTGCTGGGGCCTCATTACCTAGAGGGCGAGGCCCACGGGTAGTTGACTTACCACCACCTCCACCTCCGCAGGACCGTCCGCTCATCGTCCCTCGAGAGTAAGTATTACTGACTGTTACAAAGTTAATTTTGATATAATTATACGTTGTTCTTATACATCAGTTTATATATATATCTTACTATAATCATCATTTGTTACAGCTTACTCACTGATGACTCCGTTCGTTCCACCATATCCTTTATTCATGTGAGGTTGTGGGACGAAGGTTCTATAGCTTGGTCACATGCATCTCGAGCTGCACGAGAGGAGCACGTGACCACGTTAGAGGTAATTGGTTGTTATAAATTTTTAAATAATACTTTGTATATGGAAAAATTAATAATTTTTTTTCTTCTTTGTGAAATTGCAGAACTACTATAGATGGGACCCTAGAGACTTCGGCGCCATCCGCCGAATTGTCTTTGACTACTGTTCGCGGTCCGTGCGGAACCGCGTCTATCATTGGAGGTCTGTAGCGATTCAGAAGATCCCCGCCTTCTTCGACAACCCTGACTACAATTTGCTGCGGCCACATGTTCCACCCTGCTACAGTCAGCAGGTGTGGAATCAGTTGTGTGACCAGTGGGAGCAGGAGCGATGGAAGAAGCTATCGGAGGTTGGTTCCCATGCCAAGCACATAGCGGATAGCTCAGGCCTTGTTCCGAAGCACACGATGGGCTCAATCCCAGGCGAGATGCACTGGGATCGTATGGTACCAACTTGGACCTTCCATACATTATAATTTTTGTATGATTTATTAATTACTTTAATTTTTAATGATATCTAAAATTGTGCAGACAAAAGCAAATGATGGAGTTGAGCCATCATTTGATGAGTGGTGGTCTCATACTCATAGACGGAAGAAGACCGGTCAGCCCATCGATCTGATTTCACAGCAGCTGCAGGTAATAAATGTTCATTTACCACTATAAACATTGTTTTAAAAATATAATATTTGTCTTACTAACTCTAATTTCTTTTTCTTGTAGGATGGATATGTCCAGCGGATTCAACAAAAATACCAGAATCCGGATGACCGCCCGCAGTTCGATGCAGAGGTCTGGAGCGAGGTACGAGGCCCACCAAAAAAGGGCCGACTACCGGGTGTTCCGCGCCGACTCTCTGATCCCCAGACATTTGGACCAAATCGGGTATTTTTCATTCGTATTTAACTTTATTAATTATTTTTATCACTTTTACGTTGCTAATTGCTACTTACAAAATTTTTTAGGCTCCACGTGCTGATTCGGAGGAGATTGCTCAGCTGAGGGCTGAGAACACCCAGCTACGGAGTGATTTTACGCGGTTACAGGCAGACGTTCGCACTCAGGTTCAGCGAGAGACCGAGGCTGCAATGAGCGCCATGCTTAACAGGTTGATCCAGCAGGGGATTATACCTGCATCGGCGCTCTCAGACGACCTACGGACCGGATCCTCCACTCAGCCTCCTGCCGACGATCGTAGCCAGCGAGATGACGATGATCAGCCCGGCACTGCATCTCATTGATTTTATATTAGATCTCCTTCAGTTCTTTGTAATTAACTTTTTCTTGTAAAATTTGATTACTTTTATGTATAGTAATTTTATTGATTACTTTGATCAATTGTGATCAATTGTTATAATAATAATAATAATAATAATAATAATAATAATAATAATTTGTGTTTTATTATTATTATTATTAAATAATGCAATATAATATGTTTTTATTTTGTGTATAAATTAATTTACTAAAATCTTTAAATTGTCACAAAATCGTAGGACAATATAAGAATGACAGAAAACCGTAGGAGATATTAAAGTCACAAAACCGTAGGATAAAAATGGGGACCACGGGCGTCATAAAAGCGTAGGATAAAGGGGCAAAATCTCAAAATAGTTTAAATAATGGTTTTTATTTCCGACCACAAGTTTTGTCATAAAAGCGTAGGACTAAAAGCATCTCAAAACCGTCGGATACACTGGAGTCATAAAAGCGTAGGACCCTTTTACGTTTATCCGACGGTTTTTATTTCCGACACTACTTTTTCCTACGTTTTTGTCCGACGATTTTAATCGTAGGAAATAACCATTTCCTACGGTTTCCCTACATTTTTTCCTGTCTCAAATGCCTTGTTTTCTTGTAGTGTGATTGGGTTTTTTTGGACCTTTTTTCATAATAGAAGAGCAACTGCTTGGTGTGCATGGGATTATTTATGCACTTTAAAGGATGTAGGCAGTTTAGCTCTTTGGGACTTTGAGGTTTTCAATAATCCATATCTCTCAAGCCATGGCTAGAGACTCATTCATGATCAATTGTCACTCTATATAAGGTACAGTAAAGGAAATATGCCCTTACATATACTTTACTCTGTGCATAGGAGTAAACTTATTCTGTAGTTTCTCCATTCTGGAAGGGTCTTGTGGCGAGTGGCCAAATGCTTTAGGGCGGTGGCATTTGGCAAGTAGGGCAGCGAATTGCCATTAGTGTTTCGCGTGATAATTGGCTTTTTTATGGCAACTACGCTTATCCAATCACAGCAGTGCTACCAGGCTTAGAAGAGATGACAATCTTGTAGTTGATATCATATGATGGTTCTTCATGGAAAGTGCCAATGATAGAAGCTTTATTTCACCCATAAGATGTTGCTAGTGTCCTTCAGATTCCCATTTCAACATCTTTTCGAATCAATTTATTCATTTGGGGGATGATGTAATCAGGACAGTTTTCTGTCAAGACTGCATACCATGTTACTTTTTGTGTTGTTTTAAGGGTTGTCCTCAATGGGAAAATGATTGAGTAGGGAAGTTTTTCTAACATCACCTAGCCCCTCCTCAGCGTTAACTCTTTTGGTAGAGAGCTATTGTAAATGAATTACATACCTAAGATAATTTACGAAGAAGAGGAATGGATTTTCATTCCCCTTGTTTAGTGTGTAGGTCTAGTGAAGAATCTATTTCAAATCTACTATGGACTTGCCTCTTCACGCTCAAGGTATGGGACTCTTTAAATGTTCAAACTCCCTTTTTTTCTTCTAATTTATCAATCTTCAAGTGGTTTTGGTAAGCACTAAAGTCTTGGACATTGAACTAGCAAGCATCAACCATTTCCCCTACCGGGTCCCCTACTCCTTCTTCTTCATGTCGATGGCTCCCCCTCCCACTAGTCATATGAAGATTAATGTTGATGCAATAACATCCTTTTTCCAACAATGAAGATCTATTTGTATT
Source organism: Aquilaria sinensis (assembly GCA_005392925.1). Classification (NCBI taxonomy): domain Eukaryota; kingdom Viridiplantae; phylum Streptophyta; class Magnoliopsida; order Malvales; family Thymelaeaceae; genus Aquilaria; species Aquilaria sinensis. The sequence goes on from SMDT01001796.1 coordinate 410,365, forward strand.
GTATTTTATGATTTGTTTGGTTTGCCTCAATTTATATTTTCTCAGTTTCTTTCAGAAAATGGAGTGAACAACCAACGTGTTATCATTGACTAAAACACAGAGGTCTTGGTTAGGAAGTTACAAGCTCCAAATTGACCCTCCACCCCATTGGTGTTGTCATGGATAACATCAAAAGTTTAGTTTCATTTTTTTATTCTTGATCTTTCATTTATGTTCCATACTCTTGGAATTCTGCTTCACATTCTGCTGCCATCTTTGTTGTCCGTGTCTATTCGCCTCCTTGTTGGACATTTGGACTCCTCACTTTTAATTAGACGATGATTGATTTTTACTCCAAAAAAAAAAAAGAGGAAAATAATTTTTTCGTAATAAATTCATCTAGGAAATAGGTTACACAATTTCTAATAAATCCCAATCAGCCGAATCTTCCACAGTAAATAATAACTTTTTGTCGACCCCACAAAACATATCAAAACTAAGGGTGAAAAGGGGCCGGGCTTTTTTCAGGTAACTCGAGTTTGAGCTCGAATTGTGACTATTCGAGCAGGGCCAATTCAAGTTCAAGCTTGAGCTTGAGTTGAAAATTGGGCTTGAGCTCTAAAGGGGCAGAGCTCAAGCCTGAAGGAACCCGGTCCTATAAGCTCACAGGCCTTAAAGGCCTACCTTATGGCCTTTTCCTTGGAAGGCTATGTCTGTGGCACAATAATGCTCGCCCAATCCCTCCTTGAAACTAGCACCAAACATGATCCACCCTAAGCGAGCTGCCCTCATCACCACCAACTGGAAGCTCCAATTCATCAAGTGGATCCGCAACCCATGAACGGAGAAAGGATCCTACAATGAGTACGACTACAACAAATTCATCTTCATCGACGCTGACATTATTGTCCTTCAAACGCTCCTCAAAATTGCCCTCGAAATTGCAATCTTCTATAGCTCTACACTCCACAACAATCTTTGATTTTATCATCTATTCAAAGCCCTTTCTTTGTCAATGTTAAGGCGCGGATTCTTGTATCAAGTGCAAAAGGATCTGAAAGTGTAGTGCGTGTTTGTAAACCTATCCTTAGTTTTCTTTCAGGTTTCATTGGCTAGTTTTTTCTCTATGAGTTAGTTTACTATTGTCGCAACTTGAATCATGTTTCCTGCTTGTCTTGAGGAAGAAGATGGCTAATTTGTGAAGTTTATGAAATCAGGGTAGAAAGGCAAAAGAATTAGAAAGTTTGGGATAGGATCTGTAATTTGCTCTTTTCTTATTGTCTCTATAGGAAATTATAGATCTGGTTCTCATATGTCATCTAAGTTATAATTCTGAGACTAAATATTTGTATGTGTCATTCGAGTCTAGGAAGCTTTTGGGAGGAGCTTGAGCCCTTCTCGAGCTGAGGTCGAGTCTAAAATTAAGGGCTCAAGCAATTTGAACATGAGCTCGAGTAGTACCGAACAGTAAAGGGGCCAAGCTCAAGCCTAATAGGCTCGGGCTCAGCCCAGTCCATTTTCACACCTAATCAAAACGTGTATTACGAAATGTCTTGTCAATTTTGTGCGGTCCCAACTCAAGAGGATTTATTTCAGATTCTTGCACTAACCAAACAAAAGAACTTGATATGTATGCTCCCAAAAAAGCGATGAAAATAATTATATGCTCTTGGAATTGGCAAGTTCTTTTGTTTGGTTAGTGCAAGAATCTGAAATAAATCCTTTTGAGTTGGGACCGCACAAAATTCCAAGACATTTACATACAGGTCTGCGAGGTCGACAGAAGTTATCAGTTACTGTCGCAGATGCGCCAATTAGGACTTATTAGAAATCGGATCACCTACTTGTGGATGAATTTATTACTGCAAAATTCTTTTCTTAATTTCTTTCATCGCCAATTGGAAGAAACCTGGAAAATGGCATTAATCTGCAACGATTATTTGGCATTCAAGTAGAAGTCTTCTTTTTTCAATGCACACCCCATTTTTTTAACACTTTTTTTGGGAAGAAAAAAAAGAAAGGACTAATTGGATAAACCCGATGAAGTTTATGTAATAATCGGTTGATTGTAAAAATTTTACAATATGCCTAAATATTTCTGAATTTTCTTTAGTTAGGCATAAAAAAGGAAATATTTATTGAAATTGAATAAAATCATAAAATTTTCTTTTGGATGGATTATCACACCTATGTAATATTGGTTTTAAAAGACGTAAAAATAAAATAAAAATAAAAATTTGACAAATTTTTTTATTTTATGAGAAAATAAGATAATTTTTTTAAAATATGAGAAAATGTAACAAGTTTTTTGTTAGTAGCACTAAGAAAAAGTTATACAACTAGAACAACATAGAAAAGATGTGGGAAATTGACCTAAAAGACCTTTATTATAATTGTTATTGCCATGATTATTTTTATAGGATGTAGAAAAGCATCGGAATTGACGCAGCGTGAAACGAAATTGATCACGCAACATGCATAATCAAGAAGGAAAAATGAGAATCAACTCATGGAGACAACAAAAACCATTGGAACTTTTAATTATTATTGGTAGAATGAATAATAAAATGTAAGAGGGTTTATTTATAGTCCTACAAGAGAAAGTAAAAAATAACAAGTAGTAAAAATCAATATAAACTTTGGGGGCCTAGATGCCCTTCAAAATGATGGATTTTTGGCCTAAAACATGCGGTCATGGAGAAAAAAGTCCTAATGGCATCAATAGCGCGTGAAATTCCCTTTGAATGACATATTATAACAATCATTCTGATAACGACAATAAAAGTTATGATTTCAAAAAGTTGAGGGGCACACAAAGCCTATTTTTGGAACTTCTTTTTTAGTTTTACATGATTTAACCACTCCAAGAACTTATCCACTAGACAGTCCATGTAAGAAACTTCAAAGAACTCATGTGTTAAAATAAAATTGATGTATTAAACCAATAATATGGTTTTGTTTGGAAATATATGAGAGTTAAATTAAGTTGGCGGTGATGGCTTCATCTAGAAATAACTTTTGTAACTAATTAGTGTTAGATTTTGAGAAAATTTAAGGATGGAGGAAATAGCTTATCCACATTTTTTATACTAAAACCTGTGATTTGAAAACTCTTTCCATATTTCTAACAGTAATCCAGACATAATTTTCAAACAAAGAAGAATCTTGTGTGCGCCAGGAGCGGTCAGGCAACCAGGCACACACTGTTGCTTCTAATAGATTTATCAGATTAAGACATTTTCTGAATTTTGCGGAGTGGCTAGAATTATGGGGGGCATGGATTTGGATCCCTGCTAGACCCCCGCCGTCGTTCTTTCTTTCTAGTTTCTCTTTTTGTTTTTCTTTTTTAGTTTCTTCTGTTTTTCTTTTGTAAATCCTTTTTTTCATTTTCGTTTCTTTTTTGTTCCAATTTTTTTCTACTTTTATTTTTCCTCTTTTTTCACTTGTATTTTTTTATTTTCCTTTTCTTGCCTTTTTTTTTTCAATTTTTTTTTCATTTTTCTCCCAGTTTTTATTTTATTTTTTTTTGCTTTCCATTGCACCTCTTCATTTCTTTTATGAAATAGTAAACTTGATAATAAATAAATAAAAAATAATAAAAGGAAATATAAAACTAATAAAGAATAAACAACATTAATGCCAAAAAGAACATATAAGAACTAAAAAAGAACAGAAATAAAAGAGCAGATAGAAATGTAAAAAAGAACATATTTATAAAAGAACAAACATCAATACTTAAAAAACATATAGAAACTTGAAAAGGAATACAAAAAAAAAAAAAGAACAAATAGGAATTGAGAAAAAACAGTTTTATAAAAGAATAAATAGTAATACATAAAGGAACATATAGGAACTAAGAAAAACACAAACAAAAAAACATGAGATTTAGAAGTGTAAGAACAAACTAAACAATGAATATGTTCTTTTATACTAAGTAAATGTTCTTTCTTAAATTATACTAATATTCTTTTTATAAATGAAGATATTTTGAACAAATAACAAGTAATAATCATATCAAAGCAAAAGAATAGATATTATTTAATTACATAATAATGGAAGATAACAACAAACTAGACATCAATGATAAAATGTTTAACTATGATAGGATTGAAAGACACACTTTTATTAGCTTTTCACATAGTTATAGTGTACAGGATGATAAGTACAAGAGGATAATAAGATAACACAAAGAGAGTGATAAATACAAAGAGATTAATCAACAACTTTAGTATTATCCTCATTTTGCCCCTACTAAATGGTGGTGCCATTAGTAACACCAATCTTGGTTTGTAGTAGCTATAATCTTTGCTTAAACAATGGTTTTGTGAAAGGGTGAACAAGTAGATTTTTTGTAGGAACATAGTGAATTTGAAGCACTCTAGAAGCAACACGTTCATGTGTGAAATAATAGTCAATAGACAAGTGCTTCATCCATGAATGAAAAAATTGGGTTCATACACTTGTAGGTAGCACTAAGGTTATCATAATGTAAAGAGGTTGTGGAAGAAAGATGGATGCTGAGCCCACGACGAAGAGAATTGAGCAACTTAACCTCACAAGCTGTGAAGGCATTGGCATGATATTTGACCTCTATGGAAAACTGAAGAACTATAGTTTTCCATTAAGAGGACCAAGAGATAGGTGAATTGCTTAACAAAGTTTCATCGGTATAGGTGGAGTACCGACTAATAGCATATCCAGTAGAGTCTAAGTCTGAAAACACACAAAGATCCATAATGGAATACTTTTGAAGTAGAATACTATAAAATGATATAGTCTTGAGGTAGTGAAGAAACCGTTTCACTGATGCATGAATTGAGCAAGCTTGGTCACTGAGAAGGCTACATCTGGGGGTATGAAATAGAAATATTGTAGGGCATATACCAGCTGATGAAATTTAGAGACATCAATTATATTTGCAACATCATCCTTATGGAGAATGAAGGAAGGGGACAACGACACAATAACCTCCTCCGCAGCTGTTATATTAGCACACTCAAGTATGTCCATGATGTATTTATGTTGAGAAATGAACAAACTAGAGGTAATTTTTTATCATTTCAATACCTAGAAAATAATTAAGTGAACCAAGATCCTTGAGAGAAAAGTGTGAGGACAAGGCCAAAATGAATGAAAACTGGAAAGCTGCATCACCGCCCGTGACAATAATGTCATCAACATAAACCAAAACATAGGTACAATGAAAGCCATATTGATAAATGAAAAGAGAAGCATCTACTTGTGAGTGAACAAAGTGAAAGTTAATAAGGTAGGATGTAAGAGATGTGTACTAGGCCCTAGGGGACTACTTGTGACCATAAATATGTTTCTTGAGTTGATAGACACATTGAAGAAATCCTTGTGATGGAGACCTGTTGGCTTCTGTATAAACACTTCCTCATTAAGTTCAGTTCTCAAGATGGCATTATTAACATTCAGCTGGTAAATTGGCAAGCCATTGGAGATAGTAACAGAGAGAATGAGGAAAATTGTAGCAAGCTTTACAAAAGAGCTGAAGGTATTTTGATAATCAATACCGGCTTGGTAATAAAATCCCTTTGTCACTAGGTGACCCTCGTAACACTGAATAATACCCTTAGAGTTTCTTTTGATCTGAAACACCCAATGATAGCCAACAATGTTATGGTGTGGTTAAGACTGCATAAGATCCCATGTGTTATTTTGAATGAGGGAATTGTACTAGTTGACCATAGCATTACACCATTCAGGATATTGCAGAGCTTGTGAGGCACTGGTTGGTTTGACAACATCAGAAAGAGGATGAATGGTTGCACGAAGGACACATTTTGCTTTAAAAATATTATTCTTGGAAGAAGTGGTCATAGGATGGGTTCAAGTTGGCTTAGGGGACAGATGAGGAAACAGAGAAGGTAAAGGATGAAATGACTCATTAAAGTAGGAGGATGAGTCTGTAGGAATGATGGATGGGCTTGAAGACGAAGAAGGATAAAGAGATTGGTGGATATTTTGGGATGGGGACACATAAGAGGAATGGATAAAAAGTCAGATTGGCCATTGGATAATGATGAGGAAGGAATGGTAGAAGAATAAGAGAGATTAAGGTTGGAAGATTTTGGATTACAATAGGGTAGTTAATGGAAGTTGCTTGCAAGTTGACTTATGTAACATGGCATGGTAGAAAAAGAATATGTAGGTAATGACATAAAGGACTTGAAAGGGAAGGTATCTTCATCAAAGGGGACATGATGAGACACGCAAACTTTACAAGTGGAGGGATCATAACATAAATATGCACTTTGACTCAATAGTAACTGACAAAAAAGTAAGGACAAAAGCAAGGTTGAAGTTTATGATGATTATAAAGATGTAACCATGGGTAACATAGACACCCCAAAACACATAACTTAAGATAGCTAGGGTCCTGGTTGAATAGAACCTAGAGAAAGGACTTGTGGTAATAAAAGGAAGTTGGAAGTTGATTGATGAGATAGGTGGTTTTCAGAAATGCATAGGTCCAATAGAAGAAACACATGCATGCTTGATGGATGAATGTTAAAGCAGTTTTGACAACATGATGGTGACATCCTTCAATCGTAGCATTGTAATATTGAGTATGTGGAGGAGATGTGAGAGGGGTGGTACCGTGAGTTTGAAGAAACCATTTTACTGCAATGAGCTCGCCCCTACAATTTGAGTACAAGGTGGTTGTTGGTATATTAAAATGTTTTTCAATAAGAGCTTTGAACTTAGGAAAGATTTAAGACACATTAGCCTTAAGTTTTATTGGATATAGCCATATATACTTAGAAAAATGATCAACAAAGGCAACATACTAATTAAAACCAATAATATATGTAACTAATGTAGGACCCTAAACAGCCATGTAGATAATGTCTAGTGGACATCGATCATAAAGAGATGAAACATGAAAAGGAAGTTGGTGGCTCTTATTACATCGACACGAGTGACAAGACAAACTTGGTTTAATGAATGAACATGGTAACCAAAATTGACTATAGATGATACATTGAATGGGAATATAGGGGTGGCTAAGTCAATGACGCCAATGAGTTGAGAAAGCTTTGACACTAGAAAGACCTAGAGGTAAGGCAAATGAAAGACGTAGTTATCATAGGGAAAAGTCATAGTTCAACTGAGACATTAACAACAACACAAAATTTAGAGGTTGAAATAAGATTTTGGGTAAGTTAAGGTATACAAAAGGCATTCACTAGACCAAAGTGTTTGTTTGTTGGTATAGTAAGAAAGGTAGTGCTAAAACTCATCAATTTCAGCATACTAATTCCTGATATTGAGATTTACAAGATCCAAAGTGGCAAAATGGCTAGCATCAGCGTCAACAATCCACCTTCGACTTGGTCGCTAAGTAGTGATGAGGGCTCTAGGTGAAGGACGGAGTTCTAATCATTTGGTTGAACATGCCAGCAAATATTGGCTGTATGGCAAAGCTTGTTGCAAAATTGGCACCTTGGCATTTCATTAGTGGAGTAGTTATGAAAGGAATGCCTTTGCCTCAGTTTATTTGTTCCATAGCTGTGAGGATGTTTGTTCCTGCCATAATTGGTTTAATGTGGAGGCCCTTATGGTTAAAGAAGCAAACCATCCTCACCACCATGTTGGTGCCACCCTTATTTGATTTCTATTTCATTGAAATCTTAGCTGTGGCAATATAATAGTTGTTATTAGAAGCTTCAAATCTCTTGAGAAAACTTTTGTAATCAATTAACTAATTATGCAATATAGAAAATGAAATTAGTCTATCTTGGTTTAAATAGCCGCTAAGATCACCCTATAGTCAATGCCAAGACCATCCAGTGCATAATGAACAAGTTTATCATCATGAAGAGGTTTATGATCAATTGCTAGTTCATTAGCAGTTATTTTTATGAGTTGAAGATAGCCTAAAACTGATTTTTCCCCTCAAGGGTCACTACTAAAATTTTGACTTTTACTAACCTGCATTACTAACGGCTGTGCGTTGATAATTTTGAATTTCCAATGCATAGTGGTTGGTAAATATGCATTGGTAAATCGCATATTGAAAATTCAATTACCAACGTGCAAAATTTAAGCCGTCCATAATTTCTAATGTGAACGCGTTCGTAATACGCCCGTTGATAATTGCCAACGGTCATGTACCAGAATTATTTTCCAACGGGCTAAGAAATTATGAACGTGCATGTGTGTTCGTAATTACTAATGTGCATGTGCGTTGGTATTTACCAAGGTGCTAAACCATAGGTAATTACCAACTTCAACGTGTAAGTCCGTTGATAAATTTTTTAGGAGTTTAAAAAAATTAAAGCAGTTTCCAATGAGAAACCATTGGAAATTGAATTTATTTTTAAAAAAGTATAGAAAAAATTCTAAAATAATTAACAATATAATTCAAATTAAATTTTACTAAATTTATGTATGAATAATTATAAATTAATATTAACAAAACCAAAAAATAATTAACAAACTTATATTTAATAAAATATATGTCATATTTACTAAACATTATATTGACTAAAATTTATATTTAGTACAATTATATAACAAAGATTTTATTAGTACCACAATATTCAAAAAAATTCATAAAAACTGAAAAATAAAAAATTGCTCAAAATTATAATAATAAAAGTACCACCAAATTAAAAAAAATTCACAAAATTTGGTAAAAGTTCATTGAAATTAATAAAAATTTGAAAATTTGAAAATAAATTAAAAAATAATAGAATAAAAAACTATTATAACAATTATAAAAAAATTCACAAAATCCAAACAAAATATACAATCAAACAACTGGATCTACCAAATCTATGAAATCAAACAATCGGTTCTACAATCAAACAACCAAATCTACCAAATAAAAAATGAGACAAATGAATCTACAAGTTCATACACAAAAATTGCAACCAATAGTATAAAATCAAACATCAAATTATTCACAAAATTGAAATCAAAATAAGTGAAAAGAAAACAAGACATATATGGGTTACAAAATCAAAATCCAAATCGCTGAAGATTGGTGGAGACCTATCACAGTGGGCGAGGTGGGGAAGCGACAGCGCTAGGCTACACAGCATTGAGCGAGAATGGGAGGTGAGCAGGTGTTGGCGAGTAAGTGTCAGCGATGCGGCTAGGTGAGGAGGCATATAGCAATCCGGCATCAGGTGCGTTAAGGAAGGTGAGGAGGTTGGGTTGAAGACGATGATGGAGGGAGAACGATGGAGGGAGAACGAAAGAGGGAGGAGAGTCGAAGAAGGCAAAATGGCAGAGGGAGAACGGCCACGCGGCTAGGCTAGGCGAGGCTGGGGACCGACAGAGGGTGATTGGTGGCCAAGGAGGAAAAGGAGAGGCAGTTGGAGAACGGGAGAGAGGGAGGAAAGGGTGAGAGGCGAAAGCAGAGAGGGTGAAAGGCAATGTGGGTTATGGCTGGAAATGAAAGGTGGGATAGGTTAAGATATTTATATGGGTTAAGTTAGGGTTATGAGTTTTGGCTTTTGTGGGCTTTTACCCATATATATCTAATATATGGGCTTTTAATATAAGATATATAAATAATAATAATAATAATAATAATAATATATTATTATTATTATTATTATTATATATGAAAATATAAATGATATGATGATAGGGGAGCTCATATAAATGATTGCTTATAGATGATATGATGATAGTGTGAAGGCATAAATACAAAATTTGCGGCTATAATGTTTGATGTTGGGGTCAAATATTACTAAAGGGTTTCTTTTCTTTTTCCTTTTTTTTTTATTTTCAGTTTGCCACTACTTATGGTTTATGGGCAAGTGCTTAAATAATAATTTGATAATCTTTTAAGAATGCAAAATTATCAATTTTTCATTTATTTAAAAGTTAAACCTTTTTCCCCCAGTTCAGGAGACAATTTAGATGTTTTTGACAAGAGGGGAATAGTGAATTTATGGTGATCATACAATTTTAAAAACTTTAGGGACTTTGAGTAAATTATCCTTTTCTTGTGTGCCGACTAGAAGAAAAAAAGAACTCAAAGTTTGACAAGAAATAAGTAAATAAAAAAGCATAGAATAAGTGCTTTTAGTTATCTATAAAGGTAAAAACACTATTAAAGCAAAAAGATTTCAAATTTTATAAAATTTAAAGCTTGTTTTGGGCAATTTTTTGCAAAAATGAAATAAAAATTTGAATATAAACTAATTCCATGTGAAAACCAATAATCTATTTAGATATTAATTAGAAGTCATATTTTTTTACAATTTTTTATGAACATTTTCCCTTATAACATATGCAACGAATCACTTATAACTACTCTTTAATGATCTCCTCCAAATACGCCATTAGTTGCAAAATTTACTTGTATTGTTTATAGATAAAGCACTTATATGTCCATAAAAAAAAGGAATAAAAGATGCAATACTATCATTTTGCAACCATTTTTTCTAAATTTAAAATTTAAGATTATTTATGGATAAAGAAATTTTGTAACTAACCATATTCTAAAAAGTATAGGTAAATTTCTTACTAATTGCATTATATGTATAGTTTCAGGATTATAATTATCATTTTTAAAAAAATTTAAAAAAATTTTAAAACTTTACTTTCTAAAATATATAATTTTATATACGATTAATATCATTATACATTATAATATATATGATATATTTTAAAAATATATCATTATATTTTTAATAATAATAATAATAATAATAATAATAATAATAATATGATATATAACTGTTACCAATGGTCTGACACGTTGATAATTACCAACGTGCAGGCCATTGGTAATTTACCTATTGGAAAACCTGATTTTTTTAGTAGTGGGTTCCTCAATTTTTCTTTGAGGGACATGATTCTTGACCGTGATTTGTTGGTAAATAGAGTTTGAATCATCACCCAAGCTTCATGTGTAGTAGTTGTTGTGGCAGCGAGGAGCAAGACAAGTTCAGACGTCGATGCCAAAATGGCATTTAGCAATAGTTGATCCTAATATTTCCATAATGTATAGTATGGATTTGTAACATTGTTACCCCCTTTAGTTATAGTTTTCATAGGAGATGGGTGAGTTCTGTCAACTTACCCTTTAAGGTCAAAGCCTTCGAGATCGAGGAGAAATTGATCTTTCCATGACGGATAATTATGATGAGTTAATTTAATGGGTAGTTGAGATGAAACATTGATGGAGATAAGTTTTGTCTCTGATGAGATCAGGGGAGAAAGAGATTGCGAGTTTAGAAGTGGGAGTTTTAGGATTTTATTCAGAGATGGCTTGCATGAGGTTAACTAATGGGAGAAAAGGAGAAGAAGAGGAGGGAGAGGTTGGCTTGTGGGAGCACTTACAGCTCTAATACCATAAAAAGGTTTAATTGTGAGAGGATCAGAAGCTACGCATTTCCATTAGCTTCTTACGTAGTTATAGTGTACAAGATGATAAGTATAAGAGGATAATAAGATAACACATAGAGAGTGATAAATACAATGAGATTACCCAACAACTTTAGTATTATCCTTATCAGATGAGAGCATATAAGAATTCAAAAAACAAAAAAAAGATAAATAAATAATAATACATAAAAGAAGAAATATTATTTATAAAAGAATATATCTAATAAAAGAATACATACGAACCAACCAAAAAACATAATGTACGTTAAGCAACAGGTGCACAAAATACTTATTCTACAAACAAATCCGAAATTACACGAGCAGGTCCACAACACGCTTAGACTGCAGCGAACTCAAAAAATCAGTAACAATAATTGGGCCAAACACGCCAAAACCAAACGTTGATATGTGTGCTTGCCAAAAAGTGACGAAAATAATTACATTCTCTGGGAATTGGCAAGTTCTTTTGTTTTGTTAGTGCATGAATCTGAAATAATTTTTTTTAAGTTGGGCCCCACAAAATTTCCAGGGCATTTCGTAATATACGTGGTATATTTGCGAGGTAGACAAAAAAATTATTACCCTTTATGTCTCGTAAACCTTGTACTTTTTGTTATTTACAACAATTAATTTATAATATTTTTATAAAAATATAATTTTTTTGTATGAAAATGGTATACTAAATGCTATAGTTTATAAATAAAATTTTTAAGAATTTTTTACAATAAAAATTAATATAAATATATTTAATTGAAATTTTGGTTAAAAAATATAAAAGAGCCAAATTTTGCTATACAGAGAAAGTCGTTGCTGTCCAAGATGCGACGATTAGGATTTATTAGAAATCATCTCACCTATTTCTACATGAATTTATTACGGGAAAATTATTTTCCTTAATGTCTTTCATCGCCAATTGGAACAAATTTGGAAAGTGGCATTAATCTGCAACGATTATTTGGCATTCAAGCAGAAGTCTTCTTTTTCAATACACACTCCGTTTGTTTTTTCTTTTAATGCTTTTTCAGGAAAGAAAAAAAAAAAGAAGAATTGGTCTAATTATATAAATCCGATGAATCTTATCTAGAATTACAGTATACATGTTCCCTCGTATTTCATAAATTTACACCTTATTTTTTATATAACCAAAAAATACTATATATTTTATATGTAGATGGATGAAATATTGGTAATATAAACTTTAATATCTTTCAGATTATTATTAGAGTCCATTTATAGTAGAGAACCACAGTTTATTCTCCATTGGTAGAGAAACAATGATAATCAGTAATTGGATCTTAGGTTGCTAATTCTTGTCATTGAATTAAAAAATATGTGGCATGGTTAGAAGGTAAAATAGCAAAATAAGAAGAAAAAAAATTGCCAGCTATCTGAATTAAACGAAAAAAAGGAAAAAAAAAATGTGGGTCTTCCTCAAAGAGAGGTTCTTCTAATATGCCTACCTTTCTCAGCAAAGAAGACAATCTTCAAAACCCAGGTTGAGTCTCCCTTCTTTCCTTTTTATTTCCATAATCAATGCTAAAAGACAAGGGCTGATGAAGTTTTTCAGCAAAGAATTTTAGGGTCTGAAAAGAGGATAATGATTTGATTACCTTAATTCATATTAGTTACTCTCAATTGAAATATTAATTGTATTTTTTTTATCATATATCTACATGTTAATCTATTAAATCTGATTAAAAGAGTTAAAAGATGTGCATTTAGAGATGTTTGTACTGTATTTATTCAATGTAAAAATTCAATGAGAATCTCTTATCTCGTTACCACAATTTAAAAATTTATAATTTTTCAAGATTGTCCTTCCCCTCCTTATTTGATCTCCACTTCCATTTCCCACTGCATCCACTTAGACCCCATTCATCTTCACCGTCTCCCCGCATTCTTATCTAACTTCGCCCTCTTGCTTCGTCGACTCCAGTTGAATGAATTCCTTAATATTTTTCTAAGAACACAAAGTAACAATTCTCATCTCCAACTCGCCTTCAATCCTTATCGTTGCCAATCTGCGACTGCCACACTGACCCAGCCATCGTAACCATAAAGCAGTTACTAGCGGACAATTACAACGTCACCCAATTCATCTTTTCGCCGTTTTGCAAAAGATTGAAGTATGGCACCATGAGAACAAACACAGAGAATCCAAACGATCTGAATATCACAACCATAAGCAATAATCGAGCCTTCAAATTCAAATTGAAAAGTAAACCAAAACACATCGGGAAGGAGATCTTCTGGGAAACCAAAGAAGAAAAAATCCATGTTTATTTTTCTGCAACAAAACCAAGGAAAGGCAATCTTCTGCAGCAAAATCCAGTAAGCAAATTCTTTCGAACAGATCGTCTGATTCCCCGCCACCTCTACATTCGCCTGTCGCCGGCTGCCCGCTCCATTGCCTCCTCGCTTCCCTGCTCGATCCTCGTCTCCACACGAGCCTCGTCCCATAGCCTCCTTTCTCCTTCCCTGGCCTCAATCCATCCCTTCTTCCGTTGCCTCCATCACCTCCTTGCTTGGCCTCCGTCACCTTCTTCCCTAGCCTCAATCCACCACTGCCTCTTGTCGCTAGCCACTCATTTTTCCAGCCACTCGTCGCCCATCATTCCTACCGCCTGTCGCCCATCATACCCATTGCCCCGACCTCCTCAATGCTCCGATCATCTCACCCCAATCTCAAACTCATCATCCGATTGCCCGTCACCCATTGTTCCCACCGCTTGTCGCCCAGGGCCTCCTGCCTCTCATCACTCGTCGTTCCTACTGCTCGTTGCCCATCATTCTTGTGACTCGTCTCTCATCATTCCCGCCGCTCCTCACCTCACCTTCTTCCCTCCAACCGATGCCTCCACACACACCGGTTCTCATATGACGTCGGATTAGACAGCGAGGAGTGAACTCAGTGGGACGGTAGCGAAGAAGGCTGTGGCGAGTATGGGAGAATTATGGTTTGGGAAGCAGAGGAGGCCTAGGTCTTTGAATTTTCCGGAAGCAAGAAGATGGGTATGAAGAAATTTTTCAGAAATACGTTAATGGGATAATGTAGATTTTTGAAATACTAAATTCATGGAAACTAGTTGTAATTTTTAGTAATAATTGATTGACGGCATTAAAAAAGTAGAGAAATAAGTATAAATTTTTAAATCTTAGGAGACGCCTGTAATTTTACCTAAAATTTAGGGGTAGCTATAAAAAACCCAAAAACTTATTCTACAAACAAAGCCACAGATATTGCACGAGCAGATCTACAACAAGCTCAGACTACGGCGAACTCAGAAAAGCAGTAACAGTAATTGGGAGAAAAACGCCAAAACCAAACGTGAAATGTGTGCTCGCACAAAAAGACGAAAATAATTACACGCTCTTTTGTTTTGTTTGTGCCTGAATCCGAAATAAATTCTTGAGTTGGGACCGCATAAAAATTCCAAGACATTTCGTAATCTACGTGGTATATTTGCGAGGTAGACAAAAAAAATTATTAATCCCTTGGTCTCATAAAGTTTGTCCTTTTTATTATTCACATCAATTAATTCATATTTTTTTAAAAAAATTTCATAAAAATATAGACCTTTTATTTGAAAATGGCATATTAAAGGTTATAGTTTATAAGTAAATTTTTTAAAAAATTTTATAATATAAATTAATATAAATATATTTAAGTCAAACTTTAGTTAAAACAATATAAGACAACCAAATTTTGCTACACGAAGAGAGCTGTTGTTGCCAAAGATGCGACGATTAGGATTTATTAGAAATCATGTCACCTATTTCTACAAGAATTTACTGCGGGAAAAATTCTTTTTCTTAATGTCTTTCATCGCCAATTGGAACAAATTTGGAAAATGGCATTAATCTGCAACGATTATTTGGCATTCAAGTAGAAGTCTTCTTTTTTCAATACACATTCCGTTTCTGTTTTCTTTGTAATGCTTTTTCAGGAAAAAAAAAAAGAAAGGGCAAATTAGATATATCCGATGAAGTTTATGTAGAATTACAGTATATATGTTCCGTCTTATTTCATAAATTTACACTTTATTTTTGAGCTGACCGAAAAATACTATTTTGTATATAGATTGATGAAATATTGGTAATATAAACTTTAATTATCTTTCAAATTATTACTACGGTCCATTTATTGTAGATAATCATAGTTTATTCTCCATGGGTAAAGAAGTAATGATAATCTTTGGATTTAGGGTGTTAATTCTGGCCATTGGATTAAAAAATATGTGGTATGGTTAGAAGGTAAAATAGTAAAATAAGAAGAAAAAAATAAAAATTTGAAAGGAAAAATAAAAAGAAAGAAGAAAAATATGTGGGTCTTCCTCAAAGAAAGGTTCTTCTAATGTGCTAACCTTTTTCAGCAAAGAATATGATCTTCAAAACCCTGGTTCAGTCTTCTTCGTACATTTTTCATTCAAGAATCAATGCTAAAAGACATAAACTGTTTGGTTTCAGAGGTCCTGCAAGGAGAATAATGGCCAAATAGTCTGAGTTAGGGGTGCAAAAACCAGATCAAAGACTAAATTTTGCTTTTCAGAAAACTCGATCAATACTGTCTGTAGCATGTAGCAGTTTCGTCATTGCTGGAGCAAAGAAGTGAATTGAGAAGAAATCATTTATTAACGTTGAACCTAGAGACAGAATAGCCCAACAGAACTTCTCTTTTATTCAACATAGAAATTGTTAAGGTAGACCTCTTAATTTAATTGGCCGCAAACTGGGACTCTGTTTGATGAAGATTCCTGAAGCTTCCTAGGCTTCATGAAGCTTAAGGGCGGCCAAGTTTGATGACAGTTCGACACGAAAGAGGTCATTCGTTTCATCCATTTTAGATTCAACGCTGTTCCAATAATCCAATTGGTCCGGACAGCGGATCTAGGCATAGCAGTTGTTGGAGTACCAGGCTCCCAGGGCATCAGGCACTCCAGGTCCTCCGCCCTATCAATGTCCTTCAGGCGGTACACTACCGCCGTTGTCAAGCCTGAGGCAGCCAGAGGGGTCTCGGTGTGGAGAAATTAGGCACCCTAGTGGCTGTCGTGGATAATAGCAGAAGAAGGAGATAGTGTATACTGAGATTGCTTTGTTATTCAATCACACACAGAGGTGAACTTGATATCTCTTTAAATAGAGATTAGTACAACGGTAAACATATCAAAGCTTAACGAACTAACTAATTTAATGCAGCCAAATATTGAAACTCTAACGTCAACATGCTATAATCTTGGTCTTCTTTCTTGACTTGATCTTCACGCCATTCCATTAGCTTCAACATCCTTTTGAATCATATCTTCAACACTCCCCCTTGATTCAAAAGTGGTAATACACATCTTGCTTCGTAACTCTTGAAACTTCGTTTGAGAAAGAGCTTTAGTTAATAGATCGGCAACTTGAAACTCAGTTCCACAAAACTTCAGTTTTACTTCTCCTTGTGACACTAAGTCTCTTATGAAGTAATGCCTGATCCCTATGTGCTTAGTTCTTCCATGCATGACTGGATTCTTGGTCATTGCTATTGCTGATGCATTGTCACAATATAATCCAGTTGCCTCCATTTGTTCATGCCCTAAATCTGTTAGCAAATGTCTGAGCCAGATACATTGATAAGCTGCAGTACTGGCAACTACATATTCGGCTTCTGTGGATGATAATGCTACAGAACTTTGCTTCTTTGATATTCACGAAATTGCTCCTAAACCCAAAGTAAAGCAGTTTCCTGTGGTGCTTTTCCTATCATCTTGAGCTCCTGCCCAGTCACTGTTAATGTACCCTTGTAGAAGAAACTTAGGCACTTTTACAAACTAGATACCATAGTTTCTCGTCACTGCTACGTATCTCAAAATCCTTTTGGCTGCTCCATAGTGATGCTTTGTAGGAGAATGCATGAACCTGGATATTAAACCTACTACAAAGGAAATATCAGGTCGAGTATGTGTCAAATAAATTAAATGCCCGACTAGGCTTCTGTATATCCTTACATCTACTATTCCTAAATCATCTTTTTCCCTCAGCTTCTCATTCATATTCATGGGAATTGCAGCAACCTTACATTGACTCATGTGAAATTGTTGCAATAAGTCAGAAATGTACTTTTGCTGAGAAATAAATATACCTTCTTGAGTTTGTCTCACTTCAAGTCTTAGAAAATAATGTAGCTTTCCAAGATCTGTCATTTCAATTTCCTTCATCATAATTTCCTTGAAATTCAAGATAAGTTCTTGTAAAGAACCAGTGTAGATCATATCATCTACATACAGACTTACTATAACTATTGCTTCAGCGCTAAATTTTTTCAAATAGAGAGTTGGTTTATTAGGACTCCGCTTAAATCCATTTTAATGAAAACTCATTGATTCTGCTATACCAGGCTCGAGGAGCCTGTTTCAAACCATATAGAACCTTTCTAAGTTTGTAAACTTTGTCTTCTACTCCTAGAATCTTAAACCCAACTGGTTGTTCCATATATACCTCCTATTTTAATTCTCCTTTAAGGAAAGCTGATTTGACATCAAATTAATGCACTTTCCATTGCTCCTGCACAGCCAATGCAAGAATGAGCCTTACTGTTTCAAATCTTGCTACTGGGAAGAAAGTTTCTTCATAATCCACTCCATGCTCTTGAGTGAATCCTCAAGCCACTAGTCTGGCCTTGTGCTTCTGGATTTGTCCATTTGAGTAGTACTTTGTTTTGAAAATCACTTTAAGCTTGCTGTTTTCTTCCCATCTGGAAGATTAACCAGCTCCCATGTTTTGTTCTTTTCAATGGACGCTACTTTTTCCTTTATGGCTTCCCTCCAGACTTTGCTTTCCAATGCAGCTTCTACATTTGGTGGATCGCCAGCAAATAAGGTAAATGTTGAGGAGTACACTTCAGCTAATGACCTGGTTTTTCTTTTAGCAGAATTTGGTAAGTCATCACTTGATGATGATGAGGTAGATCTCACCGGAGTGCTTTGATTGTTTTCTGGTCATTCTTCTAAATTCCTCTCCTCCTGCCCTTCTTCATTGTTCATATGGAGTGTTGAGGCACCAGCTTTATCACTAGCTTTATCTACATTATTCCAGCTACTATTTTTGTCAAACCTGACATTTCTGCTGATGATGATATTCTTGGTTTCAGGTTCCGGTAGCTTGTAGGCCGTAAACACTAAGCTGTAGCCAACAAAGATACATTTCTTGGACCTTACATCCCATTTAGTTTTGCCAAAGGGAATTGGTGCATAACAAACACACCCAAAAATTCTAAGATGGCTTACAGAAGGTTTAGAATCATACCATGCTTCATATGGTGTTTGATTCCATACAGCTTTTGTAGGGGATAGATTTAGGAGGTACACTGCAGTTGCCACTACTTCTTCCCAATACTTATTAGGAAGTTCTTTATTTTTTAGCATTGATCTTGCAATTTCTATAATGGTTCGATTCTTCCTTTCTGCAATGCCGTTTTGTTCAGTTGTGTATGGGGCTATTAGCTATATCCTTATGCCTTCCATTTCAGAAAACTCATTGAACTCCTTTGAGTAGAATTCTCCTCCTCGATCATTTTTTAGAGTTTTAAAGTTTAATGACCCCTGTATCTCAACCAAAGCCTTGAATCTTTGAAGCAGTCAAATGCTTTTGTTTTCATGGTAAGAAAATAAACCAACTGAATCTGGTACAATCATTTATAAACAAGAGAAAATACTTACTTCCAGCTAATGAAGTGGTCTTCATGGGTCCACAGAGATCTGCATGAACTTTCTCAAGTTTTACTGATGATCTTTTTTACTGTCCCTTTGGAAAGGGTCTCCTAGCTTGTTTGCCAAATGAACAACCTTCACACACATGATCTGGCATCCTTATAAAAGGTAAACCAATTACCATTTCTCTGCTGGCCAGCAATTGTAAGCCCTTTATATATAGATGACCATAGCATCGGTGCCACAGTTCAGACTCATCAAGTCTGCTACTGACTGTCATACACCTGTTACTGCCAGTAAAGTCAATAGAAAACATTTGATTTTCAATCATTTGTGCCTGCAATAGATGATCACTTGAACTTGTTCTCATTGTGCAGGTTCATTTCTCAAGTGTAGCACTAAAGCCTCCTTTTACCAATTGACCTATACTGATCACGTTATGTGCTAAACCAGGTGCAAATTGTACATTTCTGATTAACCACTCTTTGCCATTAATACTAATGGCAACTGTACCTTTCCCTTCAATCTGGATTTGTTTGTCATTGCCCAACCTCACTTGAGCTTTAATTGTTTCATCCAATTCCTTGACCTTTCCTTTATCTCTTGTTAAATGATTAGAGCATGCACTATTTAAGTACCAGACATCACTAGAAAAGAATTGAGGCCTTACATATGTCATGAATAAGTAATCATCTTGTTCATCAAGATCTTCTGCGTACTTAGCCTGGCTATCTTCGCTCCATCAGTTGTCCTCCTTATGGCTAAATTTTTTGCAAAAGATACACTGGACCATGCTGCTTCATCCTCTTCTAAATCTACTTCTACTTCTTCCTTTATTATTGGTCTTTCTTGCACGCTCCCCCTGGATTTAGAATGCATATTCTTCTTCCTTTCCCACTGTTCTGTTGATTCTGGCCTCGTGTGCCTGAAGCCATCCCATGAGTTCATCTACTATTAGTGTTGACAGATCTCGTGATTCCTCAATGACGGCTACTACATGATCAAATTTAGAGGTCAGACTTCTGAGAATTTTAGCTACAATAGTTTCATCACTTATCTTGTCACCATAGGAGCGCATTTGACTGACGATCTAGGAGACTCTTACAAGATACTCCTAGACTGACTCACCGCTCTTCATGCTGGAGGTTTCAAAGTCTTTCCTCAAGTACTGTAGGTTTACTGTCATCACCTTTGCTGAACCTTGATACTTAGTTTTGAGGATATTCCAGGCTTGTTTTGCTGTAGTGGCTACAACTATTCTGGAGAAGATAGTCTCATCTATAGCTTGTTGGATAAATAACAAAGCCTTTGCATCCTTTTTTTTGGACCTCTCGATTTGTAACCTTTTCTGAGGTTCTTACATCCATGCTTGTTTCCACAAGATCCCATAATTCTTGTGATCTGAACAGGGTCTTCATCTTTATACTCCAGTATTCATATGAATCCCCTTTAAAAATAAGAATTTGTGGCTGAGTTACATTGACTGATGAGTTGCTTGTTGCCATTTGTGATGAATGATTGCATATGAAGAAGCTTAGGTTCTAACCTGGCTCTGATACCACAATGTTGTGGATAATAGCAGAACAAGGAGATAGTGGATACTGAGATTGCTTTGTTATTCAATCACACACAGAGGTGAACTTGATATCTCTTTAAATAGAAATTATTACAACGGAAAGCATATCAAAGCTTAATTAACTAGCTAATTTAATGCAGCTAAATATTGAAACTCTAACATCAACATGCTATAATCTCGGTCTTCTTTTCTAACTTGATCTTCACGCCATTCCATCAGCTTCAACCTCTTTTTGAATCACATTTTCAACAATGGCAATGTAGATGAGGCATTTGGTGCAGACGGCATCGCCGAAGTCCTTCTTGAGGCTGTCCACATAGGCATAAATGTTGGTGGCTTTGTCACCAATGTTCTTTGTGTCAAGTTCCTCAAAGGCCCAGTTGTAGTATGTTATTTCCTTGGCCTTGTACTCCAGCATCGCCTTCAGAGCCAAGTCTGTGATGGGCTTCTTGAACATGCTCGTCCGTATTTTAGTGCAAGAAGGTGATTTGAACATGTCTGCGTTAATCATAGCACCAATCAAAGCTACAAACGATTACACTTAAGTATGAGTCTTGCTTGCAGCTATGCGTGTATTTACAGTTGGGTTCCCAGCAAAGAAAAAAGGAAAAATTTTACTCATGTAAATAAAATTTGCATTCTTAAAACTTTACCATCAAATTTGTTTTAACACCACAAAAAACAATGGCATTTGCCAACGATCGTTACCAATGGCCATTATCAACGGTCTCGCATTGCTAATTTCAAAATTACCAATGCGAGACCGTTGGTAATGAGCCATTGGTAATCAATGCGTTAGAAAAAAATTTACCAACGGTTAGGTTCGTATGTTTTTTATCAACAATTTAACCCAGCCAACAGTTTAACCCAGCCTAGCCCAAACCCAACTTAACCATACTTTATCTATACCTTGCCTCTCGCATCTCATCCCTTCTACCAAACCGCCGCTTCTCCGTTTTCCTCTCATTTCTCAAAGCCTCAACCTCTCATCTCTCATCTTGTCTCTCTATAGCCTGGTTGTTCTCTTTCATGCATCGTCATTGCTCGCCTTCCCCCTCATCCATTGATTCGCCATTCTTGTTCACGTCCATTCATCGTGCTCCCTCAGTCGCCTAGTTCCAAGAGATCACCAGCCATGTTACACACCGTTCGCTGTCCTCCGTCATCCTTCGTCCTCAATCGCCATCTACTATTTTGCTCATCGCTCGTCATCGTCTCCTTTGTTGGCCTCCCTTCTTTATTCACTGGTCCTTGATGCCGTTGGCTTCACATGCTCCTTACCGTCTGCCTTTTCTCCTCACTGTCCTCCTCGCTCCTTGGCCAACGCATTCTCGCTCGACGTATTTTCCCTTGTCGATCTAATTTAGGGTGCATATCTAATAACATGGTACCGATCTGATTTTTTTTGAAGCAATCTAATTTTGGTTAATTTTTTAATTGTTGTGAAATTTTGGAATTTTGTTTTTTCTAAATTATTTTTCTCATTTTTTAATTTTTTTTATTTGTTGAATTCTGAATTTTTGTTAATGGTTAATTGTTAATTATTGCTAATTAGTATTTTTAAATTTTTATCGATCTGAATTGTTTAGTGTTTAATCTTGCTGATTGTAGATTCGGTATTGCTTTTCTGAATTTTTAGTTAATTTTCTGTTTGATTTTTTGAATTTTTTGTGAATTTTTATTTTTATTTTTATGTATTTTAGTAAGGTTTAGTAAAACATAAATTATAATTTTAGTACATATAACTTTAGTAATATAATTTACTTGTACTAATAAAATCTTAGTTATATAATTTTATTAATGTTGTTAATATTAATGTGCTTCGGTTTTGTTAATATTATTTTTAATTTTTCATATATTAATTTAGTAAAATTTAATAAAAATTGTAATATTAGTTATATTAAATTTTTTGTATATTTTTTAAAAATTAATTTGCAGTTTTCAACAGCTCTGCATTGGAAACTACTTTTATTTTTAAAAAATTTTAAAAGAGTTACAAAGAGTTTTATATGTTGGAAATATTACCAACGGCCTAACATGTTGATAAAAGTTAAACTGTTGGTAAAAGGCATACAAACTTAGACTGTTAGTAATTTGCACTGGTTTATTTCCAACATCTATATGTGTGAAATTACCAATGGCTTAGTATTAAGATTTTGGTTAAAATTTTTTCAAACACATTGATTACCAATGACTCATTATCAATGGTCTCGCGTTGATAATTTTAAAATTACCATTGTGAGACCGTTGGTAATGGCCATTGGTAAATGCCATTTTTTTGTAGTGTATTTTTGTTGTAGGTCTACAATAATTTAACGAGCACATATAATTAGTGGATATATTTTAGAATGTTTAGGGAAAATTAGATTTTTGCTAACCCGCTAATAATAAAAGCTAGAAATATATTATATTAGACAAACCAGTTCGTTCATATTTGGAAAGGTTAATGTTTTATTAAAAAAAAAAAAAAGAGGAAAGGTTAATGCTAAAAATAGGCGTAAATGTCTATTGGTCACCTAAGCTATAGTGATTTGGACAGTGAAGCCTCTTAACTACGAACCACATCAAATTAAATCCTAAACTTTGATAAAGCGGTCACTTTGGTCTTTTACTTTGATCATTTAGCACAACAAAATGCTCACATGAGCTGGATGCCATGAGGCAATTAATGAAACAAGCTCGAATACTATTGTCTTTCTTCATTTGTTCTCTTTTCCCTTCATTTGCCCAGCGTCGAGAGCCAACCTCTACCTTGATCAATCAAGCAGAAAACCTATCCCAATAATGCAAGTTATGTTCTATCCCAGCCAAGCACACTACAAGAGAAATACATAAAGTGATTAAAAATTGCATCTAAATTTCAGCCACAATGGATATTTAGTGTGACGGCTCTCCTAGCTAAAGAAGAGTCTTAACCAAGTAAGTATTTATTTTAGTTTGTTTAAGTGTTTTTATTAAATTAAGTACCTCAAGTTAGCACCTTGTTAGGCAATAAAGGCAAGCTTAATTAAGTAAGTGAGTTCCTAAGTGTGGTTTGGCACCTTAAAGTCAAAAAGGGGTAAAATGGTAATTTTAACCCAAGTTAGAAGCATGACTATAATTTTGATGAATTAGGGTCATGTAAGAAAATTTGGCTTAGTTAAATCAAGACCATTAGTTATCCTAGCTATTAGAATCTTTTTTGAAGGTTTTGAGTAAAATGTGGCACTAAGTGTTTATTTAAGCTATTTAGATCTTAAGTGGCCAAAGTGTCCAAGAGGCCAAGTGTGAGAAGCTTTTTGGCATCCTTTAGAACAAAGGAAAGATGGTTTTGGGTTGAGAGTTTGGTGACCAAATTAAAACAAATGAGAACTTGTGGGTCAAGGAGCAAGAGTGGAAGAAGTGTGCCTTGTGGGGGAGTTAGTATGTTTTTTGGTTAAGTTGACTTCCCATAGCCATTTGTTTCCTTCCCCAATTTCGTAGCTTCATCTCCTCACCAAAATTGCTGCCCCAAAGCTTCCCATTTCTTCAATTCTCCATCAATTTTTGAAGGCCCAAGGTGTTTACAAGAAGCCTCAAGCTTCATTGTTGGTGCTTTAGCTTCAACTAGCTCTTTGATGCTTGTTTGGACTTAAAATTCATAGGTAAGCTTCTTGGGTTTTCATGGGCTGGTTCTAAGTTGTTCCCATAGCTAGAAATGGTCTTGGTTTGAAGTTATTGGTGCCATATCACATTGGTTTTAGGTGTCGAACTCAAGAGAGCTTGGTTGAGCTAAGGATGGCTTGAGCTTTGATTCTTGCTTTGTGGCTGAGTTTGAGGTAAGGGTTTAAGTTAATTAAGCTCAAATAATGCATAGAAATGTAGTATTTTGTGTGGGAATGAAGTAGAAACAAGACCCATGTGATTTGAGTTTGGGATGAGAAAGTTTGAGCAGTTTTCGTCCAAGGACGCACGCTGTTGGGCAATGCTGGAAGGCGTTGGCGACGCCATATTGGCGCGCTGAGAGTGCAAAAGTTCACAGAACATTGATGCCTTTGGCGACGCGTTGCCAACGGCGCCATCAAGGCATTTTGCCCCCAAGCTCCGGGCATCCTAAGAGTGTCTCAAACTCTCGGTTTTCATCCCTAGGCTAACTTAAGACATTCCGTAGCCTTGGTTGGGTCTAGAACTCATTCCTAAGTTGAGAATTATGCATTATTTAGGTGGTAGCTAAGTTGTGTGGTTAAGGAAGAGTATGAAATGGTGGCTAAGGAAATTAAAGTGATTAAGTTCCTAAATGAGCACTAAGGGGATTAAGTCGGTTTTCAGACTCTTTGTTGGTCGAGTGGAATGTCATAGACCTATGGTTAACAAAGAGGAAACCTAAGTAGATCCCAACCGAACCATTTGGTTTGGTAAGCGAGCCACTACGGAGCTCTAAGCTAAACTCTAAGGGTTTGGCTAGTTAAACCACATAGGATGGCTACCTTGTACAATAAATTAAGGGTAAAGGCGGGTAAGTTTGAGAGGAGGTGACGACCTACTCTAGAACCCGTAGGTGGGACTTATGGGAGGTAAAGTATTTGGGATACGAGGGCCAGTGTCTCAAGCACCTCCGCCGTTTGAGCTCACTGCAGGTTTATGGCACCTACAGTGCAGGAAGTCCCAAGTGTTATGTGAGTTTCATATCATACATTCATGCATTGCACATTTTACATGTTGTTATTGCTTGAGTTTGTTTGTTGGTTGACCACTTGTCTGTTGCTTGTTTGTCATGGTTGCATGTTGGCTTGCTGCTATCTTCTTACAGGTACCCCAAGGGACCCTTACTGAGTACTTTCATGTACTCACTCCCTTAAGTTTATTGTGCAGGTTCTAACCCCGGGCCTAGTAACTAGTTGATAGCTGTGGCCTAAGCTTTCTCTTTTGCAGGTATTTTTCCTTGAGAATCCTTGTGATTCTAAGTTACTTATGGTCTAAGCTATGTACTAACTAAGTTTTATGCCTTTACAGTGTAGAGGCTAGAAAGGTGCACAAGGATTAAGGAAGGGCTTGCACTTAGAGCTTGGATAGCTCAAGGTAGGGCTCAAGTAGATGATCTTAGTTAGGTTTTTGTCTCATGTATATAGTACCTTGTGTACTAAGGAGTTGCCTCTATTAGGATACATTGTGATGTAAAACCATCTAGTTACTTTTGGGTGCATGCTAGTGGTGTAAAGTATGCACAAACTATTACTTGAGGCTGAAGTAACTAGTATTTCACTGTCTTGGCACGTTTTGAGTATGTTTTAAGTGAAGTGCTTGGGCAACGTTTTTAACAAATAATCTACTCATTCGTTTGCATTGCCAGGACAAAAGCATGCATATCTTTTACTGGGTAGGCTAATAAACTAGTTGCATATAAATTTTTTTAAATTATCTTGACGAGTAATAGTTAGCCAATAGTAACTTAGTGGGATTCATAGTCCCTAAGGGCCTACAAGATGAGTTAATGGGGCACTGGGGCCCCGTTCCGCCACATTTAGTCATTGTTTAGTTGTTTGTATGTGGGCTATGGGTAGAGAGTAATTGAGTGGCAACTGAAAAAGTCAATCACCACTATGTTAATAGTTAGTTAGTATCTAATTAGTCAAGATTCGAACGTTTTAAGCATAGAAAATCTCTTCTAGCTACTCCTCCCTTTTTCTTCTATTTCAAAACTCACTGCATCTCATCTTTCTTGCTGCTACATTCTCCTCCACTAGGACTAGCAGTAGTAAATTTTTTTAGGTATCTTCCTGATTCTTCCACTAATTTGATCTCACCTCTCCCCATCATTCATTTTTCCTCATTCCTTCTACAACAATTTTTTATCCCCCTCCATCGCAACTGTACTGGTTGATGTTTGACAAGGGCGAGATGCAGGCATTGTTCCCAAATAGATAGAGGACTAGGTTTCTCAAGATTGTCAGGGTTAGGCTGATCGGATAGACAATGTTCATTTTCCGCCTAAGGAGGACTTCATTCACAACATTCATATGAATTTCAATTTATTTTTTAAACTTTTACGTATATTTAATTTGAGTATCCTTTATAATTAATTTAATTTTAGTTTTTAGTGTATTAAATTAACAATCCATTTAATTTATATATAGTTATAAATTCATACAATTATATACTTCTTCCGTCCCAAAATTTTTGCTCCATTTGACTTTTTTTTTGTATTTTGACTTAATTGTTTTCATATTATTGTTTGGTAGAAAAAATTAAAAAAATATATATTTAGAAACTACATGTCTTGATTTATCATTTATATATAAAGATTTTTCATTTATATATTAAAATGCTGAAAATAAAAAATCCTAGATTTATATAATAACAAGAGCCACTAACCAGAGATTAAAGGTTGTCACCATATAGGTGATGGACCTGAGATTGAGTCATTCGCCACTAATGACTAGGAAAAATGTGCTTTTGTTATAGTGGCATTGTGATTGGCATGATGCAACATGTATGGACAAAGTGCTAGTGAGCGGAACCATAGAATTTTGTGACAGCCATTCAAGGGTTTAATCAAGAACTTTAGCAGCCAGTTCTCAAGCCAATCATTGCTCGATCCATGTTGTAATGACATGGGTTTTAGCTTCAGCCACTAGTTGTCACTGGATGTGATTCATCGGAACCCTAGTGATGAATGATTCACTGTTTTTACAAATTTGGACTCCACAATGCAGCTGTTGTTCATGTCTTGTATTTTTTTTTTGAACGGAAAAAAGAAGAATAAGATTACTAAAAGAAGGAAGGACAAGATTACACAACTAGCAAGGAGCTAGTCCTAGATACCCCACAAAGACTCCCCACACACCCTTAAAACAAAGCTTACATAATGCTTAGACAAGCACACAGCCCCCCTTTTACAACCAATTCTGTATCGCATTTTTTGGATTAAAAAACCATTCAAACCAACTACAGTTGAGTTTTGGGCACCTGTTCCTAATCCATAAGTAGGACAAACTTTGAACTTGGAAGAGCACCTGCCCGATTGGTTTTCTATTATCTGTGAAGACTAAAATATTTCTTCTATTCCAAATAGACCAAACCACAATGAAAGTTATAGCCTCCTAAACCTTTTGTTGAGCCATACTAAAGTAAACCAGATGTTGGCCAGACAAAGCTTGCATCAAATTTCCTGCTATCATCACTTGAATATGCTACCATGAATATACCACAGACCAAACATCCATTGCCTGGGAGCAGTTCACAAATAAGTGGTCCAACGATTCCTCTTCCTGTTTGCAGAATGGGCAAAGAGTATCTTAAACTGTGAAACCTCGCACCGCCATATTAATCTTTAAAGGAAGCCTATACTGCAGAGCCTTTTAGATGCAGACATTGACTTTTGAAGGAACCCACGAATTCTATCTTGTAGCTTGGCCACCAAGTGCAGTCGGTAAAAGAGCTTCATCCACCAAAATGGACAGCACCTTAACCGAAAATATGCCAGTGGAGTGCAGATGCCACCTCCACCCGTCAGAGGAACCTGTATTCAAGTTTAATGAGACCAGTAATTTCAACAACTCTTCAAACTCTCCAACCTCCCTCCCTCTTAGATACCTCCTCATTTTTTTTATCAAACAATTCTTTCACATTTCCAACTTAAATAACCTAGGGAACTTATGCTTCAGAACACAATTCCCCAGCCAAAGGTCCTCCCAAAATCTTACCTTATCCCCTACCCTTACATCCCACCTAAAAGAGTTTATAAAGTCCACCCCAACCTCTTCCAACTCCTTATCTATTTTTAGAATGTTCCCCCATGCTCCAGAAAACATTTTCTCACTCGACACCCTATCTACCTCACAATTTTCTCCAAAAATAGACTTAATAATTTTGACCTAGAATGCATCCTCCTCTGTCCTAAAATGCCACCACCACTTCCAGAGCAAAGCCAAATTTTTGGCCCTTAGACTACCCACACTCAAGCCCCCTACCTCCTTTTTAACTAACACCTTACTCCATTCTACCCAAGCTGTCTTTCTACCCTCCCTTGAACCCCCCCAAAAAAACTGACATCTTGTACTTTCCAACTTTTTAATCACTGAGAGAGGAACACACAACAATGAGAAAAAAGAACAGGGCTAAGCTTCCCAAAACTGATTTTAGCAGGGTCAATCTACCACCATATGACAGAGTCTTTGCCTTCCATGTGCACAATCTACTTTCTACCTTCTCAATTACCTGCTGCCAAGCTTGGACTTTCTTCATATTTGCTCCAATTGGTAAGCCCAGATATGTAAACAGTAACTTTTCTGTACCACAACCGATCAATTTGGCCATTTTCACCACATCCTCCTGGTTGACCCCTACACCGAATATCTTACTCTTCGTTAAGTTTACTTTTAACCCCGAGGAATACTAAAAGCAATCCAGGAGTCTCATCAGGTTTCTACCATTTTCTTTGAACCAAACACCTAAGAATAGAGTATCATCAGCGCATTGTAGGTGAGAAATAGATATCTCACTTACACCAACCGTTACTCCAGCAAAAATTTTCTTCCTCTCCGCCTCCACTACCGCTACATGAAGAGCTTCAGCCACTATCAGAAATAAAAAATGGGAAAGAGGATCACCTTGACGGACTCCTTTCTCCATCTGAAACTCCAGAGTTGGGCTGCCATATACAAGAATTGATACCTTTGCACTTTCTAAGTAGGCCATAATCCATTTCCTCCACACTTGCCCAAAGCTCATCTGCTCCATAATAGAATCCAAGAACTTCCAATTTAGGGAGTCATACGCCCGCTCAAAATCAACCTTAAACAACAACATTTTCTTGTTTTCTCTTTTTGCTTGGGCGATCACCTCATTTGTAATCAAAACACCATCAATAATTTGTCTTCCTTTTATAAACCCCGACTGCACATCACTAATCAATAAAGGAATTACTCTTTTCAACCTCTCTGCCAACACCTTCGCAATGATCTTATATTGACAACCAATGAGACTGATCGGTCTATATTCCCCAAGAATAATTGGATTTTTACTCTTTGGCACCAAGGTCACAAACAAGGAATTACATCCCGTTTCTAACTTTCCTGCTTTCCCAAAATGATTAACAAACTTAATAATATCCGGTCCAACTATCTCCCAATGTCTCTTGAAGAAATTAAATATGAATCCATCCGAACCCGGGGCTTTGGATCCTCTACACTGCCACACTGCTTCTTTGATTTCAACATCTGTGAACGGCTCTTCTTATCTCTACTTTAGCTCATCCAAAAGCTTCTTGAATCCACTACTTCTGAAACATGGGCGAATGCCCACATTCTCCTGAAAATTTTTCTGAAAAAAGTTGTACACCTCCCCTTTAATCTCACTTGGCTCTTCCCTCCATTTCCCATTAATATTCAGGCTTGTGATATTGTTTCTCCTTATTCTCCCTCTTACAGAAGCATGGAAATAGCTGGAGTTCATGTCTTGTATAGGGGATGTGGACCGGGTTTAAGGGTTACTAGATGAAGGGATTGACACTAATAGCATTAAGCTGGATGTGCGCATGACTCTACATCTCTGCTTGTGAAGGCCATGTATTGGTTGTTAAGCTTTTGCTTTCTAGGAAGACTAATATTGATGCTCATGATCAACGAGGCAACACAGTTGGTAGCTACGCACTCCTATTTTTTTCTTTGAATTTGGAGATTGGGTTGGCTGGATTCTTGGCTCTTTTTTTTTTTATGAATTTGATCTTAAAATGTCAATGAGAAAATATGTTATCTTTATTATATGGTCACTCATGTGATTTTCATTGGGCCAATCCATTATTGTATCACAGACTAAGCAAGAGTTTGTCATTTGAAGCTCTACTTTCATCATTATCTTGTTCATTACTAGAACAGCGCCAAACTTTTGGAATGGAAAGGTTTAAATACTGAAATGTTGCTGCAATGTTAAATGCCTCACGCGGTGTCCAGCTCACTTGCATTGACATGAGCATTTTGTTGAGATAACGGATCACAGTGGCTGCTTTGTTAAAGTTCAAGATTCGAGTTGATGATGTTTGCAGTTAAGGGTTAACTATCCAAGTCACTATAATTCAGGAGTAAAAAGGCATTTAAGCCATTAAAAATAATAACAATTAAAATCCATATCTTAACTAGAGGTAATAATTAGTTCTGACCGAAAATGTCGCTTATTCATAGAAGAGGACGCTCATGATTCCTTGGAGCACAAGACAACAGTTTACAATCCAACAGGGGACATAAACTCAGGCAAACGATTATTGCTTAGGACATATCCTTAATTAGACTCACTAGACATACAGAGAAAGTGACTCGAAGAAACAAACGAAACGAGATATAACTTTGTAGTGCACCTAGCTGGAGCAGCCTCGGACTACCACTCATTATTGTTCTTGCATATGCTCATTATTTTTTTGATTCAAGCGTCAGGTGATCTCTGACGAGCAATTTGGCGGGCCAACGCTTCACCATCTGGCATGGGGGCAGTGAAGATTTGGAACCCTTGGGTGCTAGGGACTTGCCCACCGGAGCTAAAGATGTCACCAATTAACCACCCAGCAAGTGCAGCTAAGAGGAAGCCCGCGGCTGCACCCAGAAGAAACCCAGCCACAGTAGCGATCATAGCTGCGCCCTCTATGGCAGCTAGTTCTGTGTCCATTAAGGCGGCTGTGACGAAATCTCCTATCATTGACCCGCCTACGTTGGCAGCAATATCTAACCCATCGCTAATCGCTTTCTCGAGCATTTGCGTTGAGGAGGAGGAGAAAATGTCCCACACCATAATCCCTGCAGTGAAAACGAGGAGGGCCATCCCTACCTTCAGGCCCTGCTCAGCCAGGGCAAATCCGTCATCTATTATTTGCCCACGGCCTGAGTCCTTGATAATGTCTTCGTACACAAGAAACTTGTCCTCATCGCTTAGTTCCTTAAAATGCTCGGACAATCCACGCTTCTTCTTATAGCTAGCAAGTTGAGTGATGATCAATCAAAGTTAGTGCAACATCCACAAGGTTTGTTCGTCATTTGAAATTAAAATAATATCAAAGCAAAAAATTAAATGACCTTAAACTAAGAAATTGGGACGAAGTAATAGCTAATTAGCAACCTGTTTACAAGGCTCTCAAAGGAGGTCCCTTCCTCCTTGATATTGTCGGAGAACAGCTTGGAGGCTTTGCTGGCATGCTTGGCGTTGAAGTTCTTGATGGCGTCCTTGAACATCTGGGCGTCCTTGGCTAGGCGGCGGACGTTGGCCTCGTTGGCTGGGTCGAGCAGGCGGAGCTGTGTCATGGCGTCGTCGGCGTGGACGACGACCTTGTCTAAGAACTCCTTGCGGACGGTGTAGTTGCGGATGGCCTGGAGGCCGTGATTGACGAGGCCCTTCACCTGCTCGTACACGTTGTGGGCGATCGGAGACTTGGTTTGGTCGGACTTTTGCCCGTTCACCAGGCCGGCGGCGTTTTCCAGGAGGGTCTTGATCTTGTGGTAGTTAGCCTTGCAGTCCAGGAGGTAACTTCTCAGCTCATACTCTGACCCGAACTGGATGCTGTAGATTCGTTCTCTCTCTTGGTCTCGGATCAACCTGGACAACCGCCGGAGCTCATCCTCGTCCAGCTCGATAAGCCCTGTCATCTTATTTGTAGTCTTTTCTTCTAACTTCTTAGAAACAGAAGAACTTTTAACTAGAAGTATTAATTTGCACTTTCCGCTTTTGCGGTGAATCTCACCCCATGAACCTCCCAGATTTTATAGGCCCTGATTTGTAGTTTTTTTTTTTTAAGAAACAGATGCTAAAAGGGGAAAAGAAATATTGGGTGAGTAAATATATATACACCCAGGCATATATACTATACATTTCATAATTCATAAATTTTTGAACACCAAAAAATGCTAGAATAATTTAATTTAATAGATAAGCACCATGAAAAACCTGGACTTTTCTGTTTTGAAATAATAAAAAAAGACCACATCGATATAATACTATAAAGTACAAGAAAGTGAGGACGAAGTGAACAGTGGCATGGGGTGGTGGTGACAAAATGATGTTTTCGGTCCTTTAGATTTTCTATTTGTGGCGTGCTGAAACTACTAGATTTGATATGCGACAGCTACATTCAATCTAGCATCACGACATGTGTGATGCTTTGACTGGTTTAATTCAGCTGGCATCCCTACAGATGCGGTTCTGTTGCACTTAGACTATTGATTCCTTATATGTTGCAATTTATGTCCCTGTGTGAAATTTTAGTGTTGTGGTGTTCTTTAAGTGTTTTCTTTTTGTTTTTTTTTTTGGTAGAGGAGTTATTAGTGTTAGTGTTGTAGATTAAGCACTTCAATTTATTGTTAGTTGTTATCATGTTGTTTTATTTGGAATTTAATGTTAGTCTATATGTTAGGGAAAATGTTATGATGCAAAGAATCAACAGGGTTCTTTTTATTGGGTTAAATCCAATTTAAGGTATTCCTAAGCTTCTTTGTTTGTGATTGAGGCTAGCAATTTTGGAAGTGATAGTTTTCCATATTTTTTGCATTTGGCTCTTCTCTAAGACATACCACCATAGCCTTAGGAAAGCCGAAGTTTGCACAGAAATATGATAATAATACTCACAGGGGATATTAACTTCATAATCAACCAAAATATAATGCACAATTGAAGTTTTTAGTTTAAGTGGTAACTTCAAAGTGTACAAGGCCCCTTTAAAAAATTGTCTTCTACTCCCTCTCTTTTAAAAATTGTCTTTCAAAATATATCTTACTATTAAAAAAATAAAAACCTTAATGCACGTGATATATCTGCAAATGCAACAAAAATAGATTAGATGGTCCCGTCGTCGTTATCTCGCTTTCTTGGGATAAATGTTGTCCAAATTTTGGTTTCCCATCTGTGGTCCTATATATTCCACAATCCTTTTGTGGGTGAAGAACGGGATTTATTTTTATTTTTTATTTTTCACTTATCAGAATCGATCGTCGCATGTGTTGCAGATGCACCTACCTCAAGATATTTGGTGGAACAAAAGTCCAGCAATTCTTAAGTACCACACGGAATTTACTGGAACATGTAGAATAATTAGACACTTTTGAAATGATATTGAATTAAGAAACAACTATTTTGAATGTTTTTATGAAGCTGGGGAACCTTGCTTTCGTTTAATTGAAACTTCATAGTTAGCATGAGGTCATTCTCCATTGGTAGCAACGTATGACCATTGGTAGCAAGTACTTGGAATTCCACACATTGGTAATTGGTATACAGCAGCTGAACATAACGACAGTTTGGTGATTTAAAACTTCCAAACCCTTGATAAGCAGGCCATCAATAATTACCAACAGTCTATAATTGACCTATTGTTAGCTGAAAAGTGTACCAACGTGTTGACCTATTGGTAAATACCAACAATTTTGACCGTTGCTAATGTACCATCGGTTTTGGTCGATCGTAGCTAACGACAGCTTGGATCGTTGGTATATTACCAATGGTCATAACCATTAGTAATTACCAACAGTTTAGGTAACTGGAAGTTATCAATGGCCTTAATTGTCGATAATAATCTAATGGGGTAAACCGTTAGTAACCTATGAATAGCTTGAACCATTTGTGATTTGACAACAACATTAGCAATGGTACTGTTGAATTTATGCTCGTTGGGTGGTTCTCGATTTTTTAAATTGACCATATTACTTTCTGCACTAATATTGGTACAGTCAATGTGCATCCAATATTTGATCATTCATAATAGTAATGTCTAGTAGTAATAAGTCATCAACAACAAGTATAGGTTCGAGCACATGATATTGCTTGCAACATCTCAGAAAATAATAAGTCAATTAGTACAAAAGTCACAAATTGATTTACCTATTCCAAACGGGCGTTAAGCAAACCCTTCTCCTCACTATCTGAGCCCTACTTATCTGTTTACTATGAGACTAGTGGAGGTGGCAGGTAGGATAGGTTCAACGATTGACATAAAAGTTGTAATTGAGTCCGGTTAGCATCCAAGGTATTGTTATTCACCTCAATCTCTATTCATTGTCTACTTTTGAGCCGATTCAAGCTTCCTCTCGTACTTTCCATGCTTTTGCACATTTGGAAATCTCATGTTTTTCATAGTTTTTTTAAGTAAATGCACCTTAATGTCAAAATGGTAGAACTTATGCATAGTTAAAGGGTCTAACTTTGGCTAGTTCTGTCCAACTTTTGGTCATAACTTTTTGGTGGAAGTTATGGCAAAATGAAAACTGATTTTTCTTTTATTCCCATACAAATTGATCCACAACCTTGGTTATGCAGGTGTAGGATTATTTGGCTTGAAGTAACTAGGTGGCTTTTAAGTCCATATATGCTTGTTCCTGACTTTTGGGTTAATGTTGGATAACAGGTTCCCCTATTAGTGCGGTGAAGCTCAACGTAGATGATGCTGTTTTTCAGTCACATGCTTTTATTGGTGTTGTTGTGGTTGCTCGAGATCATAGTGGCAAGGCATTGTTACTTATGGCTCACAAGTTTTAGTAGTATGGTAGTGTTCTCTAGGGGAAGTGCTTGCCATTTGTTACTTAAGGCAAGGG
Source organism: Aquilaria sinensis (assembly GCA_005392925.1). NCBI lineage: Eukaryota > Viridiplantae > Streptophyta > Magnoliopsida > Malvales > Thymelaeaceae > Aquilaria > Aquilaria sinensis. The sequence continues at coordinate 445,503 of SMDT01001796.1, forward strand.
TGCATGAATGGATGTCGATTTCCCTGGAATGAAATTCCCATTTTGATTTCTGCTCCTTGCTTTGGTATGACAATTTTCATGTGTCCTTAAAAGGTTATTTTCGTAGATATTTCTTTTTTAGTTCCTTCTTTTATGTAAGTTATTTTTGCTTATAGAAACAGACTTGGAAATATGGTAGGTCATTGTCCAGCTAGAGCATCATGCATGTTTGTTGGGAGAGTTTACTTCTCTATTCCTCTTCTGGGCTGGTTGACTGCTTTCTCTCTTCTAATATTCATTTGTGCCAAATGATGGATTTATTTTGAAAATCAGTTTGATGCTTCATACGTTGATGTCGCTTTTACTATTTCTCAGTGCATTATCAGTCCAAAAACTCTTCAAGTTGTATCAAGTTATTCCTAAAACTCATCAAATTGCCAAAGAAGTCCTAAAACATTAAAATTGTTAACTCTGCTAGCCTTTATACTTGTGAGCTTTCATTTGGCTGATGCAAATCCTCAAATGATACTTAAGACAGTTTATTTAAGTGACTAAACTAATATTTTTTAAACCTTACTTACGTACTTGAAACTTTTTATCAAAGGTAAAGGGTCATTTTATAATTTTCAAAGAATAACTTTTTGAACTTACCATGTACTTTGTTCAATCGTGCAAATTAACCATAAAACTTTCTTCAATCGTGCATTTTACCTTGGAACCGTGCTTCACTGTCAGCTGAGGGCCAAATGTATCTGGCATTAAAAAAAGAAAATTCATAAAAATTTAATAACATTACAAAATTTTTATTTCTTATGGATTATTAACTATTACACCTGCATAATCTTAACTTTAAAATGAAATTAGTTTCAGATAAAAAAGATGTTAAAGAATTAGTCATTTTAAATTAAATTAATTGAAGTTAAAACAAATTGGATGATAATTCTAATATCCAACCGTACATGTAACTGTGTTACATTACTCAGTCGAAGACAACTGTTCAAACTCATTGGTGGGTTCGTTATTTATGGGCTGGGCAAATGGTAGGTGTTTCGTTACATGTGTATATTAAAATGGTCAAGAGACTCAAAACCCTCAATTTGGCCACTAAACAAAGTTATTGCTTCACGATACCGCACAAGAATTTTATAGATGTAGATTCAAGTAACGAGGTATGTACATGGTTAGAGCTCACTTTCACTTTATCTCCTTGACGTATGTACCCATGAATCCAAGCGCCAGCTATACACGTACATGTTTGTATTAAAAGTTTGTGATTTTGAAACTCAATTTTTAAAAGGCATTCTTTTTGGGATAAAAATGATCGGTTGGCAAAATTTGGTAAACATTTTTGGGGCCAAACTTAGTATGCAGTATTCAAATGGCTGTATATTGGGGGGAAAAATAGTGATCATGTCAATTTTTTTCATTCTTTTAGTGAGAAAACGCTTGTTTTTGGATTAGGATGGGAAATTTTAGCTTTATGAGAACTTTGGAGAGATTTCTGCAACTAAGCCGAAGGAAAGCAAAGGTGAGAATTAAAGATTGTTACAGATTAAGGAAGGGCAATTTATTATTGAAGATACCGCTACAGCACAAATCGATCACTATAGTTTTTTTGGAGTTAAATACACCTTTCATGTTTATGTTGGAGTGAAATCACCACTGCATTCCCTTGTCCCACCATCACTGATCATACACATTACCAACCACGGCATGAAGTGTTGCCTTAAAAGAAGATCAAGCAGCACCTTTGTTCCCCTCATCTCAATGATGATTCAGCCCACCAAATTCTTACTGACAATATTTCCCTCACCCTTGTGCGCCTGCTGTAGAGCCTAGACATTAGTCACCATCAATTCCACTGTAATTGAAGGATAAGAAGGAAGGTATGACCACGACCCATTTCTAATCCAGCAACCTAGATCCAGTCTACATATTTTTCCTGTTGATAGGAGTAGACAGTAGCTAAATCCTCAAATGCAATAACTTATGAGCACTTTATAGTGTTGGAAAAATGTTTAGGAGCCAAGTTTGTTGTATAGTTTTTTTCCTTGTACACAAGCTTGACATATATGCTTGCCATGTAATTAGAATGTCCATATCGTCACATAGCTAGAAAATTTTAATGGTAGTGGTAAACTTCATCCAGCTGGAAATAAACAATCAATTTAACTGTAGAATAAAAACCTATAATGGCTGATATACTCATGAAGAAAACAATAATGAAGGGGTCATACTTTTATTTTCTTCTACTTTATCCTATTTATACCATAAATAGGTAGAAATATAAAGCTCTCTATTGCCCCTTAAAAGTTCTACCCATGAAAAAGCTATTCATTTGTAGATAGGGACTCAATGATTCGGCACAACGAACTTTTTAAAGTGGGTAATTAATTATTAGTTTTAGTAGAAAAATCTATGGCATTGAATCCATTGTGTGTTGAACTATGACTTCTTTCTTTTAGCACAATATTCAAGCACCTAAAGCTACCAAATTATTTTTAAGAGCAAATGAAACTAGTGAATTTGCTATTTATGCTTTATTCACTAGTTTCAACAATTCTTAAAAATATTCCATTAATATCCATCTTGGCCCAAAATCCAATCATAATATATAGAAATCATAATTAAGCACATAATACATAATAATCTCTGTTTTGATCCCTTGGTCACCGTGACCATCTCAATGACCCAAGCAGGTCCATTATAGTCTCAATCTCTCATGCCTAGAGAACTTCCATTACATGCTTCCTCACCCATCATTCCTCGTCCTAGTCCTCTTGATAGGCTTCATGCACTCGTTTTCACCTAGGGGAGACATCTTGATAGGCTTAATGCACTCTTTTTCACTTAGGGGTGACATCTTGGACAAACTTTCACTGTTTGCATTCCACAACCAGTTCTTCTGAGAAAGCCTTAAGTTGTCACAAGTTTTGATATGATGCCCATAGTCTATGCTATACCTGTGACATTTTTTCTTTTTATTTGGAATTCGTGCATTAGTTGGCTGGGGCTAGTTGGTCACCATATTCCTCCACTGTAGCACACAGAAGATGTTTGACCTGGAGTCTCGAAAGGTGTGTATATTGGGCTTAGCACATTTCTCTTGTTGGCCCTCGGTAGCAATCCCGGGCACATGAGTTTGTGAAGATGCGTTGGATTCGACATGGTGCTCACTAAACCTCTGTAATATCTAACAAGTCGAGTCTTATGCCAGTCATATAGAACCTTTTTTCTTTTCTATTTCATTTTCCTTTCCTGCATTTTTCTTTTTATCTATAGCTTGGTTGGCCCTTCCCTACTTCTTTTTCCTTGTCGTGGCAGTTAGCATACTCTACTTGGATATAATGGTTACTCGATTATAAAACTCCTCAATGCTTTGGGCAAGATTATCCTAGATGGATCAAGAGAAACATGTCTTTAGGAAGATCTCTTGGTCAAAGCTTGTAGCCTCATGTCAAAAGAAAGATCGGGATCCTATAAGGCCTCCAAATCAAACCTCTTTAGATAGTCCCGAAGGGGCTCATTTTTCTTTTATTTAACATCCAAGAGCTAGGTTACCATTTCCTTTAACAGTCATCTTCCCATGAACTGCCATAAGAACTCTTGAAATAGCTCATTGAAAGAAGCAAACTTCTCCTTTTTCAACACCCTAAACCAAGAAAAAGTTGTTCTATAAAGTGTTGAATTGAATGTCAAGTAAATGATAGCATAGCTGGCACTTTCCAAGTTCATCATTGCAGTATATCTCTACACGTGATTGAATGAATTTGTAAGCCATCATACAGATCAACCTTTAGCATAAAAAAGCCATAATGAGTCACCATATTTTAGATTTCATCCTTGATGAGCTAAAACAGTATATAGCCCATGTCTAGCAGGGGGTTTCTTCAAAGCATTGCGCTTTTGCCTCTAGTGTTCCCCTTAAATCTTTCCTTCATTTCATCTAACCTTTGACTGATAGTGTTGATGTTATTGACCTTTGAGTCTTTGTTAGTATTTCCCTTTTGTCATTCTTCCATATATTTATTACCTCCTTTGGCAGGAGGCTTGCCTATATCTATGTCCCCATGGTGTCTCTCCACATCTTCTTTTGAGCCTCAGGGAAGGCTTTATAATGGATCTCCTAGTCTAACTATTCTCACAAATCCTCTAGTAAGGAATGTTTCAAAACATTAAATTGATCATCTGTTAAGGTTGTAGGAGCATTCCTTTGTGCTGGATCTCATTGTAGAGGATTTCTATCCCATATTATATTTGGAGTTCGTGATCCAATAGGGGCACTTTATCTTGCCCTATGGAAGTGTTAGGCCCGTTTTCCGCTTTACCAATTTCATTATTCAGGTGTGATTTCCTCATCTGCACCATTTGCCTGTTCACACAAACTTTGCCAAGTTGATATATAAACTATCGAGTGGGATGCCTAAGAGACGTGTAAGTCTGCAATCAAATAGAAAATTAAAAGACCCCAAGGTTGTGTGCTTAGGGAAAATTGTACTATTAAAAAAAATCCAAACCATAATGCACCTGATATATCTATAAAAACAAAAAAAAAATAGATTAAATAGTTTCATGGCCATATAAAATTATATGAGCAATTTACTTCTTCTTTCTAGCATCACCTAGCAATTTCTGGCTTGACAATCCAATGTTTTACTAACTTACTAGCATTATGTCTAAGCGACTTGCAATCCCCACAACTTACTCGGTCTACTCAGGACTTAGTCCTTCACCTCTCTCTTCTTCTAGAAGCCATCTCAGTGGTTTTCGACCCCACTTATCCACAGGATGATGACCACAAGTCATCGACTATCCCTTGGTCCATGATAGTCAATCCTATTACTTAGGCTTTCTTACTATCTTCTAATAGTGGAGCCAAACCCCAGCAACAACTCTATTCCTACTAGCTCAACCCTAAGGTATACAACTAACAGACAAACATGCCTATCCATCCGTTTACCCCTGGATGAGTTCCTTTCACTTTACTTTCTTCAATGGTTACCTCCTACATTCAATGGTTAAAAACAAATAAAAACTTACCAACTTACCTTCTTGACATCTGACTAAACTACTCCATTGCTTGGCTACTCTAATGAACTCATTCATTTAACTAGCCAGTCATTCGCTATCAACTAGGCCTCTAAACTAACTCATGCAAAAAGACAACCTATGGAACCCTATAACATTTCCAATCTAAGGAATTTATGCTTCTACTTAGGTGGGTTCACAAAATAGCAAATGGCTCCTATGGTTTTGGGTATCAGCTAATACTTGGTGCATCTTTAGGTTTTAATGTACTTAGGTTAGCCATTCACCTCGCTCGAAACTATCACCCAACAATGCTAGTAATTAATGCTAGAAATTATCAAGTAAATAACAAACTACTAGTGAAAGGGTAAAGACTTACCTCACACTAGCCATGCACTACCCATGAGTTTATTATAGCTACCTATCGCACTTGGCTGGTGGCTGCTTACTTTGACCACTTAGAAGCAAAGCTTTAACTATTGCTCTAGTGAACCAAGCCGAATCCTTGTGGCAACAACTACTGAGGTCAAACTTCCTAGGCTAGTCTTAACTTATCCAAGGCTAAATATGACAGTAGTCCGATGACCACTTGGACCATTGATGCTTACTTCGACCACTTAGAAGCAAAGCTTTAACTATTGCTCTAGTGAACCAAGCCGAATCCTTGTGGCAACAACTACTAAGGTCAAACTTCCTAGGCTAGTCTTAACTTATCCAAGGCTAAATATGACACTAGTCCGATGACCACTTGGACCATTGATAACAATTTTTAGGTGTGACCCAAGAGCCATGCACTCTTTGCACCCTTGGGCTTAATCCCTTCACCTACATGATCCGTTTTGGTCCCTCACTTTTTAGTTGACTTTGGCATTATGGGCATATCTTCCATGCTCTGTCTAGGTTGGATAAGTCAACCTCAACCTCACTATCTCGTGTTTCAACTTTTCTAACTCTCTTTCGAGATCTACTGTATGCTAGACCATTTACTGATGATCTTACATTGACGATCATCAAAGGTTTCCGTACACTAGCTTAGGGCCTTGGTGGTCTAGGTCCCAACCTCTTACTCTTGACGTAAGGCACAAAAGTGTTGTGCTCTGTTTTGTAGCTTTCCTAACCAAGTACTTGTCCCTTGATCAGCACATCCTTAACTCCCTTCTAGTAGCCTAACCCATCCACATTGGTGGGTTTAACCTTTGGAATTTTAGAAGTAATCCACCCAATTCAACGGTACTCCTCACCATGGAGATTTCCATACCCACCCAGTTCTACGGATCATGTAGCCTACCTCATGTTCAAGGTTCCAAAACAATTTTCTAGGATGGTGGTCACATCCCAACTACTTACTCCAAGGTGTTTCATTTACCTTGGAGCAAGTCAAGTTACCTGCCCCAATGTTGCCACACTAGATTGCTAGGATCCATTGCCAGACCTCTAGCATCCAAACTGCAATTGACCTAGTGCCACGATCACAACCTATGGCAAAAGCCAGACAAAAACTTACAGATGTTGGTTAGTACTAATTACTTTAGCATGTGGACCACAATCTAGATCTCAATCCCTAGCCTCTAATGTCTATGAACTGGGCTTTGATACCAACTGACACGGCCTTGCATGGCCCTACTTAAGGAACCTTTGAGAACAAGTTTCATGTTAGTTGCAACTGGCTAATTAATAAGGTGCACCCTTGTTAAAACTCCATACTTATTTAACCTAGAAATGCAATCATGTATGCAAGAATTGCTTCAATTTGGCAAGTACAAAATCATAAAGCATTTATATAGACTAGGCATTTTCCATAAAATTGGTTTTCCAAATAGTCAAAATAATACAAAATGACATAGTGACATCATAATCCTATACATAATTAATCGGGTGTGGGCATCCAAACCAAAGAAGACTATGCCCTACACTCAAAGGCAATCCTAAGGTCCATAACTCTATTCATACATATTGGAGACCACTACTGAGAGCTAATCAACTAACTTCTACCTTAGATGAGAAATCCCAGTGGCAAGCCTCAATAACCCTCCACGTGCTCACTAGCCTCTGTGACCAAGAAAACTATACTTAGTACAATAACAACTTAACTATCAAGTAGCCAAAATAACTAGAATCTCAAGGATTCTTAAAGTAGTATACCTGTAATGAAAACTACCACGACAATCCTTAATGATTGTTGGGTCATTCAATCATAGTATCTACATAACATGAAACTAAGGGAGTGAAAATCTTATGATTTTCAGTACAGGATCTTCAACCTACAAGGAAAATACTAAGAACAACAGATATACAGAAATGTAATCTACTATGAGCTTATCTAGTGTAAGGCTAAACTTATGCGCAGACATTTTAGTCCCTTGAGACTTGTCCTCTATATAGTCCTTAAACTACAAAATAAAGCCTTGTCTACTAACAAGCAGTGCTTACTAGCCTAACTAGTGAAATTCATCCCTAGTTTTGACCTCTTTTATATTATATAGGTGAACATGGTGGATACGTCTCGCTTGAGTTCTAATGAACTCACAAGGTGTACTAAGCCTCTACATAATGCCTTAAGTCCTTAGACCTGCCTAGGTCACTTGTGTATTAAACTTCAACCTTAAACCCTTAACAAGAGTGCACTAGGTTCTTACTTGCATCTCAAGTAATCATGCCTAGGCTACAAGTCCACTAAACCTTCATTCAAGACACATACCTATTCACCATTACTTGGTTTACACTAGTGGAGTAGCAATGACCATGTTTGGACTCATTTTCTAAGTTCTTTGGAATTCACCTAGGTGCACTAAGGTTCCCACATCAAAGCCTCAAACTTAAAGACCTAACTAGGCTTCTGATGGTACTAAACCTTGCACATGACTAATGGTGCTCTATTGTGCCCAGACATGCCTTCATATTGAACTATAATATAGCTAAACCAAGGCAAATACAGGCTTGGGGAAGGCATGGAAATGGTAGTTCCCCCTCTTAGCTATGCGTGAAATCTTGAATTGCCTCAATCATACACCCGAATAAAAAGTTATTATAAAAAAACTACCAAGTGTTAAAGCTAGCGGGTCTAGGTATTTTGCCTGTGGTTGGTAATTACCAAAGTGGCTAATATTGAACTGTTAGTAATTACCAACAATTTTATTACTAATGGTCTGGTGTTGCAAATTACCAATGGCTTTATTTTTTACTATTGGTACATCAGTTTCGAATGAATGAATTACCAATGGTCATTTATCAATGATTACACATTGGCAATTTTAAAATTATCAATTTTAGACTATTGGTAATAGCTGTTGGAAAATGGTCAAATTTTAGTAGTGCTTGTAAGCTCAACTAGCTTGAATTTTTTACTTTTAGCTCTAAAATTCTTCAAAATTTTTAATGTCCTGCATTTAAGTTGATATGTTTCCTAAAATCAAAATAGGAAGCAATTAATTACCAAATCTTATAAAAAAACACTTTAGAAGCAAGAAAAACTCAAGGAAATAAATGAAAAAAAAGTATACCTAATTAGGAGTATATCATAACGCCCCAAACAGTGTCATTGAAGTAATGCTTTTGTGGATCCTTGTATAGTAGTTGTTGGAGTAACAGGGCTTTATGCGGTGGACCAAAACTTCCACATGAACCTCATCTTTCTTAACAATAAACAAATATATTGGTAAAATAGTAAGCTTTAGACTAAAGTTGACATTAACACACATTATAATGACTTAAAATATAATTAACACAAACTTCCTAGTCTCATCCTACCACTCCAACACCTTTATTGACTCCTTAGTCTCCCTCCACCTTACCATAGCCTCACTTTCTCACATGTTCTCTTTAGGAAGATACAAACAATGAAGAAAACCCATCTAGGTTCTCTTCTCTTATTCCCGAGTTCCTTCCAAGAGGTCTCACCCTAACCTATGTAATTGGCATGTTGTTCAATGTTCTTATAACAAATGGATGACATGGATCCAAATACCTAATAGGAATGTTAATGGGACCATCTTTCTTGATCTCGAAAACATCTATCGGTTGATTGATTTTCAAGAGATGTATAACCAACCCATTTGGAGTTATTCCTAGTCTCCTTAATTTGAGCCCACTTAAAAAAGCTAATTTTTACACCAACCATGTCTGTTTTTTATTTCTTTTCTAGATTGTCCTTTGTACAATCCATAACTATTTATTATAACCCCTTTCAAAAAATGGGTGGTCCCAAAAGTTTAAAAGAAGTGACTTCATTGTAGAGCCTCTCTGCCAACGAATCTAACCTTTCTAGGACCAACCATGATTTTCTACATCTTGATAAGTTCTTGGTCACAATACATATAGTAGAAGAGCTTGATGTGATTGATATCATTTAAGTGTTAACTAAACTAATTAAGTAAACTACAGTTAAGGTTGCATTTAAGGCATACTTTTACACACAGAGACACATATACATATTTGTATATATGTATGTGTGTGTATATAGTTTATAACGATTGATTGAACTTTGTGTCGAGAATTCCCTTTTGTGAAAATATTATTGTATTCTTTTTTAAAAAAAAATTTATTTGCAATGGTGGTCCAATAAAAATAAAAATGGGATCCGTAAGCATCACTTTTATACATATAGTTCGTCTATATCAGGATGTGCATGCAAATCTTCCTAGATGTGTCAGCCAAATATAAACTAAAGGCAAAAATCTCAAATTTGCTATTAATGTTTTGGGTTGGGTGTGAATATACTACTATAGTTTTTTTTGCCCAGTTTCTCACTAATGTTTTAAAATCAGCCCGATATGCCATTGAAGTCACAAATTAGAAATAGATATGCCATTGATGGAAAACATTAAAATTAACATGTTTAAAAATTTTTGGGTGATAATGTAAGTTTTAACAACTTCAAGGACATTTTGTAATTAAACTATGTCTTTTTCTTAAAATTCGGTGAGGAGATCGGACAGTAGAGACAAAAGGAGAGCAGTGATGGGACTGTGGCACTAGTAACGGAGATGGCAACAGGTTTGGGACGTTGAAGGTGGAGATCAAATCCTCTTTTGGTAAAAAATCTTAGTGGTCCTAATATGTTTATAAAAATACATAATAAATCCAAGTGTGACAACTCTCATAGTCAACGACGGGTCTTGACCGTGTAAGTATTTTTTTTCTTTTATTTAGCTGTTTGTAATTAAGTACCTCATTTTTGCACATTTTTAAGGAAGAAAGACAAGTTTAGTTAAGTAAATGAGCTCTTAAGTGTGGTTTGGCACCTAAAATTCAAAAAGGGTAAAATTATAATTTTGACCCATGTGAATAACATGACTATAATTTTGATGAAATTAGGGTCATGTAAGAAATTTTGCCTAATTAATTCAAGACCATTAGTTATCCTAGCTATTAGAACCATCTGTGAAGGAAAAGAGTAAAAAGTTGCACTAAGTGCTCAATTGAGCCATTTATGTCTTAAGTGCCTTAAGTGTCCAAGAGGCTAAGTATAGGAAGCTTTTGGGAATCCTTTAGGACAAAGGATGAATGGTTTTGGTTGAGTGTTTAGTGACCAAAGTAAAACAAATTAGAACTTTAGGGTCAAGGAGCAAGAACACAAGAAATATGCTTTAGTGGGGTGGTTAGGATATTTTTGGGCTAGTTGACTTCCTTTACTATTTGTTTTCTTTCTCAAAATTCATGGCTCCCTCTCCCCACCAAAATTTTTGTTCCAAAACTCCCTAATTCTAAAAATTTCCATCGAATTTGAAGGCCCCAAGGTGATTACAAGAAGCCTCAAGCTCCTTTTTGGTGTTCTTACTTCAATCTAGCTCTTTGATGCTCGTTTTGGACTTGAAACCCAAGGTAAGCATCTTGATTTTATTTGGGCTGGTTCTAATTTGTTTGTGTAGCTATAAACGGTCTTGATTTGAGGTTCTTGGTGCCATATCACATTGGCTTTAGGATTGGAACTCAAGAGAGCTTGGTTGAACTTAAGTGAGCTTGTGCTTCAATTCTTGCTTTATGGCTGAATTTGAGGTAAGGGATCAAATTAATTTAGCTTAAATAATGTATAGAAATGTAGTATTATGAGTGAGAATAAAGTAAAAACAAGACCCATGTGAATTGGCCCTGGGATGGGAAAGTTTGAACAAGTTTCATGCAAGTTCGCACTCTATCGCGCTATGCTGTAGTGCATTGGCGATACGTCGCTATTGGCAACGTGAATTGGAGACGCATTGCTGTTAGACGTTAGGATTCTAGAGTGTTGATGCCATTGGTGACGCGTTGCTGATGGCATTGCCAATGCATTAGTCTCCTAAGGTCGGGGCATCCTAAGTATGCCTTAAATTCTCGGTTATCATCACTAGGAAAATATATGGTTTGCATTTAATTTTAAATTGAATAAGTCTTTAAAATTATTTAGAAGATTTAAAAATGAGTTTTGAAAGAGAAATTTTATTATTACTTTTACATGTAAAACATTAGATGTTCAATTAAAGTTTCAAAAGATTAAAGAGTGGTCTCCCACTTTTCAAGGGGAGTTTCCTTTAAATATACCAATTCTAATTTTTTAGAGTGAAATAATTCAAATATAGCAAAGTTTAAAATTTTACACAAAAGACAATTACATAATAATATATTTCTTTGAAGACATTAATGATACTTCCATTAGAGATTAGCATGACTTGTTTGAAACTTTTAAATTTACACACACACACTCTGTATGTATGTGTGCGTGCGTTTGTGTGTACAATTTATAATGAGTGACTGAACTTTGTCTCAACAATTTTCTTTTTGTGATGATATTATTCTGTATTTGAAATGGCAGGATCCAAAAAAAAAAACAAACAATAAAAGCCGGATCTGTAAACATCACTTATATATATATAAGTTCGTCTATGCCAAGATGTGTGTGTATATACTGTATGGACATCTTCCCAAATGTTTCAGGTGTTGAAGAAGTGTTTTACATAGTTGCAAAAAAGTGTATATTGCGTATATATCGGTGAAAAATCCTCAGGCTCTATAGCCAAACCTCAATTTAAGTAGAAAATTTTTCCAGAAAACAAAATTACAAAAGTCTACTAGATCTTAGAGCTAATAAAATGGTATGTAGAAATTCTTCCTCGTTACCTTTGGTGAATTGCATAAACCCATTCATGACTTCTGATTTGTTGAAGCTTCATTTTCTTCTAGTAGTAGGACTAGAATTTGTTATACCAACACTCAGAGGCAAATCCTCTCACTATGGAAGTCGAGGAAACCACTATTACTAATTGTTTAAGCCCAAACATTAGTTTTTTATTTTTATTAAGGTAAAAGGAACACTTTTTTCTTTTCAGAAAAGGGTATTTTTTACAAGCCAACACAAGTATGTTATCGACTCCTACCACCTACGTATGTGCAGTCACCCAGGTCCATGATACAAAGACTAATACATACAGATATCCATGCATTATAGAAACAAAAAATGAAAAAGGAAAATCTCCATATATAACCAAAAAGATCTGAAATCTATCCAAAAAAATCATTATAATGTGATCATATTTTGCTCAAATTGGTCCTAAATGCAGCTTCAAACTTGTAACGGTGGGGGACCCAACTTCAGAATCATAACCATTACAAAAATCGAGCTTCCCATCCCACAATGAAAAATAACTTTGAGGTAAAACCTACCAAGAGAGAAATAGATCCTGTCGGCCAAACCTTCCAGCTCCCCGACTGCTGCAACTGCCACGTTCTTCGATTCTTCAATGTTGAGAAATAACACCCATCCATCCAAATTGTTCATCTTCCTCCAACCCCTCTCCGCCCACTCGTAATTCCACACACTGCAACCACAATCTGCTGACAGGCAATAGTAGGGCACCAATAAGAGATCACCATCACATTCAGCCAATTGAAAAAATCTTCCGATGGCTTAGAATCAGCTAACAGTTCCCAGGAATCGTTGGCCACCTTAAAGGCCACCAGCTGGCCACTGCGAAACAGGCAATAGAAGTTTCCCTTAAGAAACATCAAACTCTCCAATATGTGTTTGCCACGAACGCTCTCAGAAACAATGTCAATTTCATGCTTCTTCCAATTCTTGTCACCAAGGCGGCAAGTGTAAGCACACACCTTCGACCTGCAATACCCAAAAGCAAAGAAGACACAATGTGAGCAAGTCGGTGGATGGGACATTGCGAACTTGCTATAAAAACGAGGCAAACCAGGAGGCAGATAGATGAATTTCTTAGTGGAAGGGGAGTACAAGAACAGAGCTGCAGGAGGAAAGGTTATGCCTTCTAAAACAACCCAACCGAAGTATGTGCCACACCCAATATTATAGCTATCCACTGTCGTGTCTAGCAGTTCTTGCTTCAAAACGCGCTTGATTTTGGCACAAGGTTTCTACTACATATGTCCTAAGTATATCTGATGGAGAACCATGGACTGGTTCCCGTAACAGTCGTCCAGGGTTACAACACATAGGACCTTTTTTGCTTCTGCGAGAACTGGGAGAAGCCTATGGAGCAGAAGGTTCTAGGCTTTGCAAACTGTGGAGAAGCGAACCCTCGCAATGGAATTGAGTCTGTCGAGAATGTGGATCACAATCTCATCGGGAAGGTCACAGAGCCTGGAATCAACCAGTGTTGGCAAAGCTTCTTCATGCCCTTCGTCCCTCACTGTCATACTCATTAAATTGTCACTTGCAGTCTTGAATCAAAATACGAAAACAGAATTTGCTCGATATAAAGAGTTATATATACCAAGGAATCTTTTTTAACCTAAATTAATAGGATATGCAATTTCTTTTTCTTGCACCTCAAGGAATTTCGTCAAAGATATATCTCACTAGTCAACGCAATCCTTGTGGGAGGTCCATACTTTACTCGAGACCTTACAGTTTTGGATTGGGAGGCAGGTCGGCATCAAATCCGCAATACTTTCTTGTGAAAGAGTATTAATTAAGAAGAATTTGTTATTTAGTATGATATGCAAGCTTCGAAATTCGAATCCTGATTTATGTGAAGGTTTTTCTTAATAAAATCTAATTTACATATTACCATGGATTTCAAATTGTAGTGAGAAAATAACATAAATATTTCAATGCTGAATAAAAATTATTAAGAATGTAATTACCATCAAAATAACAATTAAAAAAAACTAATTTAACATGATCTTGCGCATCATCAACAAATTTAACAATTTAAATTGGTGTTGGGATGGACACAAAATACAGTCAGACTCGTACAGTATAAAATCGACACACACTCAAACAAATAAATCACAACTAATAAAAAAGCGGCACCAAATAAAAATGATTCAAGACATATGATATACGTGAAAAACCCTACAATATAGAGGAAATAATTATAGGGCAAACCAACAATAAAATTTACTATAAAAAAATAGTACAATGGCTAAGATCAAAGTTATTGTCCAAATTCGAATCTTATCACAGTAATTTGAAAAAAGCCTGAAATTCAACGCTCTAGGATTCTTAAAAAAATTTAGACCCAAAAATATCATTACTCCCCAATTGATTCTTAGAAACCCAAGGCAATACTCAAATAAAGTGTAAAAACTGCTGCCCAAAGAGGAACTATTGAATACTAAATCACAAGCTCTGTTTCTATCTTTCTCTCTCTCCCTTGACCTCGTCGACGTATTCTCTCTCGCACACCAAATAAGTAGCAGGAGATTAGCTTTCATAGCCTACCACAAAACCAAGTCCCAAGTAGACTAATTAAAGTTGAATTTAGGCAATTGTTCATAAGCCACTCATGAGAGCTCACAAGTCCAATTAGAAATTGGATTTCAAGTCCAATTTGGACTTGTTTCTAAAAGGTCCAACTAGAAAAATAATATTAATTAAAATGAGATTGGACCCACAATAGTCACCCCCTCCAATCTCATTAGAGGGAGAGACCATCTCTACTCTTTAGATGAAACACATGTTAGCCGTCAAGCCACATGCTTCAAGCTTCTTCCTGGAAATCACCTTTGTTAACATGTTAGCTACATTATCGTCTGTGTAAATTTTCTTAAGCTTCAAAAGCTTCTTTTCAGTCACTAAATGCAACCAATGTTACCTCACCTTAATGTGTTTAGTGCGAGCATGATAGATTGAGTTCTTGCTCAAATTAATAGCATTATGACTGTCATAATGTATCACATACTCCAATTGTTTCAAACCCGACCCATGAAAGAACCGCTTTATTTAAAGCATCTCTTTAGTTGCTTCATTAGCTACTATATACTCTGCCTCAGTTATAGACAAAGTAACACACTTCTGTAACTTCTATTGCTATAAGATAGCTCCCCCAGAAAATCTAAAAAATGTAACTTGATGTAAATTTTCTACCATCAAAATCACCCGTCATATTTGTATCAAGAAAGCCTTCCAAGATAGGTTTAGCAATATCAAAACTCAAACATAATTTTGAAGTACTTCTTAAGTATCCGAAAATCTACTTCATAACTTCCTAGTGAGGCATCCCTGGATTAGATAGAAACTGACTAACTAATCCAACAACATAAGCAATATCTCACCGAGTACAAACCATAGCATATATCAAAGAACCAGCCATAGAAAAGTAAGGGATAACTGACATCTTTTTCTTTTTTTCACTATAGTTAGGCATGACTTCGTACTCAGCTTTAAGTGATTTGCAAAGGGTGTGCTAACTCACTTAGCATATGCCATATTAAACTTTTCAAGGACTCACTCAACATAATTTTCCTATGACAACCACAGCTTGCCAACTTTCCTATCATGAATAATTTTCACTCCTCGAATTTGTTTCGTTGGCCCCTAATGCTTCATATTAAAGGACTTAGACAATTTCTCCTTCAACAAGCGAATCATCAAAGCATCTTGCCCAACAATAAGAATATCATCAACATAAAAATTTGCATAAGTTCTTTTATAGTTCTAACCAACTATAACAGTATCAAATTTGCGGTACCACTATCTAGGCACCTGCTTCAATCCATATAGGCTCTTCTTCAACTTACAAATTATGTGCTCTTTCCTTTACAAATCCTTTAAGTCGAACCATGTAAATCTCTTCCTTTAAATCTTCATGTAAAAATGTAGTCTTCACATCTAGTAACTCAAGCTCAAGATTTAGACTAGCTATTAGTCTAAGTACAACCCGAATGGAACACAATTTTTCCATAGGGGAAAAAATCTCACCAAAGTCAACTTTTTTTTTTTATAGAAGCCCTTCACCCCCAAATGAGTCTTATACTTAACTAGTTTATCTTCTTCTTTATTCAACTTGAACACTTACTTCTTCTACAATGCTCTTTTTTCATTAGATAGATCCACCAACTCATATGTGTTGTTCTTATAAAAAAATTCATCTCATCTTGTATTTCAACGATCCGCTGGTCTTTATTTGCAAAAGTTTGCACATCTAGGAAGCTCTAAGGCTTCGCTACATCAACAAGCATGACAAAATCAAAACTGGGGATACTGATTAAATGGATGACATTCTCTAGTAGATCTTCTTGGCTGAGACTCAACCTTTTCTAGTGGAAGGAGCTGCTCCTGTCATTCAAGATGATTGTCATGCTTAGCTATATCATCATCAACTTGTTTATGAAAGATGGCTAGCGGCTCTATCCCATGTTTTGTAACTCCCCCATCTGCAGTATTCCTAGATGAAATAGGTGCAAGTCTCTAATCATTAACACCATAAGCAATATCTGAAGTCTCCTCATGTAGTTCAATATCTTCTATATTCTTATGCTCTCTAAAGACAACATCCCTGCTTCTAACCACCTTCTTTTTCTTTGGATCCTATAACTGGTAGCTATACTATTCACCACCATAACCAACAATAAGGAATTGTTTGGCCTTACTATCAAGTTTCGACCATTGTTCCTTGAGCACATGCATGAATGCTTTGCAAACAAACACTTTCAAATGTGAATAAGAAACATTTTAGCTTGTCCACACATTTTGCAGGACTAGAAAACCCAAAGGAACTGATGGAGTCTGATTAATCGAGTAAATAACAGTACTCACAGAATGTCTTCAGCAACTTAGACATCCTTAGCATGCATCTGACTTTTTCAATAATGGTACGGTTTAGCCTCTAAGCTACACCATTATGTTACAGTGTCCCAAGCTCCTTTTTCTTATGACGAATACTATATTCCTTGCAATACCTTTCAAACTATATGATGCTTTCCTAATACACTGATATCATAAGGGTAAAGTGATGAACTTTGGCAATGGGAATGAGGGAATACATTGCCAAAGTCTTTCACCCTTTCTTGATGACGTGAGCCAGCCGTTTATGCTACAAATTCCTAGAAGCATCACTCTCAACCACATTCAATGAATCGCTCCCATAAATACCAACATGTGTCCTATACAATGTGCGGCAAAGATCACCTTTGGCCACTAGTAAAGAATCACACTTCAACTACCTTATGCTATATCTGAAACTTTGATCATAACCTTTAAGATTGGGCACATTCACTGAAATAAAGTTATGCCGTATATTCAAAATGTGACGCACATCCCACAATGTCAAAGCAACACCTAAACTAGTTTTCACAACAACATCATCGATCCCTAAGATTCTCAACTAGATCATGGTACCCATGTTCACCACCCTGAGATCAACCTCCTTGTAAGTAGTGAACAATTCCTTATTAGGAAAAATGTGATAGGATGCAACTGAATCAACTATCCACTAGATATTCAGATCTATAATGTGATCACAGTCCCCCAGTGCACAAACTAGTGCACTCGGATCATTACCATTTGACTTAACAACTGTGGTTATATTTTTGTCCTCAAGAGTTTTCTTCTCCTTTTTTTCATCTTTCTTCCTGCTCCAACAATACTTATTTGTATGAGCAGATGTCCCATAATAATGACAACCTTTGTCATCTCTAAACTTCAAACAATCACAAGATTTACCATGACCACTCTTAGGTCCCTTACTCTTGCTTTTATCTCTGCTCTTAATGAGAAAAGCTTATGCATAGTCAGAACCTGACTCTTTCATTGAACAAGTTGTTTTTAACCAAAATCAAGGTGACTTTTCCATCCAGGGTCAAATTACTGATAATAATCACCATGGTCTCCCAACTCTTGGATAAGGAACTCAAAAGAAGTAATGTCTGCAACTCATCACGAAGCACCAACTTCATGTTAATCAACTGATTACTCAAGTTCTAAAAATGATCCAAGTGGTTGAAAATTGACTGACCTTCATTGTGTTTCAAATTCACAAGCTACCATATAGTAAATGGTTTAGTCTGAGCGGCTTCATCTCAGACAAGTCCTCTAATTTCTTCCATAGAGTCTGAGCATTCATCTCTACACATTAAAACATGGTGGAACATAGTTATATCCACCCATCTTCTAATGACACCAATTGTCTTGCAATTGAGCTTCTTCCAATTGTTATATGACTTGTCTTTCAACTTAGCTAAATCACCTAAAATCTGATCATATAAATCAAGACAATAAAATATATATTCCATCATTGCCTTCCAAATTCAAAAATTCAATGCATCCAATATGAGCATTGAACTTGTGTTGCCATTCATATCTTCTTTAGCCATAGGTTTTAATACCACTTATTGGGATAGACTCGAAATTAATTACTGTCAAACCTACAAATTAAAATTGACAAATGCTTAAGCCAATAAATCATATCCAAGTAGAAACATTCAGAAAAGCATCACCAAACATAAATAAATCAAGACACATGACATACATGGAAAGTCCTTCATTATAGAGGGAAAAACCACAGGGAAAACTAATTGGAAAATCCACAATAAAAAAATAGTAGAATGTCCAAACTTTAATCATATCACGGCAATTTAAGAAAAAACTGAAATTCAACACCATAAGGGTTTTGCAAAAATTTCACACTACATAGACTAAAAAACATCAATACTTATTGCCAGTAAACCCAAGAGAATGACATTCAAAAATTACAAAACTAATACTCAAATAAAGAGTAATAACTGTTGCCCAAAGAAAACCTATTTAACGCCAATCGCAGTCTCTGTTTCAATTTTTTTAAAAATTGTTGCCCAACAAGAACCTATTTAATGCCAACGCAATCTGTGTGTCATTCTTTTTCCTCTCTCCATTGATCTCACCTACGTATTCTCTTGCACACCGGCAGTAGGAGATTGGCTTTTATAGCCTATCACAAAACCAAGTTCCGAGCGAACTCATTAAAACCGAATTCAGGCAATTGCCCATACGCAACTCACGTGGCCTTACAAATCCACTTGGAAATTGGATTTTCAAGTCCATTTGGAGTTGTCCTTGAAAAGTCCAAGTAGAAAAGCAATATTAATTAAAATGAAATTGGACCCACAATTATTAGATATTTATGTTAAAAATCTAAAAAATCCAAATGAAAATTACTGTAAGAAAAATGCAAAATATTGACCGACAAATTGGTCACTATTTCACTTTTTGGTGACCGTAAAAGTCGGTCACCAGTCAATCACTAAACCCTTAGTCAATTAGGAGAAGTGACTGATGCTAGTGAAAAAAAAATCGGTTAGGAACTAGTCACAACACTAAATACCCATTTTGTCTATTTGATTTTCATTTCTCTGTGATTTTCACTGGATTTTGCTTTTAATGATTCTTTTATTCTTCAATAATGTTTAGTTACAATGAGGTTTCGCGTAAGTTCTTTGAAGACTCCTAACTCAATTTTGCAGGAATTAAAGATGTTTGCCCCACTCTTTAAATCATCATGTCTCTGTAAATTCAACTTCAAATCACTTCATACTCTTCATCATCTCTGAAAATACACTTATCAGTTTTCTTTGAAATCAAACAAAAAGAGGGGCTATAATCTAACATCATTTTCTCTACCACCAATCTCACTTTTCCATCCAAATCCCATAGCCTGCATGTTCAACTCTGCCTTCTGGGTATTGATCTTTGGCTCGCCCTTCATCAGCAACTTCCATCAGTTGCTCTTCTCACTATTCATCAGTAATAGTGAAAAACTAGTGTGACGGAGGAAGAGATTAATGAAAGTTAGAACACTAAGTGACGTGAGATTGGTGGAAATGGCGAGAACCCTAATTTGAATCTATATGGAAAAGATGTACGAAAATTGATTTCGTTAGAATAATTCTTATGGATTGCCAACGTGGAAGCTTTTTGGTAACTGAATAAAGTTGGTCACTATGTTGGTCACTATAGTGACCGTTTACTGATTGCTTGGTAACCAATCTTGGTGACCAAAACTCAGCCAGCCACTAGTCAATCGGTCTTCTTGTTGGGAGGCCCACTACACTTTTTGTTGACTTATTAGGTGGCCAAAATCTTCTTGACCGCTTGATCGGTCACCATAGCCGGTCACCAAAGCCCAATTCTGTTGTAGTAAAAGTCCTTACCTTCCGCATATTATTTGAAATAAATGGAGTATGCTTTCAAATGAAATTAGTTTTAAAAAATGGAAAGAAAAAGTGATTTTATTTATAATTGGTTACTCTATGTCCAACAAATAGAACCAAAAAATTGAAATTTTTATCCAACTTTTCTTCAAACATTAAGCATCGATTTGCCAACTACCAATTTTCCAAATTTTGAAACAACCTACACAATTTGCTTCCAATTGTCAATAGAGTAAACATAGCGAAGTACATTTGTGTAACCTCCATGGACCTTCATTGATTGTTATGGATGTCTAATAACAATCAAAATTAAACAAAACCGTTCCAGTTTGCAAGATTTCTATTTTATGATCAATTCGAGTTGTGTTAGTTAAGGTGATATACTTTTAATGGTTTAGGAATCCCAGCCTGCTAATAATCTATATTGGGTTGACATTCATAACACCTTATATTCTACATACGAAGTGTGTTCAATTTTTTATTTATTATATATATAACTCCAAGTTAAAGGGTTTGATTAACTAATGCTTATTATTTTTTCAAAGTATAGCTCATGTGGTATAGAGAGTGTACCTTCTTGAGTTACAATGAATGCCCAAGTTTAAGTTTTTTTTTTAAGTTGAAATCCCAAATACATTAGCTTATTTTTTTGTTTCGTATTTTTTGTTATCCAATTATCTACTATCAACTTTCAGAACCTTTTTAAAACACTTGAATTAATCATGACATACTTTTGAATTCATAACATTTTAATATTTTTTTCATAAATGTAACCAATAACAAAAATCTATACCTACATTGTCCAAACCTACAATGAAGTGTGGATAGATTACTAGTGATTTGTTTACTCAATTTGCACACAACTGTGCTTGGAAATTTTCATTGCAAAAGATAGTTTTTATTATTGCAAGTTGAATTTCTTAATTACAAATTACTAAATAAAATCCATAAAAAATAGCCTCATTTAGTTTAATCCAATCTACACTTTGCCCTCTTTATTTTTGAAAATTTACACTTTGTCGCTACTTCTTTTACACTATCCGACAACAATTTCTGAAACCTTAATTAAGCTGTATGATAGTCATCTTACAGTAATTTCAATTTCTCAAATATTTTTTTACAATTAATAAAAGTTTTAAATTCTGTGAATGTAATTTTCTATTTGTAAATGTAAGTTAGCATTTTAATTGCAAATTAACATTGAAAAAAATATCAAAAACTTTAAAATTGCTAAACATAGTTACCATATAGTTTAAATTGGAGGATAAGAAGTTCTTCTCAAACAGTGTAATGGGAGTGAGGGTAAAGGGTTTTTTTTTATTCAAATAAATATGGCAAAGTGTAGGTTAGCCAAACCTCAGGGGATTTCTATAATTTTCCTAATAAAATTAATTGTTGTCCCAAGAAGTGGACTAACTAATATTCATGCATGATTGGCTCAACCTTGCCTGTGGGTATTTTCACCATTAACTGTAAACCTAACGGTTTTAGTTAGTTATTTTTAAGTATAGAGAGAGTTACCATTTTAAATAATTATCTATAACTATGATATAGATAAGATGGTCATTATTCGGTTACTGTTTAACTAAATTTCCGTCAAAATAAATAAAGTTTAAGATTTTAATTATTTTTATAGAAAAAAAACTCCAATTTTTCCAAAGAGACAAGTGTCTTAGATAGTTGCAGAGAAGTGTATATTGTGTATATACATGTGGAAAAGACTCTCAAGAATCCATAGCCAAACTTCAATTTAAGTAGAAAAATTTTCCAGAAAACAAAATTACAAAAGTCTACTTAAAGTTGGAGCTAATGAAACAAATGCTTTTGAAGAAACTCCTCCTCGTTACCTTTGGTGAATAGCATGCATAGACCCGTTCATGACTTAGATTATTGAACCTTCTTTTTCTTCTAGAAAGTGTTGTGCAATGGGCACCAGATTGATTCTCTCATTATAGTAGAAGTCGAGGAAATATTACCTAGTGTTGAGCACAAACAACACATTTGGATGTTGGATGGAGATTCTTAGCTCTATCCACCTGTTCATCAGTGCAACTGTCTGGTGATTGAGTACAATCTGAACAAGTTGGAGGATGGGACATCGCGAACCGGCCAAAAGAAAGAGGCAAACCAGGTGGCAGATGAATAGATATCTCCATGAAAGGGGAGTACAAGCAGAGAGCCGGAGGCATGTGTATGCCTTCAGAAACAACAGGGCGTTCTGCTGTGGCTGGTGGGATTGCGTCTTCAAAGTGTGCTTGATTTTGGGGCAGGCTACTAATTGGTTGTTACGAGAACATGTCTGTTGGAGAACGATGGTGATAGCCAAAGGACTATCGCCTCTCCTAGAACGTACCTCCTATCAAAAGCATGCTCGGGAAGCATGGCACCATCCGAGAGAGGCACTAGTACTGACCTCGGACTAGGCGGATTCCAGTGCCTTGAACTCGGGATTTAGCCTAGTGCCCCAGAGATCTCCAAAGGTGCAGACAGTCTCCTCGGGGATCGAACGGATAGCCTTCGGGATAGAAGAACCAGCTACCGCAAGCAAAAGAGGATTTCCCGAAGGCGGAACCTGCGAGCTAGGCAGCACCCCGAACTACGAACATAACTCCCGAAGAATGGTGTTCGTCCCAGAGAACGACCTCACCCAAAAGACATCGGGAGTACGGCAGGAGCATTTAAGGAGCCTCTGACACATCGCCCACAGACACACCGTGTCACCTCAAACGACGCCCTGACACGCCCACGCCACCCAGGCCTTGTCACAACCTGTCTCAGACCAAGGCTCGAGGGAGCCTAGAGACAGCTACTTGTCCCCTTTGTCCAAAGGTACACAGCAGATCTGACCGAACACGTGTCACGATCTGAACGGGCCAGACACTTCTATAAATACCAAAGAGCAGCCCCTTGCAAACGGTTGGTCAGTCAGTTAAGAGGACACGAACAGGCAAGGCCACTAAGCCCTTGAGTGCTCTCTTTCTTTCACCTCTCAAAAAACTAACTTGGGCGTCGGAGGCTCCTCCCCGGAAAAACACCCCGGGACCTCCTAACTTTTCCTTTTGGGCTCTACAGGTACTACCCCCTGGGAAACCTCCACTCCGGGCGTTCTCCTCCTCAGGAAGTCCCTCCAGAAACCACCATGTCCTCCAGCGAAGATATCCACGGACATCATATGGCGCCGTCTGTGGGAACCCACCCTCAGGTTGCCGTCGTTGAGACTCGGAGTTCTAAGGACAAAGGACTCCCGAAGTCCCCGTCCGCGCCTGAAGTCCAACCGGCTACTGAGCAAACTCTGCCAGGGACTTCCACGCCCGAGGAAGAACGTCCTCTGGTCATAACCATGAGCTTCCTCTGTGACTTCCAACGCTCTGTTGTGGCTGAGATGACACAACAGATAGACAGAAGATGGCCACAACAAGCTCAGACCCAAAGGTCTCCTTCACCGATACGCCCTCGGGAAAAGAGCCCCAGAGCAGTCCGCCGCAGTTCGGGGAGCGAAGATCCGCGTGAGGAGTCTTTGACAGAAAATATGCCCATCGGGGCACGCCTTACAGGGCAAACGAGTCCCAACCAACCCAAAATCCGACGCCGAAGGAGCCCTTTGCCCGAGACGAGGTCACCTTCTCCCCGACGATGAAGCCATTCTCCGAAGAAGCGCCGTCAATCTCCTCCACCTGAGGAAGAACCTAGCGCCGCCGCCCTCATGGAGAAAATATTGGCAAGGCTGGACAGAGTCGAGAGGCAGGTGGCTCGCAAGCCAGTTTGGGCCAGACTGTCTGAGTCTTTTTGTGGGGATCAGTCTCCTTTCACCCAAGCTGTGGTCGAGGCAGCTATGCCAGGTGACTTCAGGGTACCTCGGCTAGAGACGTACGATGGTCGGACCGACCCACAGGCCCACCTGACGAAGTACAGACGCAGCATGATGATGCACGGTGCGGACGACGCCACCTTGTGCAAGTGCTTCGAGGTCACCCTCTCTGGGCCAGCAACCGCGTGGTACAACTCCTTGGCTCCAGGAATCATCGGAAAATTCCAGGAGTTATCAACAGCCTTCACCCAACAGTTCATCGGGAGTCGCCCGACGGCGAAGATGCCCGTTCAAATGTTCGACATAGCGCAAAGAAGCGGAGAAACTATACGCGACTATGTCGAGAGGTTCAACAGAGAGGCTTTAAGTGTTCCAGACTTTCGGCCTGAAATACGCATCCTCGCCATGACAAGGGGCCTTCGGAGGGATTCCCAACTCTTCTACGAATTCTCCAAGGACCCTCCAGACACACTGGGCGAATTCTACCGACGGGCCGAACAGCACATGACGGCCGAAGAACTAAGAATGGGCGGACCCAGGCCCGAGCACACCCGTGGCGAGGGGTCCAGCCAGCAGGCACGCTATCCGACCGACCAGCCACCCCGACCCCGGAGAATGCGAGGAAGGAAACCCCCGAACTTCACAGCGCTGAACACCACGAGGACCAACATCCTCATGACTCTGGAGAGGCAGGGAACACAAGTTCAGAGGCCAAGGGCCATGACCGCTGAAAATAGAAAAAACATGAAGAAGTTCTGCCAATTTCATCGCGATCATGGCCACGACACTGAGGATTGCTTCCAGCTGAAGAAGTATATTGAATCGCTGATAAAACAAGGCCAACTTCGGCGGTACCTACGGTTGCCTTCCCCGAAGGGGAGGAAAGAGGAGGAAGGAAAGGTAGAAGATGAGGACTACGACTCCGACAGGCGGAGAAACCGAAGTCCGAAGAGGCGCCCTCCACCCCCTGCGGGAGTCATACAAACAATCACGACGGGGCTCCCATCCTCGGAAAGAAAAAGGAAGGCCAGGGAAATAGCTGTCATGGACTATCAAAGTCCAGCGAAGAAGGTATCCCGATAAGATGGTTCCACAGTCGTCTTCCCTCACGACGACCCACTCCTGATCATGGCAAGAATTGGAAACTGGGATGCTGATCATGGCAAGAATTGGAAACTGGGATGTCAAAAGGGTATTGCTTGATGACGGATCAAACGCTGACGTCCTATTTTCACAACTGCTGCCGAGCTTAGGCATATCCATCAATGATCTCAGGCCTGTCACTTCACCGACCTTCGGGGTAGGACCTTCCGAGTTACCCGTCCTCGGGTGGATCGACCTTCCATTAATGATGAGAGGGACTTCGGTCAAAGGAGCAGCTGAGTTGTTTGCCTCGACGATGGCGAGGTTCATCGTCATGGATGTCCCCTCATCATACAACGCCATCCTTGGAAGGCAGACGCAGGGAAATCTGCACATTCGCCCTGACGTGAGACATTTGACTGTCACTTTCGCCACCAAGGAAGGAGACGCAGAAATCTTCATAGATCAGGGCGAAGTAAGAAAGGTGTTCGTCAAAGCCCGAAAAGCCCCAGCAAACAATTTCACACAAGCTGTAGAAGAAGGGGCTTCAAAGTCAAAAAATGGCGAGAAAGAAGTTTCTGGCAAGGTGGAAATGGAAGAAGTGGAACTTATCCCAGGACGAAGTACCCAAATAGGAAAAAACTTGTCCGAAGGAGATAAGAAAAAACTTGTATCCTTTCTGGTAATGAATAAAGACCTGTTCGCCTACTCGCCGAAAGACAGGCCGGGGGTAAATCCGCGCGTAATACAACATAGCCTCAAAGTAAGTCCGGAAGCAAAGCCTGTCCGGCAAAAGAAACGAGGCATCTCAGCCCATAAAAATGACTTCGTCAAAACCGAAGTCCAACGTTTATTGGAGGCAGATGTAATCAGGGAGGTCAAGTACCCCGAATGGCTAAGCAATGTGGTGATCGCCACAAAAGAAGGAAGCAACAAACTTCGGATGTGCATCGACTTCAGAAACCTGAACAATGCTTGCCCAAAAGATTCATATCCTCTCCCGCCAATAGATCAACTGGTAGATTCAACTGCCGAATACGGGCTCCTAAGTTTCCTAGACGCCTTCAGCGGCTACCATCAAATAAAGATGGACCCCTAAGACGAAGAAAAAACAGCCTTCATCACCGAGGGGGGGACATACTGTTACACCAGGATGCCTTTCGGGCTCAAAAACGCAGGAGCCACCTACCAGAGGTTGATGAGCAAGGTCTTTAATGACCAAATAGGGAGGAACATGGAAGTGTACGTAGATGACATGATAGTTAAAAGCAAGCTGCCTGTAGACCATGTCACAGACCTAAGGGAAACTTTTCACCAGCTCAGGACCTTCGGAATTCGCCTTAACCCTGAGAAGTGCACCTTCGGGGTAACTTCGGGAAAGTTCCTTGGGTACATGGTATCAGAAAGAGGCATTGATGCTAACCCAGAAAAAATTAAGGCTCTGTTGGAATTCCGAACTCCTGCCACAATAAAAGATGTGCAGAGACTTGCTGGAAGAATAACCTCCCTTAGCAGATTTATTTCCAGATATGGAGACCGGTGCCGAGCATTCTTCAAAGTCCTCACTAAGGCAGCAAAAAGGAAGGACGACCTCGAGAGTAATGATCGTGCTTGGAATGAAGACTGTCAAAAAGCCTGGGAAGAACTCAAAATCTACTTGGCTCGCCTGCCCACTTTGCGACAGCCCCGCGAAAGAGAACCTCTTGTCTTGTACCTCGCCGTCACAGAAAAGCAATAAGCTCAGTCCTTATGAAAGAGGAAAGGGTGAAGCAGTGGCCAGTCTACTATGTGAGCAAGTCCTTGCATGGCACTGAAATCAGATATCCTTTGTTACAGAAAGCTATATATGCCTTGGTCCTGGAAGGAAGAAGGCTACGACCATATTTTCAGGCTCACCCCATCATCGTCCGAAGTAGTTTACCCCTGCGGGACGTCATGAAGAAGGTTGACCATTCGGGAAGGCTCTCCAAATGGTGTATAGAGCTTGGCGAACACGACATCACTTATGAACCTCGGAAAGCCATAAAAGCTCAAGCCTTGGCAGATTTCATTGCCGAGGTCCCCATTACCGAGGACAGCCACCCAAGTCCCGACGAAATGAGCCAGAATGGGCCTTGTACGTTGATGGTGCCTCGGGCGCCGAGCACCAAGGAGCAGGGGTGATCATTAAAGGCCCCGAAGGCCTGGAAGTAATGAAGGCCATTAAGTTCAGCTTCAATGTCACCAACAATATGGCTGAATATGAAGCTCTCATAGCGGGCTTGCGCCTGGCCAGAAAAATTGGTGTCAGAAACTTGAAAGCCCATACGATTCCCAGCTAGTAGTTCGGCAAACAGCAGGGGACTACGGGGCGAAGGATCCAACACTGGAAAAATACCATGAATTAGTAACGAAGCTTGTTCGAGAATTCGACACTGTGCAAATCGAGAGCGTGCCTCACAGACATAACGCTGAGGCAGATGAATTGGCAAAATCAAAAGCATATACTGAGGTGCTAAGCCAGCCGAGCATTACAGTGCTGAGCATAATGACTTCGGGAAGAAGCTGGAAAGACCCAATAAAAACATACCTCGAAACCAATACGCTCCCCGAAGACCCCAATGAAGCAGCAAAAGTGCGGAGACGCTCCGGTCGTTTCTTTCTGATTGGAGAAGAGCTATATCGGCAGGGATATGCAAATCCGCTACAGAGGTGTGTTGGCGAAGAGGATATTGAAATAATCCTCCAAGAAGTTCACGAAGGCGCTTGTGGTTCGCACATCGGAACCGACGCCCTGGCAGCGGTGATACTTCGCCAAGGATACTTTTGGCCTACCCTGAGGAAAGACGCTAGGCGGTTCGTCCAGGAATGTGGTAATTGCCAAAGACATGCAAAAATCCAAAGAACACCCTCGGAGCTGGTGACTTCGGCAAACTATCCCTGGCCCTTCGCCGTTTGGGGCATAGACCTTATCGGGCCGCTCCCGACAGCGCCTGGGGGCGTGAAGTTCTGCGTAGTCGCAGTAGACTATTTCTCTAAATGGGTCGAGGCAGAACCTTTGACGACTATCTCGGCAAGAGAAGTGCGCAAGTTCGTGTGGAAAAACATAGTATGCAGATTCGACATACCGAGGGTACTAGTGGCTGATAACGGATCCCAGTTCATAGACAAAGGGTTCCAAGAGTTTATCAGCAACCTCGGAACAAAGATGCACTTCGCCCCGGTAGCTCACCCCCAAAGCAATGGGCAGGTGGAAGTATCTAACAGGACCATAAAAGATGGACTAAAAAAGAGACTGGGAGAGGCAAAAGGAAAATGGCCAGGAGAACTCCAAAGCGTACTATGGAGTTACCGAACAACGCCCCGAAGGGCTACAGGGGAAACTCCTTTCTCACTCGTCTTCGGTACGGAGGCCATAATCCTAGTAGAGGTAGTGCAACCATCAATACGAGTGCAGGTATTTGATGAAAGTGGAAATGACCTCGGCTTAAGAACCAAGCTCGACCTCGTCGGCGAACATAGAGAAATAGCGGAACTAAGAAGGAAAGCTTTCCAGCAAAGAGTGGCCGCCGCTATAAACTTGCGAGCTAGGCCAAAAGGAATAAAAAAGGGTGATCTCGTTCTCCGAAAGGCGGAACTCGCACCCCGAAGGCCATCACACGGCGTACTTCACGCGAATTGGGAGGGACCTTATCTGGTTCTTGCCGAAGTACGAAGAGGGGTGTACAAGCTCGGTGACGCCGAAGGCGTGGAATTAAAAAACACTTGGCATTCAGATGCCTTGAAAAAGTTCTATGCTTAGAATCTTGACGAAAGGGTTTACAGTGTACAAAGATAGAAAAAAAAATCTTCTAGCTACAACGGACTTCTGAAAGAAAGATTCTTGAACAAAAGAATTACTAAAATTCCGCGAAGATGGTCGCCAGAATAAGCATAGGTGCGATTTCCTGAAGTCCCTCGAATAAGCATGTTCGGGAAAATAGGAAATGTAAAACCTTGTGAGAATTTCTAAATACAAAGGCTCACAGAGAACCGATCTAATCTTCTGAAGTCTCTTGAGCAAACGCGTTCGGGGCAAAAAGGAATGAACAATCTCACAAAAAAGACTTAGCCAAAATTTCTTACAGGAAAGAAAAAAGTCTTTATTAACAGACGAGATCGGTTTACAAAGAAGAAGGACTACCAAGAAAGAAAGAGTACAAGGAAGGAGAAAAAGAAGGCAGAAGGGGCCTGAGATAAATTAGGGATTCTCGGCGTCCCGGGAGCCACTAGCCCCTGCATCCTTTTCCGCCACCATCCGCGCCGGAAGAGTCTGAGGCAGGTTCAAGTGCTCGAGCTTGGACCAAGTCCACCGAGGTCCCTCAGGAATATTTAGGGCCTCCAGGAAAGAAAGGTCGAGATCTGGAAACCTCAGAAGAACTTGATGACGAACGAGACAAAACCCGTCTTGAAAACCAACTTTGGTCATCTCGTCGGATTTCCTCTTCTCGACCCCAAGATCATTAAGCTCCCTCTCCAGGTCTTCAACCATTTTCCTTAACGCCTTCACCTTCTTTTTCCTCGACTCATCCTTCCCCTTCTTCAAAGAATCGACCTCGGCTTGAAGTACGGCTTTCTCGGCCTCCGCCTTCGCCAGAAGAGCCGCAGAATCTGACTTCTCCTTTTGAAGTGCCTCATTAACCGAAGTTAGCTCCGCCACTTTTCCGCCGAGGTCGGAAATCTTCTGGGAGGAGTCCTTTATAAGTTCTTCTTTTTCCTTCGCAAACTCCTCCCGAAGGGCAGCAATCTCTGACGCCGAAGTCTGGGCCAGCTGAGTGTTTCGAGCAAGCAGGTCCGCGCACTGGGTCTGGTATTGTTCTATAGTCTTTGAAGCGGCGGCCCGGTACATCCCCTGCCTCGCCACCCGAACTCTGAGGAATCCGGCATATCCCAGCAGCTGCAGAAAAACAGAGGCAAGAATGAGACAAGGCAAAAAAGGAAAGGCAAATACTTAGAAGGAAAGGCAAGGTGAGAAACACACCTGGGCGGCGTGCTCGGAAAGCTTCGCGGCGAGGGAGTCATCATCCGGATGAGCCCCCGCAAGGGCCCTGAAAGAAGCTTCAGTAAGAACCCCCTTTGCAATCTCCTTGGCCATTCGCGGGCAGTCTTCGGAGTACATGTCCATGTCCTCCGTAAAAGACCAAAATGGCTCCTTCGGAATCTTCCCCTTCGGGATATGGGCATCCCGAAGGGCCCGCTTCCGGGCGTGCTCGGCAACCCAATCCGGAGGAAGAATCTCCTCTGCACGACAAAAGCAGAAAAATTGTCAAACACAAGTAGCTGCCAAAAAATTCAGAAACTGAGTGTCTAAGGCATCAAACCTGGTGGCACTTCGGCAACGTCGTCGCCAGAATCCAGGGCCCCCTCAGAAGAAATCTCCTTCCCTTTCCTCTTGCGGCGATCTTCGGCAGAAGGGGCTTCCACCAAAGCGTCCAGAAGAGCCGCCGAATTAGGGCTTGAAGGAGCGACATCTGCACCGACCTCGGTCGAAGGCGCAGCAACGGTTACCTCGGGCTCCTCGCCCACCTCCTCGGAAATCTCCGGCATAGGAGGGGGCACGGTCTTCTTCGATCGCTTGGCCACCGGAGGCCCCCCGCTAGCCGCCTTCCATCTTCGGGAGGCAGCCTTCTTTGTTTGTTCACCTTTCTCGGCCTGCCTGACGAAAAGCGTTCGGTAATAGGCAGCAGTATCCTTTCCCATCTCTGAAAAAGAGAGAAAACATCAGCGTAAGTCCAAGATGGAATTAAAACAAGGAGACTAGGAGATGACTTACTTTCGAAAAAATCTTCATAAGTAATGTCCTTCTGAAGAAGTTTTACCAGCCAGGAGTCCTTCCCAGCAATGGCAGGAGCCGGCATCTCGAGGTCCGTTTCGTGCTCCTTTACCACCTTCAACTCCCGAAGGACTTCTTCGGTCATCAACTTCCAGTTAATTGGAAAGGGGTAAAGGGGGCGCGGTGGGACCTCGGAATCCCAGTCAGAGACCGCTCGGATGCGCTTGTCAAAGTCCGCAAAAATGGGTGTTAACTCGGGAGTTAACAGCATCTTCGGGTCAACGACATCCATCACGAGCTTTCCCTGAGCCCACTTCGTCGGGACGTACGACCAGGCCTCCTCCTTCTTCATAAAGAAGAATTTCTGTTGCCACCCTCGCCAGCTGTCCTTGTTGGCAAAGGTGAACTTGTATTTTTTGCTCCCTGACCCCCGAGGTAGCATGAAATAGAAGCCACCCTTTGGGATCACGAAGAGCTTGTAGTACTGCAGAAAAATGACAAAGTGTGGCTCTATACCGAAGACACCACACATACAAAGAAAAGCATTGAAATAGCAGTACGAGTTCGGCGGAAGTTGGTTTACGGCAATGCGATGGAAATCACAGAAATCGCAAACCATCTTCGGTGGAGGATACCGAAGTCCGGCCTTCAGTTGGGCACGAAAAACAGTAACCTCGTCACTACGGTTTGAAAAACTATACTGGTCCGAACGAGGCAACCTCGTAGTGACGTAGGAAGGAAGGAAGAACTTCTCTTTCTATTTTTTAAGTTTTGCAGAAGTAGTGCAGTAGGGGTGAGAAAGAAGGGGTTCCCAGCTTTCGGGAATAGGCATGATTGGCAAAAAACCGAGTTCGTGAAAAGGCAAAAAGCTATTTCGAAGAAAAAATTTGGAAAAACAGAAGAAACTGGAAGCTAAAACCCACCAAAAGTTTTGCCAAAATCCGGATTTGAGGACGCCGTCGTGAAACGATTGCCGGAAAACCACTCTGTCAAAAAGCACCGCCGTAAGAAAGCAGGAAAAACACTGTAGCAGTTGAGAGACAGAAGAGAGCAAAAGCAAAAGCAAAAGGGGGTTATGAAGGATTGAGGGTATATATGTAGACCGAGGAAGGGTAGGCGAATTGACGTCATAAGTGCTGTGCGAAGGCGAATCGTCGCCATAATTGCCCATTCTGCATAAAAAGACACGCCCGCTGTAACCGGTGTAACCCCCTCCAATGACGGCGTGCCACGTGTCAACAACCACGCCAAATAAGGAATACGCTTTCTGACGAATAGCGCGCCGCCCCAGACTGACACGCCTGGGCACGAGACGAGATGTTTCAATGACCTACAAAGATTACAGAAAATAGGTCACCTCGGGGACACCAAGAGACAGTCTGTGCTACGTCTACAGACAGAAGGTGTATCCTCGGAACAGGTACCATGCATAAAGCCCCGAAGGGTACCCTCCGAAAGTTGACAAAAGCCAAAGTCCCTACTTCGGCTTCTAGGGAGGGGGCATGTGATAGCCGAAGGACTATCGCCTCTCCTAGAACGTACCTCCTATCAAAAGCATGCTCGGGAAGCATGGCACCATCCGAGAGAGGCACTAGTACTGACCTCGGACTAGGCGGATTCCAGTGCCTTGAACTCGGGATTTAGCCTAGTGCCCCAGAGATCTCCAAAGGTGCAGACAGTCTCCTCGGGGATCGAACGGATCGCCTTCGGGATAGAAGAACCAGCTACCGCAAGCAAAAGAGAATTTCCCGAAGGCGGAACCTGCGAGCTAGGCAGCACCCCGAACTACGAACATAACTCCCGAAGAATGGTGTTCGTCTCAGAGAACGACCTCGCCCAAAGGACATCGGGAGTACGGCAGGAGCATTTAAGGAACCTCTGACACATCGCCCACAGACGCACCGTGTCACCTCAAACGACGCCCTGACACGCCAACGCCGCCCAGGCCTTGTCACAACCTGTCTCGGACCAAGGCTCGAGGGAGCCTACAGACAGCTACTTGTCCCCTTTGTCCAAAGGTACACAGCAGATCTGACCGAACACGTGTCACGATCTGAATGGGCCAGACACTTCTATAAATACCAAAAAGCAGCCTCTTGCAAACGGTTGGTCAGTCAGTTAAGGGGACCCGAACAGGCAAGGCCACTAAGCCCTTGAGTGCTCTCTTTCCTTCACCTCTCAGAAAACTAACTTGGGCGTCGGAGGCTCCTCCCCGGAAAAACAACCCAGGGACCTCCTAACTTTTCCTTTTGGGCTCTACAGGTACTACCCCCTGGGAAACCTCCACTCCGGGCATTCTCCTCCTCAGGAAGTCCCTCCAGAAACCAGCATGTCCTCCAGCAAAGATGTCCACGGACATCAGATGGAGTGGCACTTCTCGTGTTCCCCTGCTCTTATAAACCAGGGAAGGTCTTTTGCTTCTGCGACAAGTGGGAGAAGCCTGCGAAGAAGAAGCTTCCAGGCCCTGCAAAAAATGTCAATTCATTTATCTGAATTTATATTATAATTATAATTATCAAGCTAAGTTTGATTTTTTTTTAACGGCAAAGTAAAATTTTTATTAGATATAAAATTAAAGAATACATAATTCCTAGTTCAAGAAAGATACTAAACCATTTCACCCAACAAGCTTCCCAACATCAAACACCCAAGCAAACACCCAGAAGAAAAAACGACTACCAACTTCTAGAACCCAAATTGATTTTAAAAAACACTACTTTAACCATAAAAATAAACACACCCTAATAGAGATAAAAATTGCACACTTTATCCCCAAATATCACACACCACCTAGGACCCAAAAAGGAAAAACAATAGAATCTTAATCTTTGATCTCCCATTCCAACCTTTTTAGTTCACCCTTTTAAGATTGATTCTTTATGCTGCAATCCAATCTTCTTTGCCCCTTCTTTTGATCCTTAGCTGTGTTAAGGTTCTCTAAAATACCCAATATCATTTCATCACAAAAATCTAAGGACACCATGTTTGGGATAATACAAAAGTCCGAGCTGTTGATACCCTCCTCATCTTTATGCAAAGACACACTACCTTCTGAGATCAAAATCTTTGAAGTTGACCTGGAACTCATACAATTTTTCCTAGTGGCATTATCCTTTTGCATAGGCAAATCAAAACTCACAACCCTATTTGCCCAAGACTTATCCACTGGTTTCAGAATTGGTGGAACTCCCGAGAATATTAGATAAGATGCACCTAAAGCATTACTTTTCCCTCCATCATGCTCAATGATTTCTTTAGAAATTTTAGGACCAACCCTAGAAATGAAAGACCCATGTCAGAAGCTGATTTTGGCCCAATAACACCCATTTGAGAGCCCTGCTCAAGTCCACCAAATTTATGCTCAGACCCACCACAAACCTCACCATTATATGGCCCACTACAAGATCTCACCCGGCCCACTCCTAAATCAGTTTTGGAAACCCTCCCCTACTTTGAGAAATCTTGTCCTCCTCCTGAAGAGTGTTTCCTGCCAACCAACGTCTTTTCGTCTTCTTCCTCACGTGTTTTCGATGCAACCTTCTCAGCTCCAGCTTCGTTGTCATCACCAGGCCTCTTGGACACCATCTCCTTGCCGCCGAGATTCCTTTTCGCATCTCCTCCGCTTATGCATCTTTCCTTCTCAAAACTCGAAAGATGCCGATTACTCCTTGCCTCATCGTGGCAAGGAAACTTCTCAAGAAAAAAATCTACCATGATTATTTGGCTTTAATCCAAAGAAAAGGCCCCTGCCGGTTGTCTGAAATTTCTCCTGCCTCCTTCCCACCGAAGGGTTCGCGATGATCTCCTACGAAACTGATACGAACCAATGAAATTCATCTCCTACTAAATCTATCGAACCCCGGCAATGACGCCCAAATTCAGCAATATGGGCATCGGATAGTTTTCCTTGCATTCACAACTTCAATGCCCTAACCCTTGTCTTTGCTTGCAAGTTTACCAACTCACCAGACCTGTAAGATGTTAGGCTTAGTAAACGAAAATGTTGAATGAGCTTGCTAAACCGAAAAGAAAAAGGCACCAGGGCCTGGCCAATGTTGAAAAAAAAAAACCAGCCGAGTTTGCATGGATTTGAACCCCACCGCCTGAAATTCTGAGATCAACCTTCAACTCTCCAAATCTCTCTTATATGTACTATAGAGAGAAAGAGAGAGAGAGAGAGAGAGAGAGAGAGAGAGAGAGAGAGAGAGAGAGTTGATTTTAGGCTACACAAAGAATTGAATTATTGAGAGGTTAGCATGTTGTCCAAGAGCAATGGCGGGTCTAGAATATATCCTTTGCATTTAACTTTAAATTAAATAAGCCTTTAAAATTATTTAAAAGCTTTAAAAATAATAAATTTTGAAATAGAAATATTATGGTTATTTTTAAATAATGTAAAACATTAGATATTTAGTTAAGTTATCAAAAAATTAAAACTGGTGTACTTCATTTCGAGGGGATTTCCTATAAATATGCCAAATGTCATTTTTTAGAGTAAAATAACTCAAATATAGCAAAATTTATAATTTTACACTAAAAACAAATAAAGAATAATAAATTTCTTTGACCACATTGACACTTCTTTTAGGGATCTTAGCATTACTTGTTTGAAAATTTCGAACTTAACTTGATTTGTGAGTTTCATTGACTATATAGGCTGACTCATAATTTGAATGTTAACTAAACAACTGAGTAAAATACAAGAGCTAATATAGCATTTAAGGCATAATTTTATAGCATTTAAGGCATAATTTTATGATAAGAAAGATAAGTACAATATATATATATATATATAGAGTTTATAATGAGTAACTCAAATTTGTGTCAACAATTTCCTTTTCGTAAAGATATTATTGTATTTTTTTCTATATTTTTATTTGAAATGGTGGAATCCAATAAAAAATAAAGGTGGGGACTATGGACACTACTTCTATACATATACATCCACATATGCCAAGACATGTATGCACTTCTTTCCATATGTCATGGCCAGAAGTAAACTAAAAGCTCAATAAGGAATATTAAGCTATACAAAAAAAAGGGTTGCAGGTGTGTCTACATACAATCGAAGGATATGTATGCCATTCTTGACAAACGTGTAGAAGTCAAATTGTTTTAAATATACAAAAGTATGGAACGAGATACGTTTCTAACTCAAGTAGTGGAATATGTGTTCTAACAACTTGTCAAATGCCACAAGTAAACCGAATGTATAAAAAAAAACATTCTTAACCTACAAAAATGGTGTTAGATGTTGAAGAAATGTATGTACAGTTGCACGTAGGTCAACAATTTCACCATATTTTGCTCAAATCTCCATGTCTAAAAAGGTCTTAAATCTTTCCAAAAAACTATTATATAATTTCATCATATTCTGCTCATATTTGTCCTAAATGCAGCTTCAAACTTGTAACAATGGGGGCATAATCCAAGACCCAATTTTACAATCATACTGAATATGGAAATGGAACCTCCCATCTGACAATGAAAAATAGTTTTTGAGGTTTCTACCAAAGGGACATAGATCCTACTGGCCAAACCATCCAACTCCCCGACTGCAGTAACCGCCATGTTTTCAGAGCCTTTGAAGTTGAGAAATAACACCCGCCCACCCAAATTGTTCATCTTCCTCCAACCCCTCTCTACCCACTCATACTTCCACACATTGCAACACCAATCTTTTGGTGATCTTAGTAGGCAAAAGAAGGCAACCAATAAGATATCGCCACCACAATCAGCCAATCGATGAATTCTATGAAAAGACTGTGACGGCATAGCATCTTTTGATGGGATAGAATTAGTTAATAGTTTCCAGGATTCGTTGGTGACCTTAAAAGCCATGAGTTGGTGTTGAAAGGAAGTTAGAATTTTACAGAGTTTTTTTTTTGTGGAGGATGATCATCAAATTCATTCATTTCCTAATATATATATATATATATATATATATAATTACAATATCAATGTTTGGTCAAACTAAACCCAACTAACACACAAAGCTTTCCAAAAACAAATTCCAC
The DNA here is from genome assembly GCA_005392925.1 of Aquilaria sinensis. Classification (NCBI taxonomy): domain Eukaryota; kingdom Viridiplantae; phylum Streptophyta; class Magnoliopsida; order Malvales; family Thymelaeaceae; genus Aquilaria; species Aquilaria sinensis. Next base: position 482,557 of record SMDT01001796.1, read on the forward strand.
AAAATAAGGATCTTCACTCCCTTCTAACTAAATCTTCTACTAACTAAGTAATACAAAAGATTTCTTAAAGCATCTAGAAAATTCTCAAATTCTAACACTTCTCCTTGAGAATTTTCTTAGAGACTCTAAACCTTGATCCTAACTCTTCGAACTTGGCTTTGGAAATAGCCTTAGTTAGTATGGCAGCAATCTGATTTTTTGAGCAGCAATGCACCAAATTGACTTCACCATTCTTCTTAGCTTTTTTTATTACATGAAACTTCACTTTCATGTGTTTGGTTCTACCATGTTGCACTGGGTTCTTTGCACTAAAATTGGCTGACTTGTTGTTAACCCAAATCACAGTAGCATCTTCTTGGCTCTGCCCCAAATCTGGCAGCAGCTTCCTTAACCAAGTTGTTTGGTTTGCAGCTGCTGCTGCAAAAATATACTTAGCTTCAGCTGAGGATTGGGCCACCACCTCTTTCTTTCTTGAATTCCATGAAAAAATGCCACTTGCAAATGAGAAAGCAAAACTAGAAATGCTTTTGCAATCATCTATACTTCCTACCTAGTCACTATCTGCATATCCTTGAAGTTTTTTGCTTTTTTTCTTAGCAAACCATAGACCATAGTCAAAAGTGCCTCTGATGTACCTTAAAACTCTCTTAGCTGTTCCAAGATGAATTTGACTAAGAGAGTGCATAAACCTTGATAGCAAGCTTGTAGAAGACATTAAGTTTTGCCTTGCAACAGACAAGTAGAGCAGGCTACCAATCAAGCCTCTATAAACAAAAGCATCAACTTTGCTCCCAACTTCATTTTTGGGCAATTTATCATTTACAACCAATGGAGTTGCCACTGGTTTGGATCTTTCCATATGAAATTTTTTCAAAACCTTCAGAGCATACTTTTGTTGTGAGATGAAGATTCTCACCTCACCTTAGTGAATTTCCATGCCTAGAAAATATTTCATCTCACCTAAATTGGAAATCTCAAAATTACTTTCCATTTGAAACTTGAATTCTTTCAAGATTTGTGAACTGTAACCTGTAACCAACAATTCATCAACATACAAAGAGATAATAAGCTGAACTTCTTCTTGAACATTTAACACATACAAAGTGGCATCACTTTCACTTTTTTTAAATCCTTGCTGCAGCAAATAGGTGTCAATTTTACTGTCCCATGCTTTTCGTGCTTGTTTCAAGCTATACAGAGCTTTTGGGAGCTTGTAAACTTTTTCTTCACAACTTGAAACTTGAAATCCTTTTGGTTGCTCAGTGTAAATATCTTCATCCAGCACTCCATTAGAAAGGTTGATTTTATGTCAAGATGATGAATTTTGCTAGCCCATTTTTGCTGCTAAAGCCACTAGAAGCCTTATAGTATCATGCCTAGCCACTAGAGCAAAGGTGTTTGAAAAATTAACACCATATTCTTGAAAATACCCTTTACAACTAATCTGGCCTTAAGTTTGTTTACAGAACCATTTGGGTTATATTTGGTTCTGAAAACCCACTTAACACCAATTATCTTTTAGTTTTTAGGCCTATTAACTAGCTCCTAAGTTCCATTTTTATTTATCATTTTTAGCTCCTACTCCATTGCAATTCTCCACCCATTTTCTTTGGCAACTTCATCATAACATGTAGGCTCTTTTAATGCTACAGAACATCTCTCATAGATTTTATCAAGTGACCTTGTTCCTCTGACTGGAACATCATCATAGTTATCGACATCAACTTCATCCTCTATTTTTGCTGGAACTTGGGGTATGGTTTCCCTAAATTGATCAACATCTGTAGTTTTTATCTCATTTTTCTCCCAGTTCCATATTGCAGTTTCATCGAATCTGATATCCTTGCTGACCATTACTTTTGTTGTTTTCAAATTGAAGATTCTATAGCCCGTTAAAGTAGAACTGTAACCCAAGAAAATTTTCATCTCAGCTTTGTAGTCGAGCTTGTCTCTTTTAACATTCAGCACATGAGAGTAGCATAAACTCTCAAATACCTTGAGGTGCTCCATAGCTTGTTTAACTCCATAGTAGGCTTTAAATGAAGTTTTAACCTTGATAGCCTTAGTTAGAAGTCTGTTCAACAAATAGATAGCTGTATTAACAGCTTCTGCCCAAAAATACTTGAGCATCTTCTTTTCAAATAGAAGGCACCTTGTCATCTCCATAATGATTCTATTATTCCTCTCACTCACTCCATTTTATTGAGGAGTATAAGTAATGGTCAATTGATGTTGAATTCCAGCTTCAACACAAAACCCGTCAAACTTTGTCTGATGTATATTCAGTCCCATCATTTGATCTTATCACCTTGATGCTATAATTTGCTTGATTTTGCAGCAAAGCCTTGAAATTCTGAAACACACCAGCCATCTCTGATTTTTACTTCATAAAGTAAGCCCAACACATCCTTGCATAATCATCTATGAACAAGATGAAATACCTATTTTCATTCCTGAAGGGTGTCTTCATTGGTTCACACACATCAGTATGGATTAATTGCAGTCTTTCAGAAGCTTTCTAAGCCTTGTTGACAAAAAATGGCAATCTACTTTGTTTCCTAAATTGACATATTTAACATACATTCCTTTTATCACAAATGACAGGTAAACCAACTGTTAAGTCTTTGTGATGCAAAAGTTTAAGTGCAGCTTAATGATAATGGCCGAACTTCTTATGCCATAACTCAGACTCATCAATAACAGTAGTATAAGCATGCAAATTAGTCTCTTTCCATTTAATTGGGAAGCTTTTATCTCTCATTTATACAGTCGTCAATTTATAGCTAGCATTATCAACTATGATGCAAGACTTATTTTGAAGATACAAAGAATAATTCTTCTTTAGCATTTGAGCCACACTTAACAAACTTTGTCTAAGTTCAGGCATATATTGGAGTCTCAATAGCAACAATTCTTTTGCCTTTGACATCAACCAAGTCTCTATTTCCAATTTTCACTTTTTACTTATATGACAAATCCAACTCCCTGAACTTGCTCAAATTTGAAGTCATGTGGTTTGTACAACCACTGTTAATAAGCCAAGTTTCTGTACAACTAATTGTTGAATGATTTATAACAAAAAACAATTGCTCCTTTTGTTGTTGATTTTTTGCCACTTGTGCTTGTTGTCCTTGTTGATCTTTTTAATTCCTGCACACATCTTCTCTAGGTGACCAAGTTGCTTGCATGATCTACATTGCACACCTGGCCTATACCAGTAATAATTCTCCAAATGACTCTTCCCCTTATAGTGAGGACATGGAGGATATCTCTTTTTGCCACCAATCTTACTTTCTTGGCTCTCATTTTTCTCCTTTCCTTTGTTCTCACCATATTGCTTCTTCCCATCGCCTTGAGGAGTTTTTCTGTTTTGCTTTGGTAGGAATGCCCCTTCATTGCTTTCTTTTTGTCTCATTGATCTCCTTTGTTCTTGAGCTCGAAAAGCATGAACAAGTTCAGCCAAAAAAATCTTGGTTAAATCCTTTGAGTCTTCAAAAAAAGAGATATTGGACTCAAATCTTTCAGGCAAGCTCACTAGAATTTTCTCTACAACTCTTTGGGCAGAGAAATCTTCTCCAAGAAGATGGATTTTTTTGACAACTTCCATGAGCCTGTCAACATATTCCTTGATGGACTCATTATATTTCATCCTCAAAACTTCAAATTCCCTCTTCAAATTCAAAATTTGCATTTGCCTAGTTTTGTCACTCCCCATATACATCTCCTTGAGCTTATCCTAAGCCTTTTTTGGTGTTTCACAGGTCATAATCCTTGTGAAACTTGATTCTGAGATAGCTGCATAAATATAAGATAAAGCTCTTAGAGCTTTAGCTTCTTTTTCTTCATGGGCCTTGATCTGATTGGGGGTTGGATTGTTTCCCAAAGGTAGTACTTGCCTTTTAGTTTCAACCTACTGCCACAAACCAAGACCTCTTAGGTGAGCTTTCATCTTGACTGGCCAAATCTGATAGTTTTCACCATTGAAAACTGAGGTTGAAAGAGCTGAAGTACTACTAAAAGCCATTATAATTTGAAGCCTGAGTTTTTTTTTTTGGTTTTTAGTCACTCACAGGTCTTTTTTTAAGATCTTTTATAGCTTTAATACCATGTTGAAAGGAAGGATGTTAGAATTTTACAGAGTTTTTTTTTTGTGGAGGAAGATCATTAGATTCATTCATTTCGTTATATATATCAGTGTTTGTCAAACCAAACCCAACTAACACACGAAGCTTTTCAAAAATAAATTCCACAAAATAAAGATCTTCACTCCTTTCTAACTAAACCTTCTATTAACTAAGTAGTACAAAAGATTTCTTAAAGTATCTAGAAAATTCTAAAATTCTAACAGTTGGCCACAGTGAGACAAGCAATAGAAGCTTCCTTCAAGAAACATCAAACTGTCCATGAGGCTACGAATGTCAATCTCAATGTCATGCTTCTTCCAGTTCTTGTCACCAAGGCGGCAAGTGTAAGGAAATACCTCTGGGGTATAATTCGTTAAAGCAAAAAGCACACAATTTAAGCAACTTGGAGGATGAGACATTGCAAACTACCTAAAAAATGAGGCAAACTAAGAGGCAGATAGATAAATTTATCAGTGAAAGGGGAGTACAAGCAAGGAGTAGGAGGCATAATTCTGCCTTCTAAAACAACCCAACCGAAGTTTGTACTATGCACGTGCAGATGGTGGTCCACTATGCTTACTGTGATTCCATTGAAAAATTCTTGCTTCAAAATGCATTTGAATTTGGTATAGGGCTTCTGCTGTAGGTTTCCTAAGCATATCTGTTAAAGAACCATGGACTGGTTCTCTTGACCTGTGTCAATGGTTACAAACCATGGGACCTTTTTTGCTTCTACAAGAAATGGGAGAAGCCTATAGAGCAGAAGCTTCCAGGCCTTGCAAACAGCAGAGAAGCAAACTCTCGCCACGGAAGTGTGTTATAGCCCTCCTAGTTAAAAGCTCAATTAAGGAGTATAATTAATAAATCACTAGTTTAATACCTCATTTTAAGTTCTTTTAGCAAGTTTAAGCAAGTTAGTTAAGGTTTACTTGGTTCTAAGGAGACTATGGCATCAAAAGAGGTCCAAGGGTGAAATGGTAATTTTACATTCCAAGGTGCCAGACCGAGTCTCAGGAGTAAAAAAATGTTTTAAAACCTAACCCTTGCTTAGCACCCAAGTATTTCATTAAGTGTTGGAATTTTTACTCATTTTGACCAAAAGTCACTATTTTGGGAAAGGGTTCTTTTTGACAACTTAATAAAAGTTTGGGGACTATTGGAACAAAAGGCTTTATAAATTAGGAATGATGAGGCTTGGGCTGCTACTATTCATCTTTTCCTCTTCAAACCTGAGCTCTTCCTTTCCTCACTGATTTCTCCTTAAATTTCTTCAAGAGTTCTTGGTGGATTTTTATGGTCCAAAGGGCATACATGCTATGGGAAGCTTGATTCAAGTAAATTTTTGTGTTTTTTAAGCTTGGAATCATGTTTCTAGCTAGCCCCTATTTTTTTATGTGAGGTAACATGAGTTTTCATGGTGATTTCTTGTTTATTTGATGATTTAAAGCTTGGGTTTTGGTTAGAAGTTGATGAATTGGTGTCTTGTGGTTTGGTTTTGCTTGGAACTAGGTAGAACTTTGTGGAACTTTAACCTTGGTGAAGAGTTGGTTGATTTTTACTTCTGAGTTAAAATTGTGGTAAGGGATTTAGTGTTTGAAGTTTAATTGATGTTATTGGAGTGTTGTTGCTTAATGAATTCAAGTAGTGTTGACAATAACATTGGTTATGGGTATGCGTGATCATGGTGAACTAAGATTGAATTCATGATTTATGTGATGTTTTGATGCATCATAGGATGTTTCTAATGGTGTAATTGTGGCCTTTGCAAGTTGGTTTATTAGTATATGGTGATTGGAGGCGTCCAAAATTGGCTTAGAAGCCATAAGAAGCCTCCCAAGAGGCTTAAGAAGCTTTTCGTGAAAATAAGGGGGCGTGTCTCTAGACAAGACACATCATGGCCCTAGCGTAACGGTGCCACCGGCACTGCAGCACTGAGGAAACACCTTTAGAAATCATAGAATGGTAAGCCTGTGGGGCTGCAGCGCCCTTGGCGCCGCAGTGCCAAAGGCCATTTGCTAGCTTTGTCACACGATAATATTTTCGTGATAACTTTTCGCTCGGCTGTTCAATTGAGGTGATTCAATATTCCACGCGAAGCTAAGAGAAAGAGCTATCATTTCCATGCTTTCCCTAAGCTTGAATGTGCCTTGGTTTTTCTTTATTTGTTTTCAAAGTGAGGGTATTTTTTGTTATATTAGAGCACCATTAGTCAGGTGAAGGGTTTAGTACCATCGGGAGCCTAGTTGAACCTTTGGGTTTGAGGTCCTGATGTGGAAACCTTAGTGCACCTAGGTGGGTTCCAAAGAACCTAGGAAATGAGTCCAACCATGGTCATTGCCACTCCACTAGGGTAAACCAAGTAATGGTGGTTTGTGCACTTGTAGCCTAAGCAAGTTTACTTGAGGTGCAAGTGAATGCCTAGTGCACTATTGGTAAGGTTTTACGGTGAAAGCATAGTACACAAGTAACCTAGGTAAGTCTAAGGACTTGAGATACTATGTGGAGGCTTAGTACACCTAGTGAGTTCCTTGGGAACTCAAGCGAGGTGCAACCACCATGTTCACCTGCACAACAACCAAGGGAAGTTTAAAGTTACTGTGTCGGTAAACTATGCCTTACTAGGAGCGAGTTAGGGGCCAGAACTCGCTAGGGATGAAGTGACGCTCGTGAGAAGACTAGGAAGAGGAAGTGTACCAAGGGACTCAAATGTATGCACATATGTTAGCCCTCAAACTACAAACGAGCGCAGTAGATTTCATATATCATATATATGTGTGTCCTTAATATTTTTCTTACAAGTTGAAGGATCCCTTATTGAGAATTGTTGATTTTCACTCCTTTAGTCTTTGTTGTGCAGATATGTTCTGTGAGGCCAACAACCATTAAGGGTTGTTTAGTTAGGCTCACAAGTAGGTATACGGTTTATTTGAATCTTTATTATTCTAATTTGTGGTTGGCTTGTTGGTTGCATTATAGTACTAACTACAGTTGTCTTTTGGCCAATAGAGGCTAGTGAAGCACAAAAGAAGGCTTTTGGGACTTGCCACTGGAAGTTTGCTTTAAGGTGGAAGCTTAGTTATGAATCTCAATAAACTTGTTCGATGTATAGTTTTCATATACTAGTTTGCCTCCGATGTTCATATGTGAGTAATGTACTTTAGAGTCGCTCTTGGGTATGAGCATAGTTTGTTTTTGCTTGGATGTTCACAGCGGTTGATTATGTGTAGCTAACCACATAAATGCTTTGTATGCTTTGACAGTTTTGATGTTCAGTTTTAATGAAAAGCCATGACAATGTTTTATGGTTTTATTACCTATTTAATCATTCAAGTATTCAAGTTAGAGCATTTACCCATGCCTGATTACATAGTAGGTTAAATAACTAAAAGTGTGAAGGTTTTACCTAGTATGTACATAATCAATTAGCCAATTGTGACTAATGAAAGACAAGTCTCCGTAGGCTTTCTGGGCAGACCCATGAGGGATCGTGTCGAATTGAGTCTATCCAGAATGTGGATCACAGTCCCATCGGGAAGATCACATAGCCTAAAAGCATCCTCCATTGGCATAACTTTTTTTTTGCTTCCGCTTGTTGCTCCTATCAAACTCATCTTTGTTGGCAATCTTGAACGAAATACAGCGGAGGGACACAGGTTTTTCCCTTCTTTCTCCAAACCTATTGAAACGAAATTAAAATCGAAATAAAGAGTCAATTTTTGTAACCTAGTCAACGCAATTCTTATCGCTTTGGACACCATACGTTTAGGTTTCTGGGGGGATCTATCAATTTTTTTATCAATATAATATATAAAGATTTACATTCGGAAAAACAAGTTTTTAACCTAAAACTTGGACCATTTCTTTCCTTCGGTCCCAAGGAACTTCGGCGAGGTTCTCTCTCTAAATAACAATCTTTCTTTATTGTGGATCCATACTTTATTGGAGGCCTAAACAGTTCTTATAATGGGCCAACGTCAAATTCCTAATTCTTGTTCGTGAAAAAATATAAATTCATACTCCCTCCATCCCATAAATTTTGATACATTTGACTTTTTGTTGTATTTTGACTCAATTTTATTCATATTATTGTTTGTTAAAAAAAATAAAAAAAATATATTTAGAAACTACATATCTTGATTTATCATTCATATACAAAGATTTTATATTTATATATTAAAATGTTGAAAATAAAAAATCATAGATTAATTGCCAAAAACAAATGGAGTAAAACTTTTGGGACGGAGTGAGTATATCTTAACATATACTTGAGAGAAGCCCTGCCCATTCTTGGTGGAGAACTGACATTTTTTTTGTCCGATCCGTCAAATTTACACTACTAACTTTTTCTTGCTTTTCCAACGGCATATTTTACGAACGGCGTAGCCGTTGGAAATTACCAACGAGCAGGACCGTTGGTAATTATTTCCAACGTGCACACGTTGGTGTCACAGTAAAAATTTTTTTCAGGTTATTTGTTTTTTACCAATGGCCTAGCTGTTGGTAATTAGCAATGGTCACGACCGTTGGTAAATTTCCAATTTCCCTACGTTGGTAGAAATTTTTTTTTTATTAAGGCTAATTTACCAACGGCTAGCCATTGGTAAATCATTTTTTAAAAGCATCATCTTCCTTCTTTAGGTTCAAACACCATTTTTGTCGGGGAGGGGGGAGAGAGAAGCTCGCACTTGTGCTTACGCCGACGCCATCGATTGGTGTGCATTTTCCGACTGTGGAGCATCATTTTTGCCTCCATTTCGTAGATCCGGTCGTTCTCACCACAGGTATGTGTGTATTGAATAGAAATTTTCTAATTTTAGGTATATATTTCTGAAAAAAGCGTGGTTTGATTTTGATGCATTATTGTTTCAGTTTCAGCTATTATTTGAGGTTCCATAGCTTGTCATTGTTACATTCCATAGCTTCTGAATTTGGTAGAGGTACGTTTACAATTTTTTTTGTGAAATCCGATTTTTTTTTATTTTGAGGGACAAAATTGTATTTATTATTTATGTTGTAATTAAAAAATTAAGTATTATTATTGAGGTTCTACATTGCTCTTGTTATTTTAGTTGGGTTTTTCGCATTTATGTTGTGTTATTTATTTTTTATTTATGGGTAATTTTAGTGATGGAAAATGTGAAGATGAAATATATTTATGGTATTTTATTATATTGAAGATAGGTATTGTCAATTTCCATATAGATGGTTTATTTAATTTATTATTCCTATATTCTTTAGATCGTAATTAGTTGACTTAAGCTTTAGTTTGAGTGATTTAGTGTTGGGTAATAGTAACAATAATAAAAATAATAATAATACTAATTATTATTATTATTATAAGATGTACCCAATAATATAAACATAATAACAGTAATAATAATAATTAAGAATAGTACGTAGTAGTAGAAGTAAGTTAGAAAATTATAATAATGAAACTAAGTAATATAAATAATTACCTTAATCATAACGAACAATAAGAATGAGAATAATAATAATGTAATAATATGCTTAATAATAAGAATAATATGAAAAATATAACAACAATAATAATAATATTATTTGATAATGATTAGTATAATAATAATACAAAAAAAAATTATTTGTACGAAATTATTATAATAATAGTAATAGTTCTAATAATAGTCATAATAATATTACGTCGAAATAATAAAAAAATAATAATAATAATACTAATAATAATAAAATAATACTAACAATAATAATAATAATAATATTATTATTATTATAATTATATGAATAATGGCTTATACTAATTGATAATAATAACAATAATAATTATAATAAGAACAATAATCACAATAATTACATACGTTAATAATAAGATATAGACAAGAACAATAACAAATATAAGAACAATAAGAATAATAAGAACAATAAGTACGTTACGTTAATCATAAGAAGAATAAGAATGAGAATAATAATAATGTAATAATATGCTTAATAATAAGAATAATATGAAAAATATAACAACAATAATAATAATATTAATGATAATGATTAGTATAATAATAATACGGGGTACAAAATTATTTGTACCAAATTATTATAATAATAGTAATAGTTCTAATAATAGTCATAATAATATTACGTCAAAATAATAAAAATAAAAATAATAATAATACTAATAATAATAATACTAGTAATTTATAATAATAATACTAACAATATTATTATTATTATTATTATTATTATTATTATTATAATTATAGGAATAATGGCTATACTAATGATAATAAGAACAATAATCAACAATAATTACTGTACGTTAATCATAAGAACAATAAGAATGAGAATAATAATAATGTAATAATACGCTTAATAATAAGAATAATATAAAAAATATAACAACAATAATAATAACATTAATGAACGTGGTTATTATAATAATAAAACAAAACAAAATTATTTGTACGAAATAATTATAATAACAGTAATTGTTCTAATAATAGTCATGATAATAATAAATAATAATAATAATAATAAGAGGAATAATAATAATAATAATACTAATAATGAATATAGGAATACTGTGGCTACAGTAATCATAATAATAACAATAACAATTATAATAATTATTTTTTTTATGATACTTATAAAAATACCAATACTAATTATATATAATAAAATTTTAAATTATAGTATTAAGTACAATAATACCCATAGTAATTAAATTTGAGTAATAATAATAACCATAGCAATTATGTATAGCATTGAACAGTTCTGCAAGTTTGGGGGCTTATTTGTTGTAGAGAGGAAAACTATAAAGACTTTCTCTAGGTTTGCGCGAAGGGATGCTGAGTACGAGAAGAAGCTCAAGAGAATTAAGAGGAGACAGAGAGCAAAGATGGAGGCTAATAGAGCGGCACTGGAGGTGAACTGGGCTCAGTTGGAGATTATTTGTCGTTCGCTAAACCTTCCGCGCCTGCCGGCTCAACCAGTTCCATAGTACCCTGATGACTCAGACTCGGAGGATGAGGAGATAGTCAGGACTTCGTGATAGTCCTAAGCAACAAGTACTTCATTTCATAATTTCTTGTGTTATCAGACTTACATAATAATTGTTAGACTTAATTAATTAAGACTTACTTGAAATTATTGAGATGTGTAATCCGTTGAATGTTGTATGGTTTGTTCCAGACAATATATGTACTTGTTTTAATTATGGTGTATTAGAGAAAATTTGATGGAAATTACGTGTGCATATCTGTGTAATCTTTATTGCTGAGCAATGTTGGGGGAACTTTGGATTTGGTATGTTTGTTTCGAAGATAATACGCACCGGGTAAAACACGAAACAACCGCAGCCTGAAACTGAAAATGTACATTACCAACGTGTAAACGTCGTTTACCAACTCGCACTAGTTCGTAATTACCAACTGTCATAGGTGTTGGTACTAACCAACATAATTACCAACTGTCTGCAAGTTGGTAATTACCAACAGCTTGCAACCAACGCGTACACGTTGGTAATTACCGACTTTCACACTTGTTGGTAATTACCAACCCCCTTACCAACTACTATACGTTGGTAATTACCAACGTGGTCTCCTACCAACTGCACGGCAGTTGGTAATTACCAACTGCTCTGTTGGGGCAGTTGGTACTTACCAACTACCAATTGCCATGCGCATTAGGAATTACCAACTACCGTGCGCGTTGGTAATTACCAACGCGCATGGCAGTTGGTAATAGTACGCGTTGGAAACCAACCGGTTCCTGACCGTTGGTAATTACCAACGTGCATTTTACCAACGTCTACGCGTTGGAATTTACCAACATGTTATTTTTTACACGTTGGTAAAAGAATTTCCAACAAATCAAAAATCAACGTGAGTTTACCAACGGCTGGCAGTTGGTGAATTCAGTTTACCAACGCGCAGCAGTTGGTAACTGACAGTTGGTAAACTCGAGAATTTTAGTAGTGTTAGTTTGAACAATATTGTAAATTTTACCTCAAATTACTAAATAAATCAAATCAGATCAATTAAGGATAAAGTGGAAGTACACACATTCATATATACACATATACATATAGTTCGAATGTGCCAAATGTATGTTATGTTGTCTTCTTTTAGTTTGTTTCTCTTTTGCTTATTTGTTGTTGACTTTGTAAGGAAATAAAAAACAAAAGGGTTCCAATATTTATACTGAACTGGTCCAATAAGCCTAAACTCAGCTCCAAGGACCCAAACAACTTAGTAATGACCCAAGTGGCCTAGAACCTAGTTAACGGAGAATTCCTAATAGGAGTGAAAACTGATCAAACAATTCAAGTTCGACTTGGAACTTGATTTAGGTTAGAGCTTATCTATATTATTATCAAGTCAAGTGTGGATAAAATTTTAAATTTATATATAATTATAACAAAGCTTGATTTTAATTAATTAATTAATTTTATTTATTTTGATAAATTAGATTATCTATTTAATTTAGAAGAACATCTTGAACTCGATCAATTTAAAACTCATTAATAGCTCCCTCATGGCTCGTTCATAATCTTTTTCAATTCAAACAAAAAAAAAGGTATTAAGCTCAATACATATAATATTAAGCTTGATATACATTTCAAGTCATACATGATCAATCTACTACTTGATTTGGCACATTTTTAGCCTCTGTTCTTACAAAGAAAGAATCAAGAAACATCCCAAATTTTGTAGTTAAAACCACATCCCTAATACAAATGGATACCTTAGAATGTAAAATGTACCAATTGAATGCTTTCTTGATCCCCAACTTGACTTGAGTATTGGATGGTTTTCCTTGAATACACAACTTCAAGGCCCTAACCCTTGTTTTTGCTTGCAGGTTTACTACTCACCAGGCCTGCAAGATGTTAGGCTTAATAAATGAAAATGTTGACGGGCCTTGCTAAACCAAAAAAAAAAAAAAAAGCCCACCAGAACCTTGCTAATGTTAAAAAAAAAAAAACCAGCTGAGTTTGCTTTGATTTGAACCACTTTGCCTTAAATTCTAAGATCGAATGTTCAAACCTTTAACTCACCAAATCTCTCTTATGTGCACTAAAGAGAGAGACTTGATTTTGAGGCTACACAAAGGGTTGAATTATAAAGATGTTAGCACATTGTCCAAGGGCAATGTCGAGTCTAGAATATTTTCAAGCTGGGGTCCACATCTCTTCCACATGCACGATTTGAAGTAAATAGAGTATGCTTTCAAAATGAAATTAGTTTTCAACAAAAAATGAAAGAAAATAAATGACTGATTTGTAATTGGTTACTCTATGGCCGGTGAATAAAACCTAAGAATTGAAATTTTTATCAAGCTTTCCTTCATACATTAACCTAAAAAGATCAGGGTTGGAATTGTGATTTTGGAAAGCCTAAAAAGATGGCCCAGTGGCCAAGATGTGAAGTTCAAAGCCTTTTAGATACATACATAAATCGATCAAAATTTTGGAGACTAAGATGCCAAAAGTTAGTTGAAGATACCAAGAGAAAATGTTGTGGTTAAATCAATAAATTTCAAGTTCTAGGATCAATTTGAAAAGCGAACAAGGGATTGGGGATTAAACAAGAATGTCCCTATAATATATTTTTAGAAAAATGTTTTCATTAATGAAATGAATAGGAAAAACTTCACAATTTTGCTCATTTTGTGAAAATGCTTTCTCATTCTTCATGAGTTCATAAGTGGTGCCACCTCAGCCGTAGAGCTAGATCTTTTTTTACTTATTAACATTGCTTTGTTCTTCCACTACTGCTCGCAATTGCCAACCACCAATATTCTAAATTTTTTAATAACCTTCTCCATTTGATTCCATTTGTCAACAGAGTAAACTCTATGGATCCTTCTTGATTGTTATGGATGTTTCCATTCCAAACCCGGGGCCGCTGGAAATTCTCACGTTGGAAATTCTCACATTTGATATTTCCAACATGAGGCAATTCTTTCCTTACTATTATCCGCCCACGTCATTTGAGGTCGTCATCGTGACTTGTCGCTGTTTCTCCTAGTGGCTCTCATCATTCCTTACTGTGGCTCTCCACGTTTCTAGCCGTGGCTCGCCATTCCTCACCATCGATAGCCTCAGGCTCCTCCAACTCGACCTTTTCCGCCTCATCCAGCTTGGCCTTCTCCAGATTTGGGTTTTGAAACTTTTGAATTGTAATTTTAGAATTGTTCTTCAAATCTGAAATTGTTGAATTGCGATCTTTGAAATATTTTAATTGTGATTTTTCACTTGAAATTATTAAATTGTTCTACATATCTGATCTGATTTTTTGAACTATATGATTTTTTTAGTTTTTTTAATTTTTTTAATTTAGTGGTTTGATTTTCAGTAAATAGGAAATAAGAAATGGAAAATGTGATTTTAGTGAATTATGTGGTTTTCAGTAAATAGGAAATATAATTTTAGTAAATATATTTTTGTTAAAATACAAAATATATTTTGTGATTCTTACTTTTTGTAATAATATAATATATAAAGTTTGTAAATATAAGATATAAAATATAGTTTTTGGTAAATATAAAATATAATTTTTTTAGTAAATATTTTTTTGGTAAATACATTTCTAGGAAAATATATTTTTCTTTTTTTTTTATTTTCTAAAAAAGATTTTCCAATGGTCTAGCAGTTGTAAAATTGAGCCATTGCCATTTTTTCAATGACTTGAGATGTTACAAATTTCCAACGGCCTTACTATTGGAAAGCTTTCAATCATTGCAAATAAAAGTAAGGGTTGGGCCGTTGAAAATTTTCAATGACTTTTTTTCCAACGGCTTACCGTTGGTAATACAATAGCCATACATTGTACCATTGGAAATTTATTTTCCATCATGTGATTTCCAACAGCTTAGCATTGGAAAACCCCAAATTTCCAATGCAAGGCCATTGAGAAATGACGTTTTTTTTAATTAGTGAGAGAAAGGGATCAATTTAGAAGATCTTTTTCTTTGGAAAGTGGGTAATGGGGAGAGTTTGAAATTTTGGTCTGATAAATGGCCAGGAGATGGCAAGCTTGCTGTAAAGTACCCAAGATTATTTAGGCTTTCTATGAATGTTCAAGCATCAATTTTGAAAATGGGGCAATGGAGTGGAGATTCTTGGCATTTGAATCTTTTTTGGCACTGGCCTCCAAGAGGAAGAGAAGCTACTGAACTTTCTAATCTGCTTGTTTCCTTGAATTCAGTCACTTTAAGTAGGAACTCTTAAGACACAAGGAAGAGTGATGGAAGCTTCACTGTTAGGAGTTTGGCAAGCCTAATAGATGCAAAAGTGGCAGTCCTTTGGCCTTTAGTAATGAACTTCTAGTGGAATAAATGGTGCCCGCTGAAGATCAATTTCATTGCTTGGAAGCTAATACAAAACAGGATCCCAACTAAAGTGAATTTACAGCAAAAAAGAATGCAGCAGATTTCGGTTCTCTGTTCTTTTTGCAGGCTGGAACATGAAGACGTAGTTCATTTGTTCATCAACTGCGATACTGCCAGGAAACTTTGGTCTTCAATCCTGTCTTTGTGGGGAGTTCTCAGCTGCAATTATGACAGAATTTCTCAACTTTTCCAATGTCCAATTCCGTCAGCAGCAAGGAACATCAGATTGGCTTGGGATGTGACTGTCAAAGCTTCTTGCTGGACGCTTTGGTCAGCAAGGAATCGTTCGGTGTTTGACAACAAGATTTCTTCTTCCCTTGAGTTGTTTTCCTCCATTCAAATGCTTGCTTTCTTCTGGTTGTCCAAGAGAGGAAATTTTGAGAAAATCTCTTTTCAAAACTAATTCTCAAGTCTGCTTGTAGTCTATGGTTCTTGTCTTCATATAGGTTGTATTCCAATCCAGTCACTGGCGGCTGGAAGTTTTGATATTAATAAATTTTTGTTTCCCATAAACAAAAAAAAAACCAACTCCTTAACAACAAGCCTTAGAGTTGAATATCGAATTGTTCCCTTTCTAAATAATCTAAGCAATGTAGTTTGGTAGGCTGGAGTGCTGAGAGGCGATGCTGGGCTGCTCTTCTTTTTAGAGAGCAGATGTGTATTCTCTTGCTTGCTTCTCGCTAGCTTCTGTACTCTTCTCTTTGCTTAATTTTATTCAGTAGCCGTTCAAAAAAAAAATCTAAGCAATGCTATGGTGGCAAACCAAGCAAGTTTATGATCCTATTTAAGATGGGAATTGGAGGGTAACTTGAAGAGCTTCTTGATTGGTCAAGCCCAGTTGAATATGGATTTGCCACCAATTAAACACGGAATACCAAACCTGAGAAGAGACCTGACAGCGGACCGATTTGCGCTGGGAGGATTCCAATTAGCTACTACATAAGGCACACCAATCGTCACCCTGTTATACATGTCATTTGATCAGATTCGACCTCATAGGTGATGTGGAAAATATGACAGAGTAAGAAGATGAAGTTCACTGAAATTCTTGTATTCCAACAACATAACGTGACAAATGATATAATACTCTTTAAATAGAGCTTATCTAACGTAAACAAGAGAGAAAGTAGGAGAACAACTAACTTAGCTAATTTCTAGCAGCTAACTCCTAAACAGATGCTAACATAACAGTTTCCTGCTGAAGACTCGGTCAAGCAGTTGGCTTGATATCAGCTGACTTGATCTTCACGTCAGCTTTAGGACAGCCTCCAACACTCCCCTTTGGACCAAAGCTGACAACATTCATCTTCTTTCTTAGCTCTTCAAACTTTGGCTGTGCAAGTGCCTTGGTCAGCATGTCAGCAACTTGTAACTCAGTTGAGCAGAATTCCAGCTTGATTTCTTTGCGTCCAACCAGATCTCTTATGAAGTGATGTTTGATTTCTATGTGTTTGGTTCTTCCATGCATTACAGGGTTTTTTGTCATAGCAATAGTGGATACGTTGTCACACAGTAACTTAGTGGCCTCCTTTTGTTCATGCCCTAGATCAATCAGCAGTCTTCTCAGCCATATACCCTGACATGCTGCCATACTTGCAGCCACATATTCAGCTTCAGTAGAGGAGAGTGCCACAGTACTTTGTTTCTTTGACATCCATGCAATCAATCCAGACCCAAGATCAAAGCAATTGCCAGTTGTACTCTTCCTATCATCCTGAGCTCCAGCCCAATCACTGTCAGTGAATCCTTGAAGAACAAAGTTATCAGATTTTGTGTACCAGATGCCATAATCTCTGGTTCCAGCTATGTACCTTAAGATCCTCTTAGCTGCTCCAAAATGATGAGTTGTAGGCGAGTGCATGAATCTTGATACTAGACCTACAGCAAATGATATATCAGGTCTAGTATGAGTAAGGTAAATCAATCGACCAACCAGACTTCTATATCTTCCTACATCTGTCGCTCCAGATCCGTCTTCCTCCTTTAGTTTTTCACCAGTGTTCATGGGAGTTGCAACTGCTTTACATTGGTCCATACAAAACTGTCTCAATACGTCTGTTGCATACTTGTGTTGAGACAGAAATATTCCACTCTTCCTTTGACTGACTTCTAGCCCCAGGAAGTAATTCATTTCCCCGAGATCAGTCATTTCAAATTCTTTCATCAAAACTTGCTTGAATTCCATTATAAGTTGTTGTGAGGAACCTGTGTACAGCAGATCATCCACATATAGGCTTACCACCAGTATATCCCCAGAACTGAACCTTTTCAAGTAGAGAGTAGGCTCATTAGGACTTTTTTGAAATCCCTTCTGGTGGAAGAAGCCATCAATCCGTGTGTACCAAGCACGAGGAGCTTGTTTCAGACCATATAATGCTTTCCTGAGCTTGTAAACTTTGTTCTCAGCCCCTAAAACAACAAATCCCACTGGTTGATCAACATATACTTCTTCTAGTAAGTCTCCATTGAGAAAGGCCGATTTAACATCAGCTTGGTGCACCTTCCATTGATGTTGTGCAGCTAGAGCCAACAACAGTCTCATGGTCTCAAATCTGGCCACAGGCGTGAATGTTTCTTCATAGTCCACACCATGCTCTTGTGTGAACCCACGAGCGACCTAGCTTTATGCTTTTGTACTTCTCCATTTGAGTGGTATTTCGTTTTAAAGATCCTCTTTATGCTGACTGTCTTTTTATCTTCTGGAAGATCCACCAACTCCCATGTTTTGTTTTTCTCAATTGACTTGATTTCTTCCTCCATAGCTTCCTTCCAAATTTTATCCTTCATGGCAGATTCTGCATACATTGGATCTCCAACAAAAAAGAGCATAAGTAGAGAAGTATACATCATGAAGAGATCTAGTTTTTCTGTGAGGTCGATGTGCAGATTCATCACTTGATGAAGCAACTGGAGAACCTAATGGATTAACAAGTTCATCTGGAGTTGTTTCTTTAATTTCTTGTCCTGGTTGCTCTTCCTTTTCTTCCACCTGAAGAATGGATGCATGTTCTTCTTTTGAAGTGTTCCAGCCATTTTGTTCATGAAACTTTACATTCCTGCTAACTATGAACTTCTTCTCCTCAGGATCAAATACCCTATAAGCTTTTGATGCTGTGCTATAACCAATGAAAATGCATTTCTTGGACTTATTGTCCACCTTATTTCTTCCAGAAACAATAAGAACATAGCACACACATCCAAAAATTTTGAGATGACTTGCAGAGGGTTTAGAATCATACCATGCTTTAAATGGTGGCCTTAGTTGGAGAAATGTTGATAAGATATACTGCAGTTGCTACTGCTTCTGCCCAGTAAGTGTTAGGCAAAATTTTGTGTTTTAACATTGACCTTGCCA